>CM029125.1:17021807-17249307 GCA_016859345.1 Istiophorus platypterus
GCTGTTATTGTGCCGGGCTGCTGCTGCTGCTCATAAAATTGATCACTCTCATCTTTATGACCGTGTGGTGTGTGTATCTGTTATATTAATTTTTAGTTTTGTTTTTCAGTTTACCATCATCTGTTTTTTTGGGTTTTCTTTTTTAAATTTGCACACATATTTAATTTCTGATCTGTGCTGCACTCTTTCCCATGAGGAACAACATGTCGTTTCCCCGTATGCCAGCGCGATCATGTATGTATGGAGACATCAATCGGCCTGAACTCTGACGCACCATAGATCAAAACTGGACCGGAGAGATTTGAGAGAAGAATTGATAAATAAAAGAACGAAACCTTTTGGCTTTCACCCCTGATGAGAAAGCGCTGTGGCGACGTGTGATCCGAGCGAATGCTGATTTGTCGTTACCCCCTGTCACTGCCATGACATCTGTCCGCCCCGCCTGTCCGTCTTAGCTCACCGCTCCCCGGTCCGGTCAGTCAGTTAAGGCCCGGCGGTGACCTTATATATCTTGTCAGCATCTCTCTTTGGAAATTAAATGTGTGTGTGTGTGGGTTTGCTTTCTTTTGTGTTCTAACGCATGTTTACGGTGAGCACGGGTGCTGCGATGGCAGATGGCGTGTCAGCGGGTGTGGGCGGGCCCGTGTCATCTGTCTTGCTGAGCGCGCGGGGTTTGTGAACGGCCGGAGCTCCGGCCTCTGGCATGTGTAATCCTCTGACATCAGAGCTGGTCTGTTGCCCCATCTGACCCATCAAGAGAGAGAGGTCACGTTTTAAAGGAGCCGACTGGAGCTGAATGGCTTTGGACGAGAGGCTTTAAAACCCTGAGGCAGGAGGGAGGGACGCGAAGCATCAAAGAGCTGAGAGGGAAAGGAGCATCACACTCATACTCCCTCTCAGACTATCGAATCTGTGTATATAACGAGCAGGCACTCCTTTATATGTTGGTACCAAATTGCATAGGCCTTTCTTGGAAATATAATGGTTATTTACAGCTAAATACCAGCTAATTTTTAAGAAAAATATGACAAAAGATTCCAGCAAATTAGCTGGAAAACATGGTCCCTCCTAAAATGAAGCGTTACCAAACTATGCCTAGAAACCTGCCATAGAATCAGCACGTTTTTATGTCTTCTAAAGTGCCAAAGTAATCCAGTGATAACTGTATGGACATCCATGGTTACGCTGGAAACAGGATCTGCTAATGCTAAATTCGGCATGACTTGTAATGGTGCCAGTTTGCTAAAATGTGAACAAACACAGGAAAAAAAAAGATCAGGGCTCAAGTTGTAGCCCAAAGCTAAATAATGGACCCCAAGGCAAAATGGAGAGGGTTGTATGGGAGTGTTTGGAGAAGGTTGGGGTTCGTCCTTCACATTGTCCCCTCTCTTTAATCCCAGAGGCCCATGAGCTGTATTTTCTCACCTTTCCCATCACCTGGACATCCCATTGTGCCACTGCCCCCCCGAACACACACACAAACACACTCCTCCCTTCCTGTCCCTCTGTTCTATGTTTAGAGGTGCGACAGCCGCTAAAGTCCTCTGTGAGGTCGACTTTTCCATCCCCACGTGTCCGTGTGAAAGGAAGGGATAATGAGGGAAAGAGTTTCCCTTTTTATCCATGTGCCTTTCCGCCCTCCCTCCTTCCCTCATCCCCTCCGTACCCTAAGATCTGTCATGTTTTATATCCCAGGATCCTTTGCAGCAAACAGAGGCCACTGATTCACCCTGACAGCCTGCTCTCTCTCTCTCTCTCTCTCTCTGTTCCTTCCAACTCTCTCTCTCAGACATACCAGCAGTCCTCCTCTCTGCAGTCAAAGAACAGGAAGAAGAATAAAGGTAAGCAGGAGAGACACCTGTTCGGTTTAGCATGAGCAAGATTTGCCGCCACGCCCAGATGCTCGCCAGCTGCCGGTCACTCACCCCTTCGCTCTCTCTGGGATGCAGAACTAATGGATGCTGTTTTAAAAATACGAGAACGGCTGCAGCTTCCTTGGAATAGCTGTGCAGTTATGACGAAAGAGAAACTTTTAATGGTTGCATTCTGTTTAGAAGTGATTGTTGATTTCCAGAGGAAATGCTCCTCTTTTCACTCAAGCAGATAATCATCCAGCATCCCGTTGTTATAGTTCAATATCCGTTCCTTTTAAGGAAACTGTAGGAAATTATAGGACCAGTAAAATAAAGGCTTTCAAGTTGGTCTATCTCTATCAACACACAGAGAAACATTTTATATATCTGCCTGCTTTTATTCACAATATTAATCTTATTCCAGTACCTAGGGCTTGCAATTGAGTGAATATATACTTATATTCAAGATTTACTGTCGGTATCAGGGCAACTGCTGTTTATTTCCATCCTTATCCTTGATATTTTTCCATTATCTGTCAGTGATTTTCTAGATTAACGGCCCTGATGGTCAGTTTGACCTGTAAAATGTCACAAAGTAATGACAAAGTCCCATCATCATTTCGCAGAATGTCTTCACTTGGCTCTTTCCATCCAACCGATGGTCCAAGATCCCCAAATAATACATTTACAATCATATAAATCAGAGATGAGCAGCAAATCTTTACATCTGAGAAGCTGGGATGAGTGAATATTTGGCATTTTTGGTTGATTAATGCCACAGATGTTTAGTTGTTTATCCAAGTGGTTGATAAGTTTTTGCATCTAATAAGTAAAAGTTGAACTGAGTCATCATTTCGGCTCTGGTGAGTATCACAGTCATTTTAGTGCTGTTTTTGCAGTAATCTACTCACTACTCTACACTTAAACATATTGGTCGTTAGCCTAAATATTTTTTGGTAGAAAGCAATCGCAGGCTTTTTTTTTTTTTTTTGGACATCTGGTCAAATGTAAATTAAAACCTCTCCGACCGTAGCAATCTATACTCCAGCAGCTGAGAATTTCTCCCCCTGGAGTTGCTATCTGGAGTTATTATCTGCTTCCGCATGAATCTCCGCAGCAAAATCATCCCGTAGTCGGGGAAAAAAAACACATTTTTCGTGCGTAGTGCACTAAAATTGCATTTTTATCACATAACACTCATCTCAGAGATCTTGACGAGTTCACACTGGACGGGGAGGGGGTGTAGGCTTTCAGGCTGTTTTCTATATGCTTTACATTTAGTCCAGATGGTGAATCCAGTGATTCAGCATTTCTTACTGTGAGAAGGGCAGAACTGTAAAGACTAAAACTACTCATGTTGCAGTCACATTTCGTTATGGAGCATAGAGTCACATCTTTTTTTCATCTTCCTCATTGTAAGACCATTTTTTTCATTTGCTTTGGAGAATATTTATTCTGTTTCTTCAAAAAAAAAAATGAAGATGATTAGTTGCCACAACCCCCCATTTATTCTTTTTCTCCCTCTTTTGTTAGTTGATTTCACCCCCTAATTGTCCTTTTGCCAGCTTCCTGCTCTTAGCTTTATTTGCCTCTTTGACTAAATTTAAAAAAAAAATTTCCCTCCACCACACTAACAAGGATCAAAATGTTAGAAGTGACTTTTTTTTTCCTTCCACTTGTTTCACCATCTGTCATCGTGAGAAACTCTGAAAGCTTTCGCTCCATCTGCAGCAATTAAAGCCAAAATTTCAGAATCAACACGGTAATAAGGATTCATTGATGCTTTAAATGCTGCAGGTAGAACCTTTATAAAAGCCACTAATGAAATATTAGTCGCTTCTTTGGTCCAGGGTGAGACGATCTTCATTTTCTAAAATAAGCTTCTCCCAAAGCCAGATATTCAAATTAGTGATGGTATCAGTTTAATGTCTGGTGGGGCTGCACAGAAAATGAATTATCACTATTTTAGGGCACTTTTTCTACATTTTTAGGAGGTATAGTTTCCTCTAAATCTGAATGCATTACTTATTAATTAACTGCAGAGCCTCTTGCATGTTTGAGCTTTGGTTTTCTCGTGTCTCGCACTGTGGAAGGAAGTTCTCTTCTTTAGATACACTATACGCTGCACTTTCCATTTCCACAGAAATAAAGGGAATACTGAATTGCCTCCCCTCTTTAAAGTAGCAAAGACTTCTGATACAGCACAATAAAAGTTTCTTCATGGTCCTCAACCGGGAGCCAAGTTTCCTGGGTAATCTCTAATGAGGAGCCTGCTGAGGAAAATGTTACAGGGTTTTTATTGCCAGAAGGGAAAGGCAATTTTTATTGAACACCTCTCACCTTACTGCAGTGCAGCAGCGTTCTGTCAAATCCAGACACTGAACCTTTGCCAACAATTACTGGTACATGAGAACGGGGCATTTTGCAAATGATTTTATTCGCAGCACTACCAAAGACTTAAAGTGAGCACTTACAAGCAGCTCTGAAGCTACGCGATTTTTCCTTTGAACACATGCTTACTTTTTCAGTTTTGTGATTTATGTTCTCTGCTCTTTACGGCGGTTGGCTCCAGGGCGAGCTTTGGCCTCCCTGAGTCGGAGGCGTGTTTCCTGCAAGGCGCTCGGCAGAGGAGACTGCGAGGGCTGGTTGTGGAGAAAGAGGGATGCGAAGGGTTACTTTTCTCAGAAATGGAAGAAGTACTGGTTTGTCCTGAAGGACAACTGCCTGTACTGGTACATCAACGAGGAGGTGAGTCTCGGTTTTCATATGCGTCGATGGAAGTTATTTTTCAAGCGTCAGTTTCCCAAAAACTGTGACACATTTCCAAAGATTTTAAGAAAGGATGACTGAAACGGGAGGAGTGCTGAGGTTGAACTAAATCTGAGCTTGCTGTAACTTAATGGAAGCTATGCAAGTTTCTGGAATCGCTATTGTTCTCCTCTGTGAAGACGACTTAGGGAGGGAACAGAGAGCACAAGTTGCCCTAGAACCTCATGCTAGTACGTTAGACCTAAAGAACTTCGTCCTGATTTCATTTAAAATTTGAGAGTTTTGTGAACTCGTGTCTCAAACTTCTGGGAAAACCTCAATGGTCTGTATTGAATATGTCTTGTTTTATTTTGTTTTTTCTTGCCATGCTAGTTGTGCAGCTCTCGGAATGGCTCCATCGGTCCACCAGACTGAACTATCTGATCCCTCTAGCGCCACCATGAGGCTCAGATTTCCGTTTTTTTTTTTTTTGGGCTAAGTCTCGACAAAGCTTGTCCTTCACTTAGCGCCATCATCAGGTCAAAACTTCAGTTGGGTCAATACCTGGAAAACCAATGACATTCTCGTCATCCTTAGCTGCACTTGAGTGATAATTAGTGAATGCAAGCATGCTAATGTGTTTTCGCATAAGCTAAACATCTGCATGTTAGCATTGACTTTGTGAGCATGTTTGCATTTTGATTTTAGCATTCAGCCTAAAGGACATAATTGAATTGAATCTTAACACTAATTCAACCATTCAGCTCATTCAATAGAAGCTTTGTGTCGTATCTGCTTTCACTTGGTACCAAACTATTAAAGAATACTTAACACATTTAAAGGTGCACGATTTTGGCTGTATGTCTAGTGTGACTGCAAAGTTAGCGCTGGGCTTAGCACCTCAGAACAATGCATGAACACGCCCACACTGGAATAAGGGGTGTTTTTTTCCCTCTTCTTTCCATTCAGCCAATATGACGTCAATGACTCCTCACAGAGCAGCTAAGGTGGCTTTAGACTCACAGGCTTTTTCTAATTCTGCACAAACACGCGCCGAACGGAAAGCTGTCTGCAGCCTGGCGTGTGTGCTTGCATGTGCGAGGCCCCCTGCAGCCGGTCAGGTGGATGCATCCTGAGCATTTCAAGTGATTCATATAAAAGTCATGTGCATTTGGAAAAGCCGTAGGAGGCCCATGCAGCTTGCCTGAGTGAGTCCTCATTTTCCTTAATCCCTGCAACGAAGGTGGCAAGTGAAGAGTTAGCACAAGCTACAGAGCCAAAACCGATGCATACATAGGCAATAACCTGGAATTTTCCTTTATTTCCCACTTCCCTTTAACTTTTTATTTATTTTCCTGTTGAAGATAAATACTTCTGGAATCTGTCTTTCTTTTCAGGATGAGAAGGCTGAGGGTTTTGTCAGTCTTCCAGAGTTTAAGATCGACCGGGCCAGCGAATGTCGCAAGAAGTAGTAAGTGCTTGATGAGTAAAAGGTTTATTGCACCTTTATGCGTATTCACTTATCCATGCAGTTCACTTGATCTTGTGTATGAGCAAAAATAACTGCAAAAATAACTCCCTCTGCCCCCCCCCCCCCCAAACCCCCTGTTTCTCTAGTGCTTTCAAAGCATGTCACCCCAAGGTCAAGAGTTTCTATTTTGCAGCAGATGGAGTGGACGACATGAACAGGTAAGGGAGCAGGTGCTAAACACGGACAAAGGTTATGCAGAAGGGCGAACTACCAGCCGGGTGGCAAGAGTGCAGCTTCCTGTTTAACATCCCCAAAGGAAATATATTTTTCATTTGATGATGAAAATAAAATGAGGCCTGTGTTTATTTGGGAAGTGATGTGTATCATTTAGAGGGGACAGTTTCGACCTGTACGAAAGGCTCCGAAAGATGGTATAATTTATATAATCTACAAAATCGTAACCCTCAAAATATATCTGCCTTAATGTACAGAAAAGAGCAGGTTAAAACATCTAAAATAGATCATTTCAATTGTTCCCAATAAGTTTCAGGTTAAGAAAGATCGGGGCTGTATCTATAAAGACTGAACAAAAATACAGAAATGGTTTCAATTGCATTAGAAGGAAGAAGGATATTACTGCACTAGTATATTATTGTTACTATTTTATGAGAGAATCACATTTTAAAGACCTCTCATAATAACTTGGAAAAGGTTTAGGGAAATAGAATTTATACATTCACAAACATAAATTACAAAAAGATACTTAAATACAAGTATTAAAGCAACAAAATGTACTTAAAGCATTAAAAGTTGAAAGGACTCATTATGAAGTCTGGTCCCTGTAAATATTGTATCATTGGATCATTATTGATTTCTAAATATGTAAGCAGTACTTTAGTGCTGTAGTTGGTCCCGGTAGAGCTAACATACTACGCAAGATACTATGAGTTAGTGTAAACTATAATAATTTTTCAATACTATCATTAGAATTAAGGTGTCTCTTTCCTTAATGCATCTGATGTGTTCAGTGTGAACAATGTGGGGTTTAAGTCTCCAGGTTTATTTCTTTTGCATCCCTTGTATTTGTTTGTTAATTTATTACATGCATTTGTTTGTTTGGCTTCTATGAAAACTATAAATCCATAAATCAAACTCTAATCTTCCCCCTCGATGTTCTTTCCTTCCATCAGATGGCTTAGTCGTCTCAACATGGCTGCCGTGGGCTACGCCGAGCGCGAGAGGATGCGTCAGGAGCAGGGTGAGGATTCGTTTGGTGACTTGCTGAAGGGCACTTCAGCAGATGGTTACTGCAGGACAATGCTTTTGACTACCAAACACAAACACACCCCTACTGCATTCCCACTGGACTTTCAGTGTGGTTATTATACATTATATTTATCTTAGTGTGTTTATGATCTTTGTATGATACCCCTGAAGGGATGCACAGATAAATAGATAAAGATCTCGAGTCTCTGACAATCTTGTGTGTGGGTTTCCTGCAGATTACTGGAGTGAGAGCGAACATGAGGATGATACCACCTCCAGCCCCAAACAGGACAGTCCCCCACCTCCTTATGATACCTACCCACGGCCTCCATCAGTGAGTCAAACACACACACACGCATGACTATAACATACTCATATAAAGCACAAACTGTACTGTAAAGGCAAAATCATGCTCAATGCTCCTCCACGGTCCATTGTAACAGTTAAAGTTATTGCAAATTAAGCCTACAGGGAGCGGTAGCACTAAATTTAACATAATTGTCCCTATAATTGGCCCTGGAACTGGTTGTTCTACATTAGGAGTCTTTTGTCTTGGAGGGTTTTTTTTTAAGGCTAGAATAAAATGAAAAACTTAAACAAAAACAGTTATTAAAGCACCTTTTTAGTTCAAGTAGTCAGGTTCACCAGACACACAGACTGCTACGTTTTTAAGATAATAATTTTTTAAGATTATGGTAATAAGGGGTCTTTGATGTTTGCCTTTCCAAACACTCAAACACACTCATAAGCCCAAACACTGTGATTGCAGTTGAATGACACACAGGTGATCAGCTGCCATCGGGTGACGCTTTCACTCTTTCATCTCTCCGTCAGATGAGTGCCTACTTGGAAGGCCGAACCACTCGACTGTCCTCCACAGAGACGTCTCGTTCTCGCTCTTCCCAGGAGGACTTCCTGTGCGGCGAGCCGGCGGCGGCGGCGGCAGCGGCAGAGCCACAGTACCACCCCGGCCCTCTAGGGGGAGGCAACACGCACAGCGGTAGAAAGCCCGGGGGCAGCAACAGCAGCGACGTGCAGTACAGATGTGATCCTGTAGAGGTGTGTATGTGATGATTTTGTCATTAAATAAAAGGAGAAGAGCGAGTTTTTAGAGTTCGGGAAAGTGGTAAATGCATTGGTTAAGTAATGAAGAAGATCATTAATATACTGAAGCGCTTTGAAGTTAAATGTTATGTATCAGCTGTACATGATTTCAGACAGATGGTTTATCAGTCCTTCAATCCCTCCGTCATCTGTCTTTTAGTCCCTCTTTCTGTTACAGAGTAAAAGATAGTGTGTGAACAAGTGATCTAATTTTCATTAAATATGCAGTGAATATTTGTGCATGGATTTTTGGAGACTAAATGTTGTTTTCTCTAGATTAGATCAAAACCCTAAAGCTGTTTACCAGACATATCCCGATGTAATTTGCTGACTCCCACATTTGTGCTTTCTGAAAAATAATTGTTTTCCATTTTGGACTCTCTGTGAGCTTCACTCTTGGGGCACTCTCAGGGTAAAATTTCAAATATTCACTCATTGTAATGCAATACTGTGACTGGCACACAGTTTGCTGATTGCATTCATCCTATGAATGGGTATTTTAATTACCCTAGAAATTATTTTAATGGCTTTTGCTCTAAGGTAACCCTTTGTTTTTATCCCCATTGCCAGCTGTCAGAATGTTTTTTGTTCTTCCAACACTTTTGCATTGTGGAGTGTAATGAATATTGCAGCCACTAGAGAGCCATTGTTTGGCGATAAAAAAGTTTCTTTTTCATAATTTCATATATTTATTTTTCATTTATTTATTATTATTATTTATTACTTTTTACATGATCAAGAACTGGCAGTTTTCTTACAGAGTTTTTCAAAGTTACATGAATGAAAACAAAAATACATGCTTTAGCTACCAGGTTTATAACATTACATAAAGTGATGCAAATGAGTATTGGTCCACTCCACCTTTCTACATGAAAATATGAGATTATGTTAGGTTCAGTATATAAATGTATCCGTTAGACGAAAAATTTCAATTAACCTCTTTAATGTTTGTAAGTTAGCATGCGTGCAAGAAAACTGTTTTGTTGGCAAATCTTCAGGGGCAAATGCAGAATAAAAAGCCAGGTACAAATGACTTGAACGTGTTGCATACACATGTATACCTGCATATTCTCCCAAAAACATGCTGCACATCATCTGTGACAAATGTTCCATCAACAGCAAAACATTTTGTCCGTCTCCGTTGTTGCTTCCTGCAGTACCGCTCCAGTCCCGCAGGGGGCAGCAGCGAGACGGGGTCCCCGGGCCGCTCCTCGTCGTCTCAGAGACGCTCTTGGCAGGACCTGATTGAGACCCCACTGACTGAGGCCGGACTCCACTATTTACAGACCGGACCGTTAGGTAGGGCCCCATTTAACCAGAGGCCTCATGGATCCAAGCAGTCGATGACCTGGAAAATAGATACTCTGTGATGTTTTGAAAAATTCAGAAGGTTTAACAACTTACTATTCTTCTGATGGTATTTCCAGGATGCTGAAATAGTCTTCTAACCATATGTATGGACAAATATTCTTTTGCAAGATGAAAAGGTTTTGAACTCAGTATCTGAAGTCACTGGGGGGGTGGGTTGATGGTTACGTGGATATATGACACTGACAAATGTATTGTGTAGGTTTGTTGCCCTAGTTCTATCTGCTCTAGTTCTATGTGCTCATTGGTCTTCTTCCAGATATTTGGGCATCGCTCCAGGGAGGATTTAACCAACATAACGCTGTATATGGTCAAATGTTCTGAAAAATTTTTTGATCATTCTTCACCAAAAATATCAGTAAATTATGTTTTCAAAAGGTTTGGGTTGTGCTGTTTGGTGTGTTTTTATACTTTTAATACAGTATTCCATGTCCCTGTCATAACGTTTGTTTGTCAGTGTGTTTCTTTATGTAAGTGCAGTACTTAATGTTCATAAATGTGCTTTGTGTAAAAGTGATGCTTTGCTGAAAATCAGTTCAGTTCAATATTTTTTTTATTTTGACCAAAGATGACAGAAAAATATAATTTCTCTGTTATTCCTTGTCTTCTCTTTGCGTACCAGAGGACGCCGTCTTCGCCGAGCCCGGCCCCGGAGGTGGGACCATGACGGCGGGGGCCGTTTACACTCTTCCGGCGCAGAGGAATGTCCCGTTGCCCGTTGCGATTCAGAGGCTGATTCCTATGGCAACCCAGGGCGGGAAACCCCGCAGCTTCACGCTGCCAAGAGACAGCAACCTACACACGCTCCTCACGCCCCCTGCGAAGGAAGAACAGCAAACGCACAACGGTGAGTCCGGTCAGGAGCACGCGTGTGGCCTGAAACACTTCAGCCCATAAAGGAGGTGAAAGAGCACAACGATAATACATTTTATGTTTAGTTGTGCGTGGGCTGGCGGACGTCAGGTAAGAGCAGGAAGCAAAAGAAACATAAAAGCCTCTCACTCCCAATGACAGCCACCAGAGGCCAGGAGAAAAGACGTTGACGTCAGTTCATATGTCTTGAAATTGAAAAAAAAAAAAAAAAAAAAAAAAACGCTCTCGGGCAGACACACTTCCATTTAAATCATCATCAGTATCCAGGAGGGCAACACACACTCCAGTCATACGCTGATCTAATGAGGCTAATGAGACGATGGTGCACTGGTTGCCAAGGTGAGCCCGGAGGCATACAGGAAGAAACGTGCCCCACTAAAAAAGTAAACAAGACTAATTTATATAATCAGGGAACAGGAAATGAAAACATTTAATGAAAATGTGAAAAATGAAATGTATGTGTGAATATGTGAAGCAGAGAGGACATCCCCGGAGCTGAAAGGAACGAAAGAGCAGGATTTCATTATTAGTCATTATTCTATGACTAATAGAAGATATTATACTGTGTAATATAAGTGTTGAAGTGTGTGCTGCTGTCCTCCAGTGGCTGCTCGGAGACATAACTCAATCTAATCAGGCCTCTGACAGCTCTTTTCCCTTTAACTCCAAATCTCGTGACGGCTGTAAGTGGAGGAGAAGGAGTGAACGAGGGCTTGAATAACCATGAACCGTGCGGCTCTCTTTCCGTCCGTCTGTGTGTTAGGTGGCAGCGAAGGCGCGTCCCTCGGCGACCTGTTCCGGGCTTGCGAGCAGGGCGGGGTCTGTCCTCTGGGCCGCGGGTCGGAGGCCAAAGGTCAGTCCGAGTTCAGGCAGTCGTTCCTCCGGCGGGCGGCCGACCCTCAGCTCAATGAGCGCCTGCACCGCCTCCGCATACTGACCTCCACGCTGAAGGTTGGTTCACGCTCTTATTCCCACGTTTAAGCACACACAAAGATGCATGTACGTGGAATATATACACTATAGCTGTAAATGTGCAAACAAAACACACACAGTCATGCACTCTTAAAGAAAATGTAATTCTCCTATTGCAAATCAAATTTTTTTATAGAACAAGATTTGTTCTATATTAAAGTTATAATCCATAAAATTTCTATTTTGGTTGAGCTGGCAACGCCCGTGGTTACCGTAGTAACACCAAGTGTGGTTTAATACTACAGCTAAGACTCCTGAGGAGCTTCTTTGTCAGAAATACAACAAAAGAGCAACTGGTGTGTCTATTTTCAGCGCAGCCACAAGGATTTGTATTGGTAAAGAAGTAGGTCAAAAAATAACTTGCGACCACAATCTGATTTCAAACTGCACATGGTGCAAATTCTTTCTTGTTCCATTACCCCGTTCGGTATTTAAGACGAATCGTCTGACCAATAAATGCTGAAAATTATCATGGTTTTGTTCCACAGACGCATTTTTGATGAACCATTGTGTTCAGTGCTCAGTGCCAGATATTCTTTGTTTACTGCAACTGCTTCACGATAAAAGTTTACCAGTTGTTTACTTCTAGTGTCAAGCTGCAGTAGAAAATGATTAGTTTATTTGCAGAAAAATACTATTAAAATTTGGGTTTAATTGAATGGAAGTCTTAGGGATTATAACTTTGATTTGCAATATGTGTCACATCCCACACATATCTCCGAAACACAGGATGCACTCTCTCCTATCTCTCTGTTCAGAAGCCGAATCTTTTACTCCTTTACTGGCGAAATTTGCTTTGTATGCGGCCGGCGTTTTCTCCTGCATCTCACTCAATGGAGCCAGCATTTGCTCCTCCTTAAAACTGAAATCTCATCAGATTCTGATCAAAAACACACACACACACACACACACACACACACGCACACAAACACACATACAGAGGCACCTGTTAACAGTGAGCAGGGTGAAATGGATGAAATTGGTAATTATTTTGTAAAGAGATAATTAGAAGAAATTCTGTAAAGTGCGTTTTAACTGTGACTCATTGTTCATTTCTGTCCGTGATGTACGCATATGCACACACACACTCGCACACTCTTTCACTCACACACACACACACACACATACACACACATACACACACACACACACACACACACACACACATGCTGGAGAGTGTGTCTGTCTTGTTAGTTTCACCGGCGTCATCTGTCCTAGTCTGTCTCCTCGGCTTTGTTTTGAGTCATTTCTATTGAGCTCCACGGAGCAGCCATCTGTGGCTTCATGCTGTACGAGCAGCGGTCGTGTTCCTGGGCTGGGTGCCTGCAAACGGCTCGTTTACTGTGGCTGCTGTTGTTATTTATTTATTTATTTATTTATTTATTTACTTTTTGTTTTGTCTCTGGAGTTTTGTACCTCTGTTGCTTCCTCCGTGTACGTGGGCCGGGATGGTTTATTCTAGCGTGTTTGCTAATGTGTGCGTGTGGGGGGGGTGGTGCTTTTGTCACTTGTGCGTTTAGCTACAGAGGCTGTTTTTTTTTTATTATTATTATTTGGGGAAGGATCTGTGGCTTTGGCTGCCCGACTCTGCTGGTACAGGTTGGGCGGAGGAGCTTACATGTTTGTTTTCCTGTCTGGCGTTTCTTAAAGGAATACACCAAGTTTCAGGGGGAGTTTGGGCCTCATTATCTGACAGAGAAACCTTTCATCCAAAGTCGTCCATGTGACCCCGGCAGACCCCATCCTTAATTGCTATGTCCAAGGGATCCGACTGTAGTTGCTTGCTCAGGCAGCTATAGCACACCTGCACTGGTTGCTGTGGAAACAACAAAGTCATGCATATTTTCCCTGTATCATTTCATCTATCAAAACTGAACCGAAAACAATACGCTGCGGCCTAGATGACAGAGTGGGGATGTGTTCTCAAACTCTCCGCAGCTCTAACGATGCAGAGTTTCTCCACTGTAGTAGACAATAATCATGACAGAGGAGGTTCATATATGTTTAATATTGCCATCATGGCTGAGTGAGCTGGGCCCTGGAGGTGACATCTGCAGCGTTAAAAGCTGTAAAGGACTGAAGAATGTCTTGAGCAGCCAGACCGAGACTTATCCCTCTGGAATTTGAGCAAACCAGCAGTGTTTTCTGTTGTCATCAGTTGATTCAAACACTCAAATTGGATTTATAATATCCCAAAAATTTGTATCCCAAAATTTAGATGACAGTTATCAATTAATAAAGTAACAAAATTGTACCTTTAATTAATCCAAAGTTAATTTTGTTTTGAATGAATGTTAACACTGAAATATCGATAAATCTCTACTGTTAAATTCCTCATGTGAATAAGAAAGGTGACTCTTGGTAGAAATTGTAATTAATGGTTCTGATTAATAGTCAGTCCCTCACTAATGTTTCAAAGATCAGTTACAAGCCACATATCAAAGCGGGCCCTCGTGTCTTCTGTTAGACATCGTCGCTGAGCTGTGAAAAACATGTATCCCGAAAAATCTTAGCCTTTCATGAGTTAAAAAAAAATTAGCTCAGCTTTCATCCTCACGACAACACTTTTTCAGACAATGGGCTTTTTAATGGTTGAAGAAGTTGCGGACTGTTCACATAATCCATACCGGGGAAGCGCTTAATCCTTCTGTTTTTGCAAAAATTCATAATCACAGTGATGTAGTATCAGTAAGTCATCAATAAACGGTCGTGAGTCCTTCGGTCCCTGATGAATTAACAATTCTGCATCAGTGGCAGGTTTCAGATGTTCAGCCAACAGCAGAAGGTTGTCATGTGCAGTTATTCAGTGCAATTCAGTTCACTTCACTACAACATCATCACTGCAACTTCAATCAAATGCTGCAGCTCGACGGCGGAAGTGTTATTAAATACATTAATGAATAGCTATAAAGATCCAAACAACAATCTAAAACAGTACACATGGGAACGAGGCTTACAAAAGCATAAATCCTCCATGAAGTAATTCTGAATGAGCAATTATTAAAGAGGCTCTGACAATAAATCATCCCATTTGCAGTTGTAAGTGTTGATAAATGGATTTTGGTCCAGATGCTCGTCAGCCAGTGATGTGGCATCCTGATGAATTAAAGAGCTGCATCTTGATGGAGACGAATAACCTCCAGCTAAAGGAATTTTTCACAATCTGGCAACCAAAACATGCCTCATTAATGGCCTATAAGCAATTCATAAAGCACTGGCATGGGCTTTATTCACCATTAAAGGAACAATGAAGCAATTAGTAACCGTTAAACCATTTATGAGGTGTTAACCTTACTTCTAAAGAAGCCACAAATTCAGTCCCTCCTTCTAATTCTTGACATTTCATCATAGAAAAAAAAGCAAACAAATAATCTACCAAGGGCAAATGGATGATTCTAGTGTCTTTATTCTCATTATCTAACAAAAAAGTCGACCACCTCCCCAAACTCAGTGTGTCCCCTTAAGTGTGTGTCCTGCTTTCCATGTGTCTGCGTTTTAAAGAATAGCGTTTAAAAATAAAAAAAAGGGAAGACAAAAAAGTGACCCGCCCCTCATGTGTTTCTGCATCCCCATAGGACAGGGAGGGGGAGCTAGTGCTGATTGACAGGCTGTTGGCCAATCCCCAGCTGTCGTCGGCTGAGTTCCAGGAGTGGAAGCGGGCCTATCAGGAGCTGTTCGCTCGGGAGCCAGACTCCGCCGCCGAGTCAGACCCCGGCCCGCCACTGACCCCCTCGCTCTCGCACACACACTCCTACATCGAGACCCACGTCTGACGTGTAAAACACACTGTCACGCAGTCACACACGCACACACACAAACACACACACACACACACACGAACACACACGCTTAAGCTGCTCTCATCCATCTCCTGATTTCGGGAAGAGCTGAACAAGCTGCAGCTGACGTTTTGACGCTTCAGGGTTACGATCAGCAAAGGTTTTTTGGTTTTTTTTTACATCGGAGCGTGTAGTGATGGACGGTTTCAAGAGCAGGAAGTAAGGACAACCTGACCCCCCCCCAGCTTTCAGCAGCCACTGTGTGCAGGTGCAACCACGACAGCTTTCTAAAGAAGACACCTCCGTGGCCCCCTCATGTCACATCAGTCTATGAGCTGATCCCACTCCCATCTGCCCTTTTTTTTGGGGGGGGGGTGCAGATGCTGCACTGACTCTTAAGTATTACATGTTAGCCTCTGTGCTCTACACCTGAAATACTCTCCACAGACGTGAGGAATCCACGCGACTTCCTCAGGACGACGCGCATCAGTCTGCTCCTCACACGGCGTCTCACCCTGCTTGTCGTGCCATGTTTATACCGACCGACGGTGTCCGACGGCCTCAGAGCGCCATACGCTGTTCCCCATCAATCCTTATACTTGATGTCTATGATGATATTTTCTCTACAGTGAATATTACAGCAGAGAACAATAAGCACTGGTCTTTTTTTTTTTTAAACGAAGTAGTCTCAGTTTCTATCTAGTTTTAGAGCCTCTGGTTTGTGCTGGTTTTGGATGCGTAACTGCGTAACTGTGCTGGGCTGGACCTGGAGCATGCACACACTCAATGGGACCCATTCTAAGGGAAAAATCCACCCTCATTTCAGCGCTGTTAACCTATACACAGTTTACGTCGCGGTGCAGTACGTCTGTTATTCTGGCACATAGATGTTGTTTTTTATGTTTTTATTTTTGTTAAAGGATCATTATCAACTTACTGCACTTGAATGGTCACTATTACTTTCCTTCATCTCAGGTAGTATCTGGTGATTTATTCCCACAGAAACCAATCACTTTATTTTAGACACTAAAGCACTCATTAATTATCTACAAGGCTTAAATATTTGCTTCATCTCCTCACCGGTGTTGTTTTATGCAGCTCACGATGCCATTTGCATCTTGTATTGCCATGTGATCTGTATCTGGACAACAACATCTCCTCCACAGGCCTCTGCACCTGGTATCGATAGACGTTCAGATTATCTCAGTCATGCCCACGTCGTGATCAGATCTCAATATGCAAACATGTGAGGCATGTCTGGGGGATTTGTCAGTGCATGTGCCAGGTCAGAGGGAAGCGCTACCGTTGACTGGCACGATTTAAATTTTTAAATCACTTCTTGTGAGGGATGACATGCTGGCCACTTGCCACAGCTTTCGGCTTTTGCGGAGCAGTTTACGCTCGCAGGACGAGGTCAATCGATTTAAGCGACCTTGCAACTTTTGGTTCTACTAAAGCAATTTTTTTTGTATATCTCCACCAATGTACACTAAAATCTACTTTGGCAATAAACCTACTTTGGATTCTGATTCGGAAAATGGTCGTGCGCCCTACATATGGCACTCCAAGGCTGAGATCCGATCAAAGTGCAAGCCAGACTAGCTCGCATTAACATGCACTGTTCCTCATCCAGATAGGAAATCCAGATACAGATCGCGGGTTAATGCCAGCTTTAAATGATGCCTCTATCTTCATAAAACAATACATGTATATCTTATATCTTTGATTGCATCCCCTAATCCCATTATATCATTTAACAAAGGGGTTTTTAGAGTTAAACGATTCAAATCTTTACCCCTTTATGAGCACCGACCACATTAAAGGCAGCACGCACACAATGAGCAACTTGATAGGGGAGTCTGGATTCTTGCAGTTTCCCACTGGATCTATTTTCTGTTGAGTTTTTTTGTTTTTGTTTTTGTTTTGTTTTTTCTTTTGATTTTCAGTGGCTTTAATGGACAACTTCATTCTCACCATTACACCTGGGATACAGTCACCATGGCGACCACGAGTGTATGAGACAAAAACATCTGGTAAAGCTCTTCTGGTTGCCAGGGATAAGCATCCTACAAAAAAACACCCCAAAATAAATTTTCATTTCAATTAAAGTAGAGGAGTAGACTCTTTATCTTAAAATAACTTCTGACAGTTTAATTCATTATCCTTCATATAACAGTGCAAAGGTTTCCAAGGGTGGACTTCTTCCCCGGAGACAGTTGGGCTCTCCGCCTCCTGCATGCAACATAGAGAATACGAGGAAACATTTGCATAGGAATTGAAATACGGATCTCATAAAAAGTATATTAGTCTGTTCTTTGTACGCTGCTGCCAAATGACTTAATACTCAGAGACGCACTGCACAAAACTATGAAAGAAAGCATACACACAAAATGCACGTACACAAACACAACCGCGCACACACACACACACACCGATAAGCACACGGAAACACACAGCACACTCAGTCTGAATGCTCTTTCTATGCTGCTGCCCGTGGTTGGTTGTAGTAGCATGTCTTTGTTGTAGATAGACACAGTATTCCTTTCTCCTGTTTTTGTGTTATGGAATTTCTAGATACAGTAGATCTCTCTTTGTAGAGTGCAAACTAAGTGTCTTGGGTAATGTTCTCTGATTCCAACGGGCTTCTCCGGAGGAGACTGCCGTTGAGTAAAGATCGTTTAATGTTAAAGCTATAAATTATGGTTTGGAAAAAAAAAGAAGTATTTATTTACGTGATCAATCTACGTGTTCTGTTGAAAGAGGAGGGCGGATCAATAAAGTTTGGTCATTTGGACGACGGTGTTTTTGTGGATTTTTTTTCGATTTGTGGACATCGAGGAGGGGGGGGGCTGACGGGACGTCTATAATAAACCAGGCAGGTTGTTGTCAGAGAAAATCTCCTCCTTAAGATTAAGACATTAAGATAAGACACTATTTTGTTCAAATGACTCCGACTAGAACCGAGAGAAATTGAACAAACACACCATAACATGTCAAATTTGCAGTCCAGTTTTATTCGTACATAATAGTAATCGAATCAGTGCATGAATTTTTCAAACATTTCTCCAGTGGTTTATGATCTTTTCCTGCAGATGTGATCACAGTGAGTTCATTTGATCAATCAGAATTCATAATACATACTCATTACTTAGTGATAATTACCAATGGGAATGTTTAATTGTACAACTCTGCAAAAAAACTCATGCATTAAATTCCAAAAATGTTTTGACAATAATAGATGATTAAAATGATTTGAATACATGTATGTTTAAGTTTTGAAGTAGTACCCGTGCACTGCGCTGCAGAAAAAGTTTTTTTATTATTCATACTCATTTCTTTATTGACCAAAACTACTACAGGATATTATGAGGCATCCAGTTAATTCTGGATGCATTATTAACTCCAGAGATAATAAAACCTGTTAAATAACTAACATTTATGCAGGCGGAGCAGAATGTATTCAGGATTAAGTGGAAGTGGATACAAGCACACGAGCCATGCATGAGTAATCACCCCCGGCAGGTTACCTAGCTACTGGCCACAAATCAAGCATATGATCTCCTGCTAATGCTCCCGCTACTCTGCAGCTTTAACCCACTCTGTCCATTTTGGTTGCCAGTTCAGGTAGAAACAGGCGAAACAGTAAAACACGACGGGAGAAAAAAAAAGTTACCTTTGGTTCGCTTCTATTTCTGTATCTATCTTATAAAAACGTAAATAATTCGTCACTACAGGAATGTCACATGCACAGAACTCATATCTACAAGTATGAAATATTCAGCTTAGCCTGGCTGTTGTTTTTGTTTCAAAGACACCCCCCCCCACCGCCGCCGCCCACCCACCTTCATCACCTTATCCCTTTATCTCCTGTTTTGCCTTCTTCTCTATTCCCTCTTATGGCTGATAGCCTCCCCTGCAGTCTGGCTCAGGCTCCTGCTGAAACCTAATCTATTCAAGAATTACCTTCTTCCCACTAAATCTCCCCATCTCTCCTCCAACCCCCCCCCCCCCCATCGCTCCCATTTTATTTCTTTTCTAAGAACATTTTCACATTCTCTTACATAGAATATCATTGCCAAAACTCTTATCTTATTTTAAAATTCTATGTATGAACTTTATAGCATGGGCAAAAGCGAGAACAGGCGTCCAAGGAGAAAGTAAAGCTGTTGAGGCTGGAGTGGTTGTAAACATTTTATCTCTGCCATCCCACTTTCATGCCCCAACACAGGCCACAAAGCTTTTTATTCGGGGGGGGTCCATTTTCCTTTCCCAATAGTTTTAGCTTCCTATGCTCAACTGTTGAGTAGCTTTGGCAGATTAAACTCAGAGTCCAATTTATGATAGTCACATCATTGTTTTAACGTATGCTCTGTTCTCAGCGTTTTGAGATTATTTTGCCGTGAAGTAGCCTCAGCAGGGGTACTACATCGCACAATGTGTTTAACATTTTCTCGCAGTGTGCACACTTTAGTCTGGCAGGGGCAGCAGTGTGCACTCTGTCCCAGTGAGGGGTCTGGGGAGCTGACAGATCTCCCTCCAGCGGTCTTTCTTTGTGTCGTACTCCAACACGCTCCTCATGATCACCTCCTGTCCGTCGCTCCATCTCCTCCCTCCGAACACCAGCAGGTTCCCAGACGGCATGGGCGCCATCCCGTAGTTGAAGGAGCCGATGAGAAGCGGTCTGAGGCGCGTCCAGTGGTCGCCCCCCGGATCGTATCGCTCTATATCGCAGAAAGGTTCGTACATCCCCAGCAGGGCGTAGATGTAGCCGTGGGCGGTTGCCAGGCGATGGCTGAACCTGGCGATGGACATGGATGCCCTCTTTTCCCAAACTCTACCTTTGAGGTGCCAGCACAGGACCTCCCTGCTGCCCTCCCTGTTTCCATCCTGGTTATCACCATGGTTACCGCCATGGATGCCCCCCCGGTTGCCTGGGAGGCCCCCTGACACATAGATGCTGTTGTCAAGCACGGCGGATGCGTGGCCGTGAAGAGGGCGAGGCATCGCTGCTCCTCTCCTCCACGCGCCGATGGTCATGTCGTAAAACTCAACAGAAGCCACCGAGGTGTGTGTGTCGGCGTCCGGTCTTGTGTGATGTCCCCCGATGGCATAAATAACATCCTCCACCACACAGCAGGTGAACTGCGCCCGCCTCTCCAGCATGGACGCCACCTGCTCCCAGCAGTCGAAGCGCGGATCGTACCGCCACACCTGGCTGGATGTTGCCGTGGTGACAGACTTTTTTCCGTCCTCATCCCCCTCCTTCACTTCTTCACCCCCGATCACAAAGAGGAAACCTCCCACCGAGCACACACAGTGGTTTTTCAGTCGCAGTGGGAGACAGGAACTCAGACACGAGAACTTCTTGCCTCTTGGGTCAAATGCCAAGACCTGAAGTTCTGGCCGATCGGCGCTGGGGCCCCCGCCCACGAGCAGCACACGATTGGGCCCCGCTCTCAGCGTCGACTGCCGGCTCTGTCTGATTGGCTGAGCCGGACCCATCCTGTGGTACTCCAGAGCCTGAGTCAGCTGACCTCTGATCAAAGGTGTGGCCATGGCACTGTGGTTGAGGTTGGCGAGATCGGGAGCGGCGACCAATCCGAAGCGCAGACGACTCAGCAGAAGATTTGATTTCAGCAGTGGGAGGGGTCCATTCGCATCCAGCCAGTCCAGAGCCAGCCTTATGAGCTCCGCCTCCTTGACGGCAGGTATCTCATTGGCATCAAGCAACGTTGTCAGCGATTGGATGTTCAGCTCGAGGAGGTCACCCCTGCTTTCCCGCAGCAACGCCCCCATCTCCATGGCGATGGTTTGATTGGCAACCTCAAATGCGTTTAATAGTGCGTGGCGTTCAGCCAGGTTAGCATAGAAACAGCAGTTCTCTGCACTTAAACCATCAATCAAGAAACGCTCGCATATCGACACGGCCGGTTCCACTTGCAGGTACCTGGCTGCTTCCAGGATGACAGAAATCGTGGTGGGCGATATGCTGAGCCAGCCTGAGTACAGGAAGTCCAGAATGGCGTTTAAACCCTCAGGTGTTAGCACGGGGAGGCTAACAGAGCCCGCTAATCTCTCCGCTGTTGTCTCTCCAAACAGAGCCCAAAAATACTCACTGGAGCTGGCTAAAAGGGCACGGTGACACGGAAAGGGTACGCCGCCGGCCTCGAGGACGACATCACACATCTTCCTCTCAGAGCGCAGGCGCTGGAAGCCGGAGAGAAGTCCGGTTCTGTGGGAGGAACTATAGAGGAGGGAGTAGCTATCCATCCAAAAAAAAGGATAGGAGACGAGGAAAGGAAGTGAAAGAAGTTAGAAAGAGGGGAGAAGGGGATGAGCAGCAAGTTAAGGAAAGAGCTTAGTCAGGAGGGTGCAAGGACGCAACAATGAGAGAGGAAACATCAGGAAGCAAGGGGAAGAAACATTAAAAGCAGAAGGCACAGGAAAAGGAGCAGCGAGTGTAATCAAAAAAGACGTAGCCAGCGAGCTGCTTGACAAAAAGAGAATCATTAGGCATCAGCAGAAGAGCAGGATGATGAGCTGTTAAAAGCAAGAGGTCGGAAATGAGGGGAAAAAGAGAGGAGGGCTGAGCAGGAAAGAGAGTAAAGTGCTTGTCCTCAGTCGAGCTCTCTCCATCTGTGTTTATGTCCTGCTCAGTCTGCCGCGGCAAGCATGTGATACCATGATAGGAAGGTTACCGAATGCCAATCCCGTGCCCCCCCCGACCCAAGCCCCGCCACTCCAGCCGCCCTCTTTTGGCCCCTCAAACACGGCCCGTCCCAAAGTCTCCCGTCTCTTTCTGTGATATTCCGGCTCTCTCGGTTTTGTGTTTGTCCGCTGCCCTTTCCTCTGACTCCGCGAGGGACTATCACCCAAATGCATGCATCCAAAACACATGCCATCCCCGGCAAGCAAGCGAGCAAGCAGATGCATGGAGAGAGACACACACACACACACACACCCACACACACACATGCAAAGAGAAAATGGAGCCTGGCAGGGTCTTCGGTGTCTATCCCGGCGGATGAACTCATCGGTAAATACACCCGCCAAAGTCTGCGACCGAGATTCTAGGGCACGGTTGCCACGGCACCTATCTGCGGCCCCCGTCGCCATGGCGACGGGAATAGAAACACAGACGCGGCTCCGCGGGTTCGGCGGGGGTACATGACGGAAGTTTTGCCAGGCTGTCAGGGATTACGAGCGTCAAAGGTGGTGCATAGCGTGTGGAGCTGGAGCAAGCCGTGCCCTTTAGGGAGGCATCTAACCTCAGCGTGACCTGCCCCACAAAGATGCAGACGGATGTCATGCTATTATTTTTACGCAGAGAGGAGAAGGGGAGAAGGCGCGAGGTTCATCCGCGGAATCGGGCTACAAGTTGTCCGGTGTGTTAACAGACGTCCAATTAATGTCGAGCTGTTCCCTGTCCGAGGCGCAAACACTCGCAAACGCGCGCCCGTTAATATGGAAACATTGCTTTAACACGTGCTCACAAGTTCTTGCAGCTCTTTTCACGAGCTGCGCTTTGTGGTGGCTTGACTATCATCGCCTCTGAATAGACGCTGGCTCACCCTCACAGATCGCTGCGTATTTATTTGTGCGTGCTTGTGTGGGTCGGGTGTTGTTGTTTTGAGGAAGGGTTACACAAGTTCAGAATCCAGCGTACAGGGCTACTCGCAATAAGAACGAAACGGATTCAAGCCGTTTTTTTTTTTTTTTTGCAACTGCAAAGTGTTTTCAGGTTGTTTGTTTATTTTTTTTCCCACACAATGTCAGCGGTTGTTAAAACACCAGCGGTGTTTATTTCTCGGCCGAATATTCCACCGGGGACCTGATGGAGGCTAAACTTAGCTACAGCTGCTCCTCGTGTGTGTTTGTGTGCAGGGGGACATGTGATGAGACGATGGATATGTGCTGTATTAGGGGAGGGATGTTTGGGGAGGCGGAGGAAGGGGGGATATCTGGGCCGGTTGGTGGTGTATGTGTGCGATGGCATGTGTGCCTTAACGTAGCATTCCTCTCTGAAACAGATGGATCCGGAGGTTTAGGTCAGGATCAAAGCGACTCCATGCACAGAGATCCCCCCGACTCCTCCTTAAACCCAGTAATACCCATTTATATATGCACATAATACAAGAATATTACTGTTGGAGACATCAGGCGCTGTGGGTAATATGACAACTAAAAAAAAAAAAACAAAGAAAAGAGCTCTCCAAGCTCTATTTTCAATCAAAATAAAAAATAAAGTTTTAAATAGCTTTTTGTCACAGTGTTCACATTATTTGAATTTGCCTGAATGGAGGTTTTTTGTTTTTTTTTGTCATTCAGCACTTGCATTATGTTTTGCTCTCCTTACTGTCAGCCTCCAGACACCCACAGCAAAAAAGAAAGTCTCTACCAACAAAATAATCCATCTTAATCCATGTCACCTAAAACGCTTCGCTTTCGTGTCCTCTTGTATCATTTCAGATGTCTTTTTTAGCTGATACAGCCGCTGTTTAAAAAATGACAAGCAAACAAGACGGAGGGTCTATAGCCGTGCTGTTGAGCCGGCTGTGAGCTAAATATTGATGCCAGCACGCTTACGTGTCTGGCGGGTTTGATGTTTGCCATGCTCATCATATTAGTTTAGTATTTTGGCATGCTAACATTTGCTAATTAACGCTCATCCCGAAGTAGATGGAGTTGATGGGGATGTCATTAGTTTAGCAGGTGTTTGGCCATAAACCAAAGTATTGGACAAATTAAAACTTTGATTAGATGATAGTGCTAAACAAAGTAAGAAGATGTTAATTCATCCTGAGGGGAACATGGTAAATGGTAAATGGACTGTACTTATGAAGAGCTTTTTCTAGATACACACACATTAACACTCCGATGATACATCGGGGGAAACTTTGGGTTCAGTATCTTGGCCCCAGTATCGGAGGAGCCCCTGACCTTCTGGTTGGTGGACGACAGCCGCCCATTAAAATACATAAACGTCTGTATCTAATTTCAAGACAATCCATGCCATAGTCGAGACATTTTTTTTTTTCCAAAAAAGCACAAACGATAGCCTCAGGTTAGAGGAAAAAAGATCAGGATTCATCATTTGGAAACCACGCATGTCAATTTTGCATCAGTCCATCACAAAAATGTTCAGATATTATCACCAGATCTATATTTTCTATGTAATGGCAATCTACCCGGGAGCCTGCGAGATATTTCAGGCAAAACAACAAACTGGGACCCACATCGTTGCGTTAGATGAAGATCTGGGGAGGGGGGTTATCAAAGTCAGTAGGATTTATCCCCTGGAGATGAAAAACGTCTGTACAAAGTTTCATCACGATCATCTTCCAATAATCGTTGAAATATTTCAGTCTGGAGCAAAGTGGTGGACAGGATGACGTTGTTATCCCAAGAGCCACAGTGCTAGTTTGGCTGAAAGTGTTTCGAAATTCTATCACGCATCAAACAGGTATTTCAAAAGTATTGGTGCATAGTCCAAAACAGACAGAGGATGATAATATTTAACTGCAGTAGACAGCAGTATTCTCATTTACTGTGATAGCAGATGTAATAAATAGCAAAGGTTGGACTTTTTAGAACCATCTCGATTTATTGCAGTGTTCTCCTGAACTTATCCATCATCATAACCATTAAACAACAATATTTCTCTCTAAAAAGTAGCACGATTGAACTCAAATCCCATAAACTGTTTACAACATTTAGAAAGGAATAACTTAATACAAAGTATCAGTATAAATCACCGTTGAACAGTTGGGGTTTTGACAGTATGGAAAGGAGTTGGTCATCACAGAGTTAGACGGAGAATCACAGTCAATAATGTTGTTTGTCAGCGAAGCGCAGAATAACCCTTTAATGCAACACAACTCAGTCCAAGAGTAAAGGGGAGACTTAGCTGCAGCAAAAACAAGTTCTTCATCTTAGCAATACTTTATTTGTATAAATTATTATTTAAATATTGATTTAGTCACAAAACAGCATCAACTGACATGGTGAGATAGACAGTACTGTTTGAGGAAGAGCTTATGGACGCCCGCTTCTTGGTGGTGGAAGGAGTTGAATGTCGGACATTTTCCGCAGGCCTCGGCTCCACAGAAAGCTGTTTGTGTCTCCGAAAACATGCTGGGATTAGCTTGAAGTTTGCTCGTCTTCAGTGGCAGTGGGCGAGTCTGTGTCTATGAAGATTATCTGGCTCCCTCTCCGCCTGGCTTGGCCGGGGGATCCTGGAGAAAGAAAGAAAGAAGAAAAAAAAAGGACGCCGATAAAGACACTGCGAGGGATTTGCGCTATCAGCGGTCTCGGAGCCGTTGACCCCTGAGAGGCAGTCGGATGGCAAGGAGAGAGGGCCAGGTCTCCGCATCCAGACAGGCCCGCTGTGAGGAAATATGAGATCTGGCCGATCTATCAGCTGCTTTCTCTCCAAACTTATCTCCTTCCTGACCTTCTTCTGTTCTGGTTTCTCTCCGTTGGCTTGCACCCCCCCCCCCCCCCGCCCGCATTATTTGGCTTATTTTCTGCTTATTTCCATCACCAAGTATCAGGTTTTTAGACGAGCCCCTCCCAGAGGCAGACTTAAACTTAAACCTGGGCCATCGGAGCGAGGGAGCTATAGCTTTGCTGGCTAGGTGAGGTTCCGCTGAAGCCCAGCTGAAGAGAGAAGAGGCTCATGAAGTACCTAAAGCACAGGACTCATCCAAAAAACAAGGCCCTCTAAATTAAATGCTAGTTAGCTTTTCTTTTAACTTTTTATTAACCAGCTGGGAGAAACTCCTCTACCTCCTTTGTGCGGCGCAGTGCAGGACAAATATTGTCCGTCAAAGGGACACTCAGAAACCAGAGACCTGGTGGATTTAGTTTGCTGCTGCTTAGATTGCTGCAGCAACTGTGTCACGTTCCCAATGTAGATGCATACTCTGACCCCACACAGGAATAGTTAGTAGTAATATTTCTTTTTCCAGAGCAGCTCTGCCTCAGAGAAATGTGTTTATAACTAACTTCACCCGACTTCTGCTTCTTTCTTTCCATCTCTCTCTCTCTCTCTCTCTCTCTCTCATTTGTCTCCTACACCGCACACCCACGTGGTTTGGGCAGGGCAGAGCTGTTTGGATATTGTGGTTTCTGTGTCCCGCGGTGAAAGTCACAGCACAGAGTGCCCCTCAATACTTGCATACACGTACCTTTTTTAAAACACACACACACACACACACACACACACTCTCCATAAGTATAAATATGGAGCCTGACTCAACCCACTCCTGCCCACACACAGAGGCATCCACATTCACTTTGCTCAGCCCAAACAGAGGCTGAGCGGCCCACACTGACTCCCCGTGGTTAGACCCGGCCACTGCATTTAGATGTCATTAGAAAGTTCAGTTGATAGGTATATTTGTGCACTTCATGAGAATTTTGTGCCATTACCCACATAAGTTTACAATAATAACATATGATAGGTTTTTGTTTAATCATCTCTATTTATTCCTTAGTGTTTAGAATTTCTTTCCTATTTTCTTTCTTTCCCATTTTACATGCTTAGAATTTATTTATTTATTTTAAGGTCCTCAGTTTTAAACTCAAGTAGACAATTGGGGCTTTTCCTGTTTGCAGGGCTTTCCTTGTGCAGTTCATGCATTCGCAATACTGGAATTCGGAAATCAAAACTTCAATTTTTAGCTTTTAAAATTTTGAGAAAGACATCAGTGACAATACCATCCTCTGAAAGTGTAAAATAACCATAAATCTATAGGTATGTGTGTCTTGTGTGTGTGTTCAGATTTGAATGAGCTATGACTCTGTCTGCAGCACCGACTGCAGCAGTAAGGCACTAGGAGTTTTAAAGTTGCCTACCTCCTTTGTGAGCTCTCACCATTGCCGCCACCGCCGCTGCTGCAGCTGCTACGACTGTTGATCATGTCGATAAGCAGCCAATAACCAACTTCCTTCTGTTTTTACAACAGGGGCATACAACTGTCCCTTTCAGCTCATGCAGTATCTTTGACTCACGCCTCACCCTCTGTATTAAAATTTGAACTTGCAGCTCTAATGGTGCAAAGAAAAGGGGCCTTTATTGCCTGAACCAAACCACATGCAGGACTTATGCTGTGAAACCTGAACTGGGGTGTCATAGTCCTGCACTTTGGACTGGACACCTTTCCATCCAGTCCCTCTATGAGTCTGTTAGTCTTTACATTTTATCACTAATTCAGAACCAGAAGTTCCTCTCTCCATATTTTTGGACCTGTATTTTCTTATAGTTAATACTCAGGAACTTAGTTTGTAAACTCATCCCTTTTGTTTCTTACTGTTGTTTGGTTCTGATTTGCATATGCGCCGTGAACAAAAGAGCCTCAGATATTTTCAAATAAGCCATTATCACAAGGGATCATGTGGTTGGTGTCAGTGCAAATATTATATATATAAAATGTGATTAATAATGATAACCCCAAATATATACAAATTATCAGTTGATTACACCCAACAGCCCCTCAACAGATTCTACATGTGTGAAGTTTATAATGTTCAAAAAGTAAAAAGTACTTAACCAACAACATCAAATAGCATTAAACTTTGTACTTCTTTTCTTATAGTTACTAAACTCTTCATATTTTATCCTTCTGTTCTGTGGTTCTGTTTGACGACTCCTTTAAGAGCTCAAAAACTTACTTGACATGGTTTTATCACCTTAATACTACTGTCTGTTATGACTTAAGTTTATGTGAGTTGCTTATGAACAGGATTTTGAACAGGTGTTCTACGGCCACCTACCTGCATGTTATTCCTTGGTGACCCATCGTAGTTCACTCTTGACATTCTGCAGCTCTGATAGGTTAACGGCGGGCCCGGGAAGTCTCACCGCGCCCGGCAACGCCTTTTTCTCCTCCGGCGTCTGGGCTGCAGCGCTGGGCTGGTCTGGTGAATGAGCCTGAGAAAGAAAATAACACAAACAGTAGTTTACCTGTGGTGGGATTCATCAAACAAAACACATTTTAGGAAATAGCTTCACTCCGTTTTCTCTGCGTCGAATACTGTCTTTTTCCTATATTGTGTGTGTGTTTGTGTGAGGTGTTTTTTCTTTGACTATTTCAAACATGTTTTATTGAGTTACAATTAGTTAAGTCTTTGGCAGAGAGACTTAATTTCACCTTGATGCATTCATGTTGGACATTCTTGAAAATATTGCTAGCCTAGCTTAGCTGTGACCACCATCTCAGGCCCCCTCTATGAGGTTTGAAGTTTTGTTTGTTTGTTTTTTCCTGTGCTTCCGGCTTACAGACAATCACCTTATGTATGTGTTTGTTTGTTTGTTGCTGTGCGTCCCCGGTGTTGTCTCACCTCCTCTGTGTCTGCTGTCTCCTCTCTCCTCTTGACAGGATGTCCCGCCCCCGGACGCAAAGCTCCCATCGGGATGTTCAAATTAGCCTGAAGGACACCGAGAACAGCTCTTGAGACACTTCCATCCAATAAATAAAGTTTCCTGCCTATGTTGCTCTCTGCGTGTGTGTGTGTGTGTGTGTGTGTGTGTGTGTGTACGTGTGTGTGCGCACGCCTATGTGTGTGCACGTGTGTGTTCATGTGTGTGCGTGTGTGTACTCCCACCGTTTCCTCAAAACCCCTTTTGTTTTGATTATGATCAACATTTCCTGGTTAACATCATGTCCCTAAAAGAGACTTGTTTTTTTATGGAAATTGGGGCACAGAAACACACACCACACACACACACACACACCACACGCACACACACACTCACAACACACCACACACGCACACACATACACAAATGCACACACTCTCGCACAGCTCAGAGATCCGCCTGCTAACTTGATGTTCTACTGCTGCGTGCCCTGATGTCCTGTCATTTGGATTTGATGTGTTTTGTATTGTACTGTTCTGTAATGTATTGTATATACGCTCATATTGTACAGCTGTACAGACAGGGAGTCTGGTGTGTGCCCCTGAGGATGCTGGATATTGTTCTATGAGAGAGTTTTATTTTTTTTTTTCCCCCAGACACTAGGGTATCAAGGTTAGAGGGAAAGTTCTGGAAGAAATCGCCTCATCCATAGCATGTTTGCTAAGATTTGTACTACTGTAATGTTGCTCCGGCTGGGCTTGTTTACTGTCTTTATGCTTAGCGTGCTGTTACCACGAGAAGATTACTGAATGGCCCTAACAGGGCCCTCAGGGTCATGATATGGGAGCCCTGGGCCTGGGCTTCTGTTTGTAGTGACTGTCAATATTTCTTGATGGCAGGTCAGTCAAATGAACACAAAGAGACTCAAAAGGACTACAGAGAGATAAAAGACAACCACAAAGACTCAAAACGAATATAAAGAGACACAAAACAACCACAGAGATGCAAAATGACTGCAAAGTGATGTAAAATTACAACGCAGAGATCAGAAATGACTGCAAACTATATGGTTCCATTATTTGTAGTCTATCAGTTGCCACCATATCTATCAGTCTGGATGTCTTGCTCCTACGAAGGTGTGGGTGGGGTTGGGTGTGGGGGGGGGTGCATTATTTTGGCTAGGGGCCCGTCCGTCCATGGCTGTATGCAGTCATCTTCAGACGCTTCACAAATGCACAGTCAAAGATTAAAGGAATATTTTGCCCTAAATTGAAAAGTCCATCATTATGCTGACCCTTAGATATATCCAACATTAATTTACATAGAAATAAAAGACACAGTGCTATAATTCCATCTCAGCCTATGTTAAATCATCAAAGGAAAATTACGGTTTATATTATTATCAATGGTTTATTACAACTTGGGCTTCATGTTGTCATTTGTTCTACTGGTTAGAAAAAGCTGTCCGAAGATTGTAAAGGTCAAAAGCAAAAAAAACCCCAAAACACAGCTTTAACTTTCTGTGCTTTGCATGGCTTTGCATGTGCACAGGTTTATAATGAGGGCTTATAAGTGGCATCGCAGGTGCAGATTTCTGACTTTACCTCTGAATAAACTGGTTTGGAGCATTATGGATAAACTGTTCACTAGTTTAGAACCACATCATTGAACAGCCTGCATTTGTTCCTCCATTGCAACCATACATGACATTTTCTTTGGTGTGTACAGTGTTAACAAGTGAAATGTATAGTTGGAGCTTTGACACCAAGGCTAAAGCTGTAATAAACTGCAGATCTCCTACAGTTTATTACCATAAAAGTGCATTTGCAAATTACTTTTTTTCTTTTTAACTTTACATTTTTGCAGACCATTTTCGAGTGTGTGCTACAGTACAATGTTTCAGGTTTACAGATGTGTTTTCCCTGAACTGTTCCAAGCACCAGATGGTTTCCACTTATTTGATCAAGCAGTAATTCTTAAAGAATAGCTGGAGCCGCATAATCCATCAGAGCAAGAATCAACTGAACATTTGAATGTTATTAAAGTGTAGATGCAGAGTCGGAAAGTTTGAATGTCATAAAGGTAATGTAAGTCTGGCAAAACTGAGCGCAGACTTGATGTTAAATGTGATGGATTGCACAATTTGGCAGCTGGCAAGAGTATATGATACGATATGAATGAATAACAATTGATGCCCAGTTGGAATAGCAGAAAATATACATACAAATGCGTAGAGCACAGCCGTCATGTAAAGTGTGTGATTTGTAGTCTCTAAAACCTTCTCGCACTGCGCACTCGAAGTGTTTTACGGCCAAACAAGTGCACTGAAAGCCTGAATATGTTCTCACTCGTCATCTTTATTCCTCTCTGTAATAAGGCACAGGGCCAATAAGGCTCTGCTTCGGGATATACATGCAGCCAGAGCAATGTCAGAGAAGAATGGTGTTGGAGAAGTAAATATTGGACCCATACTGGAAACATTTGGAGACAAAGTGTTTGAGCTGCAAAAGCTGTTTGGGGAGAGTTTAGTTGCTTTCTCTTTGGAGCCACGTACAGATAGTATGTGCTATTACCCTGGGAGGAGGCCGAGATGGAACTATAGTGCGTAACTTGCTGCATTTCGATCGATCCCATGAAAGTTATTGAAGGTGAACTAATCCTTTAAGCTGAGAGTGTTTTGTGAGCATGAGGTGAATGTCTAGATGAGAAAGGGAGGCCCCCGGACATTTAGGGGCAATGGGGTATTTGGCGGGGCAGTCCGTAAATCACAATTTCAAATACCAGACTCTGGTATCCTTTAGCAAAATGTGTAATCCTCACTTTTATTGTACAGTTGGGCAAGAAATAGAGGCTATTTTTTTAGCTCAATTAAAAATCAAACAGACTTTGATCTTATTCTCAGGCCAAGACAGATGTGGGATTCAGAGCCGCTGGCCGAATCAAATTTACCGCTAATTCCGCGGTGGGGTATATTTGCCGATTCTATCAGTGGTCAGTGCAGCGGCTCAACACTTTTCAGTGGTTGTTGTCATTTTTGTTTTTTGTTTTTCTAACAGTGTGGTTGCCAGGTAACACACAGGGTATCTAGTGCAAGAGCTTCCAGCCTGTGTGGCCAGAAGAGGAGTAAGTTAAATGGACTCTGCATTCTGACTCTTTGTTGTTTGTGCAGGTTTTCACACTTTGAATATAAATCAGACAGACTCTAACTTCCTCCCAAAGTTTTTTGGAAGTATAACAGACGTTTTAAATGAATTTCCTCCAAACTAGTCACTAGTTTCCATTTCAATTAAGTACAATATTTGCAGACTGAAAAGTTGTAAATTTTCATCAAGAAGGTAATGCACTGCAAACATATGCTTTTTTTTTCTTTTTTTTTACTGCATATTAATGACGATATTAACTAAGACTATTTTATTCAAGAATGCTCCAACATTCAGTATTTGAGAGTCTTCCACCAAATCATATCTCAATATGTCATCAGAAATTCAAATCCACAAAACAAACAACGACTAGGTCCGGACATTTAGATTGGATTTAGTAAATTTGAGTAATTTATGCCATTAAAAAGTTGATGTTTAGCAGCAGAGTTTTTAACCCAGTCCTTCTTAGAACTGCATTAACTGAAACAATGATTATTTTCTTTCTTCAGTGATTCAATGGAAACAAATAGCTGTGTGGAAAATAAGAATTCAATCTAACAAAGATGTGTTATGCTTTTGAAAATGTGGAAAGATAAGAATAGATGAATATTTGGATATTTGGATAAAAACATCAATTATTTCTGATGTGTTGTTGTGCTGCTGTTCTTGTATGTGATCAACTTAAACCGATGACAGAGGCCGAATCTCACGCTTTTTCACTGTACCGGTATTTTACAAAAAAAACGCTCTGTCCTGATGCCTGTCCCATGGTTAGACGTGAAAACGAGCACAATGAGAAGAGAGACGATGGGAGAAGCCCTCTCCGACCTGCACACACAAAGCCATTACAACAGAAAACACCGACGACTCTGCTTCCCTTCGCCCCGCTACCGACTCTGCACTAACGAAGCCTTGATACTGTATATGCACAGCCAGAACTCTGTGTTTGCCTTTGCCAATAAATACTCTAATGTGGAAACACTTCTGTCATCCGCGGTCTCCGTTTGTAACCAGGTGAAGGGTCAGCTGAAGCTGTTGTCCAGTTTTATCCCTGCAGTATCTTGCACGTTTTTTAATTGTCAGTGTGGAAATAGAACTAATAAAGGATTGTTAATTTTCCTGTTTTCACCTAAACAAAGTTACATTTCTATGCAATATATTACAGTCCAGAAATGGATATTAAATTTACTCAAGTACTGTACCTTGGCACAATTTAGAGGCAGTTATGCCTCTGCTTTTTTGCTACTTTTATACATCTAACCTCCTGCCTTATCTGACAGCTCTAGTTATGAGTTACTGTAGAGTTTTCATCGAACTTCAAAATTGGGATCAGTTTTCAAACTATAATATATTATGACTTGGAGTGGCCATCAGTTAATGAAATGGGAGAAAATAACGGTGACCAGCTACAAAGTAAAAAAGATAATTGAGATATTATGACTTTTTCTTGAGTAAAAGATGCAAATACTTCCTTCACCACTGCTCAGGAATAATGTTTGGTTCTAGAGTCACTGAAACACACAAACACGCTCAGCAAAACTACACTCAGCCATGGAAACAGCTTATATTGTGCAGACTGATGGAAGAGTTTTTTTACCTGAAGGGCCTTGACGTTGGACGAAGGTTTGGACATAATCCCCTCGGTAAGTCCACTGACCTGGAGGAAGGACAGATCGCAGACATTCAGCTGTGTGTTTGTGTGTGTCTGTGTGTATCTCTGTGTGTGTGTGTGTGTGTGTGTGTGTGTGTGTGTGTGTGTGTGTGTGTCTGTGTGTCTGTGTGTATGTGCATGTTGGGGACATTAGGACACTGTTTCTGTGGTTTTAGAGGCCGAGGATAGCATTTCAGTTGCTTAGCGACCCTCACAGGGAGAAACAGGTAGAGGAACTGTCGTCTGAATCATTGATGAGACGGAGACAGAGAGACGGAGGGGACTGTCAAAATAGAAGCGCAACAGTGCCTCAATTTCAGCAAGAGCACTGAGGTAGTGTGATGGAAACCTTGTAGTATTATTGTAATAATTAGTTTGTTAAATCAACCTGCTTCTAAAGCTAAATAAACAATTTTAAACCACGTAGGATGATCTGCAAAATGCATTGTAACAAAAACTGAAAAATGGGTCTTTTTTTCCTCATCTCAAGAAAGTTTTGGAAGCACATTGTTTTCCAGGACAGCAACAAATACTGATGTTAGTCACAGTAATTACAAATTGTTTATTTTGTTACAAAGCGATGGCATTGGCTTCGATTCCTATATTTTTCATTTCCTTTTTTGGCCCTCGAGTCCTCCCTTCCCACTGACAATGTAAATACTTATAGATGGATCACAAATATCTAGTTTTAGTGCTATGCAGTAATTTTTTATTTCTGCACAGTCACTTTCGAGGTTGTCCTCCCATAAAAAGCGGTTCCCACAGGTCGTTGTTGCAAGCAGACTATTACATGCCATAGCTATGTTTTATTGTTAAGAACCTCTAGTGGCTGTGTGGGCATCAGTCTTTTGAGCAAATACCCCAAAACAGCAAGGATTATCTGATTCAAGATCATATAACCTTAAACCTTAATGAATCATTAATTAAAACTCAGTAATGTTAATCCTTCCCTTCTGCATTTCTCCCTCAGCCTCGTCTTTACTTATTTCTCCTTACTTCCTACCTCCCCTTTTTTTTTGCTGTTTCACACATCAACACAAACCCAAGTGCTTCCTGGTGGTAGAAGTTTCCATGGCCTATTTATCTTATCTTCAAGTAGCTCAGAGGAACCAGAGAAAACCGAGTCTCAGGCTCAGTGGAAGCACTTAGATACGGTTGCCAGGGTCTTGTTTGTGCAGCAACATACAGTAAGAGCTTTACTGTCCTTGACAGGAGAGCAAAAGCCCGGTCGCCCCCTAAAATACACAACCGCGGATGAGGACACACACACACGCACACAAACACTCATGCTCTCACAGCGTGATGATATTTATGTTTGGCGTGAGTAGCAGCTGTCCTCTCACACCGCTCCGCAAAGCACGACAAGCCCTTTCACTTTCACGCGTATTGTGTGTGTGCACGTCCATACTTTCTCTCTCTCACACACACAAACACACACGCGCATACACACACACATGCACACAACCATTTGTACATTTATACCTCATACTTATAATTATTCAAATCTGCAAACAATAAAACCATTTAGACCTCTATGCCAACAGCCAACAGAAAGACTCTTTGAGGTGTGTGTGTGTCTGTTTGTCTGTGGATGTGAACAGAAGTGTGTGAGCATGTGTATGCATGCATCGGTGTGTGACACTATTACTGCACTCCTCAAATATCAACAAGTGAGCATTCCAGAGAGCTGCAGCTGCACATACTGTAGCATAGATGAATGACATATATAAATATGTATAGTTAATTAGAATAAACTTGGTGATATTTTTGTTTTTCACAATACAATATCTCAAAAACTTTTGAATGGACTGACAAGAAATATTATTTTACAGACATTGCAGACAGAGGACGAAGCTTTAGGACTTTATTGATCCCATGACTTCCTGTAGTGCCACCGTCTTTGGCTCAGAATCAACAGTCCTGACAACTACTGGATGGATTGTTGTGGATTTTATTTCAGACCTTCATGGTCCCTTGAGGATAAATTCTGATAACGCTGGCATCCCTAAAATTTTATAAAGCACCATTATCAGCTCAAAATTTAACTTGGCCCAAAACTATGACCAGATAGCTGCAAAACTATAAAGACATTCCCATAAGCCCCAGTTTTACTTATTAAAAGGCTAATCTGAGATAGTGAACCTTGTATATCTGCTAAATAGCATTGTGTTAGCACAGCATGTCAACTTTCTTAAGATAGCACATATCTCAGAGCACTGCTGTGCTGTGTCCTCCATTACTATTCAGAAACACACACGGGAGCCGCAACAGCACAAAAAACAAAAACAAACTTGTCAAAAAAACAAACTTTGTGTTTGTGACCTGTTTTTTAAACGAATAGTTTGACATTTTGCAAAACACACTTTTTAGCTTCGCTTTCAGTTGTTATCGAACCCCTCAAAGGACTTTAACACAGCAAAAGTACATCATTCAGGCCTTTTAACTGTTACTGTAAAGGTAGCAGTGGGGCTTAACCTCTTGGAACGATGCCTGAACCCCTGCCAATTTCAGAATTACTGGTGGTTTCAAAGACAGCAATGTAAAAGAAAAAAGAAAAAAGAGCTGTGGTTATGGACGGGTTGAAGGTGAATCTATGTCTTGGCCAGGAAGCCAGCATATCCAGTTTTTATGCTAAGCTAGGCTAACCAAGCTGACTCATATTTAACCTCATGTTTAGCTTATGAAGACACGAGAGTGATATCAATCTCCTCATTTAGCGAAGAAAGCAAATGAGTGTCTATCCTAGAAATGTTAGACTGTTCCTTTAAAGAGTTACATTCCAGTAGGAGGTTTGGGAATTAATTTCAATAGAGAAGGAAGAAAATTTTGGAAAGTTCTGTATGTTTTGATCATTTCTTTGGATTTGTTAATAATATGAAATGATAGAAGATACTGCCAGCCTCACATCTTAAGAATAAAAGTTACTTTTTGCACAAATAGGATGAAGTCGGTGATTTGTTTTGTCAAAACAACTAAATTCGCCCTTTGCTAAACACCCAGAGGACCTGCAGATTGTTCCTTTTAAAAACCACAAAATACTGAAGGAATATTACAGTAATGTCCTACCTGCTGATCAAAAACACACATACACATCGACACGCATGCACACACACACACACATACACACACACACACACACACACACAGCCAGACACTCACGTGCAGACAGAGCAGATGTAACTTACCTGTTGATGACACAACACCGTATCGTCTAATGCTCGATTTTATACACACTTAGACTCCTCTGGCCTGTTCGCTCACTTTCTATCTGTCTGTCTATCTGTCACAGACTTGTTCCCCCTCTGCTCTTCATCTCTTTCGTTTTCTTTCTATTCTCCTCTTCTCTCCGCCCTCTCGCTTTCTCCCCGGCTGCCTCGTAAGTGGTGGATGGATTCCTCTCATATCTGGGATTTGTTCTCACTATAAATAGACGAGTGATACACAGAAGGGACCTGCTTTCCATCCAACACACATACACACACTCTTGGGCACACGGGGACACACACAGGGAGACGGACCAAAACAAAGTCAAACAGTAGCATGGGACACTTGGACCTCCTTAATTTACACACCTTTTTAAGATCCTGGAGCTAAAATTATGCAAAATTTTCAGATGAGGTTTAGAATTTACCTGTAAGACCAAACTTCATCCCAAAAAATTAAAAATTTAAGCAATGACACATCTAAAAACTAAACAGTGTCCTTATATGGAAGTTTGATATGTTTATATTAACAAGTATTTGTATCTTTGTAAGGGTTAGGAGCAATAATTACAGTAAAATGTTTAATTCAAACTGAAACTTTTCAGTATAAAACACTGACGCACAGCTTACATGATATTCACAAATGATAAAATTTACAAGCATTGACCCTAATTGGAACTTAATTTAAACTTGTTTTTAAGCGATGATTACAGTAAAATGTTCCAGTGAGGGAATTAATTTAACTGCAAGTCCAAACTTTATTCAAAACTGGGAAATTTAAGTATTAACCATGCAAGTATGGTCCCTGATTTAAACATATTTTAGGTTTTTAAACCATGATTCCCGTTAAAAAAAAAAAAAAAAATTATGAGGGGAAGAGTTTAACTGCTGAACCAAACATCATTAAGAATATTGAATATTTAAGCTTGAAACACTGAAGAAAAAAAAAACAGTTGTCAGGTTATATGATATTCATAAATCTGTATAATGACAAGCGATATCCCTGATTTTTAAGGGTTTTTTAAAAAGGATTTTAGGCTATAATTAGAATATTTTTTTTCTGGTCAGGGGAATAATTTAACTGCAGGACTAAACCTAAATAAAAAAACTGAAACATTTAAGCATAAAACCACCCAAAAACAAATCTGTCTGCTAATATGATATTCACTAATGTTGACAAACATAGTCCCTGATTTCAACGTTTCTGAGCTATTTGTCTGAGATGAAATAGTTGAACTGCAAGACCAAACTTCAGTCAAAAAATGGATCATTTAAGCATGAAACATCCAATCACAACACTGTCTGCCTATATGATATTAGCAAGTGTTTATAGCATGTTGTTTATAGCAATGTTTATAATAGCATGCATTGTCTTTTTTTTTTTTTTTACTGGATCTTCTTCAAATCCTTACACATCAGCCCTGAAAACATTCCTCCTAATCTTAGTGACTAAAATGGCACTGCCCTATTTCTGCTCTGACACACACACACACACACACACACACACACACACACATATTAATACACACGCCGAAGTAGTTATGCCAGTATGTCTGCATTTAAACATTGATGCACACGGTGATCTCACTGAGGGTTAAAGGTGTGTGTGAATCTGTGTGTGCGTGTGTGTGTGTGGGTGCGCGCGCTCTCTTACCTCCTGGCGTGCGTGGCTGCTCTGCCCCTGCCTGCGCTCCCTCTGAGGTCCTCTTCGGCTACCTGACCTGTTTCCGCTCAGCCTGATTGGCTCGGAGACACAGGAAACGCCTCCCTGAGTGGAACCCGACCCAGCATCACAAAAGCAGAATGAGTGTTTCAGCCTCAGTGTGTGTGTGTGTGTGTGTGTGTGTGTGTGTGTGTCCACATATCTGAAGTCTCTTGGAGTGTGTGTGTGTGTGTGTGTGTGTGTGTGTGTGTGTGTGTGTGTGTGTGTCCGTCCACATAACTGAAGTCTCTTGGAGTGTGTGTGTGTGTATGTGTGGGGCGTGTGTGCTCACCGATCTCACCTGCCTTTCCTTATATCTATTGCTCAGCTGTTCCTGAGATGAGGATCTCCACCTTCATGGCTTTGAACCACACTGATCCTCCTCAGACTATCCTATGAAAATTTATCCACTGCGTGCCCAGATAGTAAAATGAAGAGACTCAAACTGAAGGCTTGTTATGTATTTCAAACTATGCAAATACAACCCACACTCACGCACACTGGTCTCACCTGTTGGCAGGGGCAGTACTTGCCTATCATCCCTCACGGAATATGTTTATTGTTTTTAATATTCCACAGCTGAATGTGAGGCCATCGCCTCTAGGTGGTGGAAGCTTCTCAGGAATCTGGGGCCAAACTTCATTAAGAAAAACAACAACTTGTGAAGCCAGAAGCTGCACTGAAATTGCATTTTTCTTTTTTAAATTGAGGCAAAAAAAAAGCTCTTCAAGCTCTGATTGATTGGTCCCGACTCCATTTTAAGGACTGGTGCTGCCTTCAGGAGCCTCAGCGTAATGTCAAATAGGATTGCAAAACCTTTTCTTTCCTCCTTTCTTTCCTCCTTTCTTTCTTTTCTTCTGGCAGTCTGTTTATTTTATTTCTTTATGTCTCTGTCTTTGTTAATGTATTACTTTTTGTATTTCTGCCTTTTTGTTGCTTGTTCTTGTTGCTTCAATTAAATGATCAATAAAAACAAAATAATTGTCAATCGACTGATTTATTAATTAACTACTCCTCTAAGTTTGAATGCTTTCCCCTCTATTTCTGATTTTTAATGACTATCATTAATGTTTTTTTGTGAAATACTCCCTCTGGTAAAAATTTTAAAGTCCTTTAGCCCGTTTTGGGCCTCTCATTTGTTATCATTACTTCACAAAGTTGCAAAAATTGTATTTTTATATCATTTTTATTTTGTTAATTTTATTGATTTGTTTATTTCTGTGTTTCTTTAATATTTTCCTGCTACTTGGACGGTGCTGCCATAAAATGCCTGCGCAGCTGAAAAAAAAGAAAGAAAGAGAAAGAAAGAAAGAAAGAAAGAAAGAAAGAGAGAAAGAAAGAAAGGAAGAAAGAAAGATAGAAAGAAAGAGAGAAAGAAAGAAAGAAAGAAAGGAAGAAAGGAAGAAAGAAAGAAAGAAAGAAAGAAATAGGAAAGAAAGAAGAATGAAAGAAAGAAAGGAATAAAGAAAGAAAGAAAGAAAGAGGAAAGAAATAGGAAAGAAAGAAAGAAAGAAAGAAAGAAAGAAAGAAAGAGAGAAAGAGGGAAGAAAGAAAGAAATGAAGAAAGAAAGAAAGAAAGAAAGAAAGAAAGAAAGAAAGAAAGAGGAAAGAAAGAAAGAGAGGAATAAAGAAAGAAAGAAAGAGGAAAGAAATAGGAAAGAAAGAAAGAAAGAAAGGAAGAAAGGAAGAAAGAAAGAAAGAAAGAGGAAAGAAAGAAAGAAAGAAAGAAAGAAAGAAAGAGGAAAGAAACAGGAAAGAAAGAAAGAAAGAAAGAGAGAAAGAAAGAAAGAAAGAAAGAAAGAAAGAAAGAAAGAAAGAAAGAAAGAGAGAAAGAGAAAAGAAACAAAGAAACAAAGAAAGAAAGAAATGAAGAAAGAAAGAAAGAAAGAAAGAAAGAAAGAAAGAGGAAAGATAGTGGGAATGGGGAAATCCTCCAGTTGACCGCTCGGTGGCGGTAGCGCTCCGTTCGGTTCCTGCTCCTCTGCCCCTGAAGGAGACGCAGAAGAAGCCGACCGGGAAGTGCCGGTCGCTCGGTGCTGACGGTCGCTAACCAGTCGGAGCATCCTCGACAACCGACCCGCCGCCGTCCCTGATGTCCAGGAGCGGACGCCGACATCTTAATGCGTGACCGCGGCTAGCTGCGGGACAAACTGCGGGCAAAGGGAGCGATGGAGACGGCGCCGCTCGGTTGATGCAGCCCCCGCCCCCCGTCGATGCACCATGATCCCCGTGTCTCTGCTGGTGTGTGTGATGGCAGCCTGGTGCGCTGTCTACCTGGCCGACACGCTGCTCAGGGTGAATACCTGCTCTCGTCTCTTTGGCGTTTAAACCGGCCGCCGACAATAACACGGGGAGAAAATAATGTAAAAATCCTTCAGTCGCTGTGTCCGCAGACCAAACGGAGGCTAATGCTGCCACGGGCGCTAAAGTAAGCTAGCTGTCCTCGGACCTCGAGAGGAGCTTGTTTAAATCCATCAGAAATCAAAGCGAACACACTGAGAAACGTGTGCGCTAGAGCAGGAGCAGATAAAGGAGTTTTAGGTTCATTTAAAGAAAAATATTCATCATTAAACTCGGCGGGAAACATGAAATCAGTATTTCATTGATTATTTTTTCACTCTGAATAACCTTTGCCCTTAAAACAGCGCCGGTCCCACGTTGTTCCAATCATCTTGGAGAACCTGCCACAGTTTATCTCTTGCTTCAGTCTGTCTCGGGTCTTCTGTGTCCTAATGTGATGCCAGACTGACTCCATTAAGCTGAGATCAGGGCTCTGAGGAGGCCAGACCTTCTCCTGCACGGCCCCTTGTTCTTCTTGTCTCTGGAGATGTTTATTTATGACTCCGGCTGTGTGTTTGAGATCATGATGGATAAGAAATTACTGCAAGATTACGAAAATTGTACCACTGTCCGAATACCTAAGTGTTCACGGGATTAAAATCTCTGTGACAGAGTCGCAAAACTGAGCCTTATTGGCATCGTAAAAATAAACATCATGGCAGAGCCATTGTACAGGTGTACCTAATAAATGGTAACTGAATGTAGTTTATCCATCAGGGAGCCCTGTCCTGATTATTGTTCAACGGTGAAACGCAGTGGTCAGAGAATAAAACTGTATGTCGTCCGTGTCCACTCATCCACTGACCCCGTCTCCGTCTCCGTCCCGCAGTCGTCCGCGACGCACCGCGTCAGCTACGAGTCCTGGCTGGCGAGCCGAGGGCTGATGTTGTCTCCTTTCCACGTGAGGTGGCAGACGACCATGTTCAACCGGCTGTTTGCGTACTGCGCCCGCATCAACCCCCGAGCCCTTTACCTGTGGTGAGGACAGCTATGTAATTGTTTTACTTATTTTAATGAACTCTTCCTGAGTTATTTCTGTACTTTCCTCTTCCACACTTTCATGCTTCTGCTTTTAAAGAAACACCATAAGTTTTTGGAGGATTTTCCTTTTGGTCACAATAACATAATTAATCACCAATGCTTTAGAATAATCCTAATTCCTTTTTATTAATTATAGATGTATACAAAAAACAATAAAACCAATAGTAGAAGTAATAAAGTTTTTTTCCTCAAAAAATCTTTTTATTTTTCAGATCAATGTATCACATTCATGTGGTCATAAAGATCTGCCAAATTACACTGCTTGAAATAAATTCTCTGTTGTGCCGTGTTTTTTTTGTAAAAATCTCCCCTAGGTTCAGCAGCGGTTTAGTGTTCGGCGTAGTGGCCATGCTGGGATCAGTGGTGCTGCTGATTAAGACGCTGCAGCAGACGCTCGCTCAGATGACCACGGACAACCCCCGGATGGGAGGTCAGCAGGCCCTGCAGGTGGTGGTACGTGCAGGAGCCAACGCACCAGACATTTATGAGCTTAGAGAAAGTGATTCAGCAGCCAGGGAATCAGACAGATGGAGGATGCTTTGTTTCCCGGGTTCAGTGCTCCTTTTACTACATTCAACCATGTCTCAGACTACTGCAGAGATGTATTCTGGATCAAATACTTGCTTGTATAGCTCTGTTTATCTCTCTACAGTCTGCAGGGTGAGAGATGAACTGGAGCTCAGAGCATAAATGTCCTTGAAAGTTCATACAAAATACTGAAATTTAAATGAGTGCCAAAAAAAGCCCCCGGTTACAATGAGGGCTCCTATTTTGCATTATCCGGCTGTTCACTTTTTTTTTTTTTTTTTTATATTCACTGAGGTGTCAAAGAGACATGCATTAATGTGTGAGTGCTATTCCCAGTGGACCTTTTTGTAGTTGATTCATGGGAAGCTGTTTGTGGGCAATTTATTGGCGAGTATTCAGCCTGGAGAAGCAGCACACGGCTGACGGGGCCGCAAAGAAAACCATGGCTTTAGCAAAACATGACACAATTATGAAGATGCAGACCAAAAAAAAGGAGGGGGGGGGTTTACATAAATCTTGGTGAGAAAAAGGGAGTGTACTTGCCAAATTTGCAGGATGGATGAATGACCATATTTCAATAAAAGAATCTGCTATAAAAGGTTTAAAATACACATAAAAATCATATCAAAGCCAAAAAAAAAATCTTTTGTTGACTGTTGGCGTTCAAGTTGTGTTTGTGTGTCTCCTCCTCTTGTCCTCGGCTGCGTCTTGAGGTCCCCGGTGTCAACCTGCCTACCAGTCAGCTGGCCTACTTCTTCATCGCCCTGCTGCTCAGTGGAGTCATACACGAGCTGGGCCACGCCGTGGCAGCACTGAGGTAAGTGGGGGCTCACTTTCCCATGACACAAAACGTTACCGTGGCAACTGGTGGGGCGACGATCATCCGCTAGCCATTAAGAGTGAATCCTACAGTACGTTGGGCACTGTAGGAAAACGGCTTGGTCATTAGCGTAATTTAGTTTTAAATAAGTCGCATTGGCTACACATACGCAGACACTAAGTGTTTTTCCTGAAGAGTTATATTAAAATCGAGGCATTTTTCAACCAGGTCTGGTGTGATTCTGTCCCTCATGTCACTAACTGCATTTGTCTTGACCTTCATCTCTCAGCAAGCGATGAGTCATGCATCTAATGGGCTCTCCTCCTCTACAAAAATGTCGTACTTCATATTTCCTCCTCCCCTCTCCCTTAGGGAGCAGGTGCGGGTGAACGGCTTTGGCATGTTTGTGTTCGTGGTGTATCCCGGGGCCTTCGTGGACCTCTTCACCACTCACCTCAACCTCATATCCCCAACACAGCAGCTTCGCATCTTCTGCGCTGGTAAGAGTTCGAAATCCGAAGGTCGGTTGATAGGGACAGATAATCCTGATTGTTTTGCTAGCTAATGTGATCAAAGCGATTAATCTGAATTATTACAGGCGAAACGCTCATTCCAGTATTTTTCCAGTGAAGGTCACTTGGAGGTCTTTTTTTTTTTTCTGAGCACCAGACAGCCGCTTCACATCAAATCATTTCAGTCTGCAATTAGGGAAATTAGATTTTAATGAATCGATTGGCGGAGCTGGCGCTTATTCACGCATGAATGTGACTGATGTCTCCTGTGGGCCACCGTAGGTGATCAGCGGGAGCCAGTTAATGACCGATTATTTCAGTGCAGTCTGGTTTACAGAAATAGTGCAGTTTCTTGATGAGAAAGCAGCAGGTTTGAATCAGCAGAGGAAAAAATGCTTGTATGATGCAAACTACTGTAAAAACAACATTACAAAACAGGAATCTGCACATCTGAAAGTCTTAAAAGGTTTTAGAAGGTGTTTAAAAAGTCTTAAATTTCATTTACTACAGTCATGAATATTTTTCTTGCCTGCTGAAGGCATTACTGTTGGCTATAAGATGCTGTTGTAACCAACCACAGGCTGTTGGTAGACGTTAATTATCTATAAGTTAGAAGTGGGATTGTTTTGATGGTGGATTGTGCTGCAGGAGGCTGATTGGTCCCTTACAGTGGAGTTTCAGTCAGCACCGAAATACCTGTAACAAACCCCATCATTATTTCTATCTGTAGCTAGGAAGATCATGAAGTCACACTGAGCAAATACTTAAGTTATTTTTTTTTTTTAATCCACACATCAGTGTTTTTTGTTGCATGTCTGTGTCCAAGTCATGATAACTGATTAGCCTTATTTATTGTTTAAAGGATGGAGAGTCTAAAACAACTGATATACATGGAAATAAATTCATTTTATTATTGAATAATTGTAGGTTTTATTGTTCCTAGTGGTTTTTCTTTTCTTATTTGACCATGAAGGTATTAAACCACATTCTATATGGTATTACATTTTAATTTGTTGAACACTGTAGAAACTCAACAATCAAGAGTTAAAAGATCACAGAGAGAGAAGAGATACACTGTCCTCTTTTTAGATTAGCAAAATAAAAGGAGATAAAACAAATTTGCTGTTTTATCTGCTGAGTTTTGGTGAAAAATGCGGTAAAATCAACCCTAACAAAGTTTTTAACTCACTAGTTTAATCCTAAAACTAAGTTGCTTTGCAAATTATGATTTAAAAATCAATTTGTAAAATACACCAACAGTAAATAAAGGAGTTAACATTGGAAGAAAATTTTCCTTCCAGGCGATTGTTTTGCTCAGCTTGACAAGAAAATAAATTGGGTGGTGACTGCAGGAGCAAAACCAAGAAACCAGTCAACAAACCAGAGATTTAGACAGAGAGACAGGGTGACATAACAGCATGCTGTGTTTATTCATCTGTCTCTCTCTCTGTCCACAGCATGGATCGCTCTGTTCATGGAGGGGGGGGGGGTTCTCTCACATAACATGTTTGTTATTTATTCCCTGTAGAGATTGGTGATGCAACCTTAATAGTTTGTTTACTGTAAAGGTTTGGGTTTTTTTTTTACCCGTTAGCCTGAAATGAAATTCCCTTAATTCACTCTGGGATTTCCTCACTTTAATTAGGACATAGGAACCAGCAGTGCCTGCAGTTTCAGATGTTAAAAGGGAAAAAAAAACAGGAAGAATTTTCTTCCCACGAACACAAGAATCTACTCAAAATATCTTGATGTCTCAAGCTATTAATTTTCACACGACCAGAGGCTCTGTCTCATCTGTTGCATAATGCTGCTTGTCACCATATGGCTGAACAGAGGCTTTGCACCAAATATCTCGTCTTTCCGCCCTAAAAGTTGTCTCCTGACCTCATCAGGCAGCGAGACACATCCCCCATGTGTTTTTGGGCGACTGACTGTGTCTTCTCACATAATAAGAGATGGTATAGCTGGTTATTTTTAGTACATTGTGGTTACTGCTTTGCCAAAACTTTCTAAAGCCCAAATATTTGGAGAACATGGAAAGCAGTTGTAAAGTGGTATCAAGACTCTAGACACAGTCCTGGTCTGGCTGTTGGCTTTTCACTAGCTTTGGATCAAGAGGGTTTTCCCGTTTGGAGATGTGACTCTATCGTGTTCACAAACTTAATGATATATAAGGTTAAAACTGAGGAGTTTGAAGCCTTTGAAATAGAGCTGCAGCAGGCAGTTGATCGATTGGTGGATCGGAAAGGGAAAAAAAATTCGACACCGACTGTTTTGATAGTCAATTAACCGTTTAAGTCGTTTTTCAAGCAAAAATGGGAAAATTGAATGGTTCCAGTTTCTCAAATGTGAGAATTTGTTTCTTGTCTTGGTCTTACATTCTAGCAAATTAAATATTTTTAGGTTTAGGGCTTTGGGTTTTGATAAATGAAAACATTTTCACTGTTTTTGAATGTTTTTTTTTTTTTGTTTTGTTTTTTTTTAATCAATTGAACCGGTATAATCTGCATATGAATCAACAATGAAAATAATCGTAAACTGTAGCTCTACTGAATCCCTTCGGGTTTTCATATGTCACCGCTGGACCTTGTGATTTCCATTTTTTTCCTCTCTGCTGATATTTAATAGACAGAGCAGTTAGTTGATTTATCATGAAATTAATCAGTAGACTGATCGATAATGAAGATAACAGTAATCTGAAGCCCTGTTATATTATAAATGAATGCTTTAAAAACTAATAAAACGACCCTAATGGAAATTTGAATTATATCTAAGCTGAAAATGGAAAAAAATCAAAGGTGCTTTGTGTATTTTAATTTTAATTTTTTTCCATAGGAGTCTGGCACAACTTTGTTCTGTGTGTGGCAGCGTTAGCTTTCCTCTTCCTGTTGCCCGTCCTCCTGTTTCCCGTCTACTCCACCGGAGGCGGGGCACTGGTCATCGAGGTCGTGCAGGTCAGTGCAGCGGGTTCTTATTCATTAATCAACTTCTTTATGTGCCAGTGTTCATATAACCATTTCAAGGTTTTGATTACACTCACAGGCTTAAAGGAATAGAAATGCACACATTCTCCCTTGTACTGAGAATTAGAAGCTATTAAAATCACTGAGTGGAGAATAGGCAAGAATAAAATGGAATAAAATACCCAACACACATATAACAGTCAGTGGCTGAAGCAGTTCGATCTCAGGTCTGTTGGTGAAGAACTCTTTGGTAGTGGGAAAGATGTTTGTAAATCCTTGTCCCCTCCCGGATTTTTCAAGACTGAAACCATCAAACTATGTTTTCATGACCTCATGATCTGTTGATGTAGTGTTTATAATCGGGCGTGTGTGTTTGGACCAGGGTTCAGCGGCCGACGGTCCGCGGGGGCTGACAGTCGGGGACATCGTGACGGGGCTGGAGGACTGTCCGGTCAAGGGAGTGGAGGACTGGAGCGGCTGCCTGTCTCACCTCTCTCACGCGCCACAGACGGGATACTGTGTCCCCGTCGCCAGCCTGCAGCCCAGCTGGGCCCACGGGCGAGGTTCGTGCGCTTTTTGAGCACTTTGGGCACCTAGAGGCTCTGTCAAAATAAAAGACAAGTCTAAATTGATAGACTTTTTTTTTTTTTTTTAATCTCCTCATTTTGTTGGTGTAAATTCAGTAAAGAGTCAGCAGGGTGCTCTGAACTAATCAGACATATTCACTGTTCAATCATAGTTCATGAATGTATACATTCTTAAAATAAATCAGTTATTTAAAAAGAAGCAGTTAATTAAAAACTAAAACGAAAAACCGGCCGGCTAAGCAGAGCTCCTGCTGTTTCTCTGTGGTCTATAATTGTTCCATTTTCGCACCCCAGGCTTCACAATTCAGCAATAAATGACTGATATGTTCGTTGCTTTATCATAATACCATGGTTTCAGCTTTAGCAGCAGCCAAGTTTATTAGTCGAATGTTAGAACATCGGCAGCCATTTGGGTCATTAATGGATTGTTTTGGGTATTTTTTTAAAGCACAACTCCCAAATACTTTCTTCTGCCAGATGTGAGGATGTGCTGTTTTACCTTAGATTTTCAGGTTTCTGGTTGGTTAGTCTCCCAAACTGAGCATAAATCCAGCATCGCTATGGGCTCAGGATTTATTTATGTATTTTTGCTGTTTTTCATACATGATTTATAAACTTAAAATAAGATTAATAGAAAAATAGTTGACAGATGAATCAGTAATGGAAACAAATGTTAGTCGTAGCCCTTTTTTTATCATCTTACAACAGTTTTACTGATGTATCTCCCACACTTTGTAACTATGTTTAGAAAATACTAAGCAAACACATGTTATCATTACTATTATAGTACAAACAGTTAAGACTAAGGTCCTTGTGACGTATGAGGAGTCAGCAGGATAATCTGAGTTATGTCATAAGGCTTGTGATACTTTGTTCTCGTCTAATCACCTTCTGAGAGTAGATACAACAGCTGAGGAGGGAAAAAATATCACTGGCATCCACACATGTGCGTGTGATGTGATATATTTTCAGGTTTGCCCTTGTGATTTTTCAGCTTTCCAGCCTGAATCTGCGTCATCCTCTCCTCTCATCCATTCATCCATCCATCCATCTTTTTTTCTTTCCTTTTTTCTTTTTTCCCCTCCTCCTCTTTGAAGCTTTCAAGCGACTGGATGGAACGATGGACTGCTGCAGCAACAACAGCTTGACAGACCTGTGCTTCTCATACATTAAACCGCAGGGCAGGAACAGCAGAGAGAGAGAGGTGACACACACTCGGACAGGCACAGGGGGTTTTCATGTGAACAGGTTTCCAGACCATTTTAATAGAGTCAAGCTTATTTATATCACTTCCTTCATTCAATTTAGCTCTTTTATTATTCCGATTTTTGGCTTCTTTGTTTTGCAACCACACAAATTTGATGCAAAATAAACAGCAGTTGTCACACAAATTCACATTTCAGCAATATAATATAAAAAAGCTATGTGAAATCTTAATATTACAAATAATTAAAACAATGTCCTTCCATTGCATTTATTTTTGATTTACTTACGCTTTGTTAACAGTATTAGCTAATGGCTAATGGCAAAATGTCACACATTTTCAATGAAGCTGTGTTTTATAACCAGGTCATGGTCATCAGGGAAAAAGAGCCCCCAGCAAACAAGATAACCACTGTCATAAATTAATACACGAAGGAGATGTGGAAAAAAAATGTCACTATTATGAGAGAAGAGATTTAAACATATTTATAACAGATTTAAACAAAAAACATAAGATAACAACGTGATTAGGACACATTAACACTATAAACTAAAAAAAATGGTAAGGGAAACAACAGAAAATGTTTACTAAGTGAAATAAGTAAAGTATAAAGTCTTAGCTGTACATTTTGTGATACTTGCGTTCCTCTTTTGTTCCCGTGGCCGCAGTACGCCTGCATGCCGGTGCGCAAGATGGTGACGGGGACGCGAGTGTGTCGCACCGACGACGACTGCGCCGCACACTCCCACGTCGCCAGCGTGTGCGTCACTCCCTCGCTGGAGAACCAGACGCGCTTCATCCGTGTCACGCATCTGCCAAACACACAGATGCTGTTCGTGGGCTATCCGCCGCACCTTCAGTACGCTGGTACGTACACTGTGTGTGTGTGTGTGTGTGTGTGTGTGTGTGTGTGTGTGAGAATTATTAAATCCCTTCTTTAGGTCATTATTTAGGTCAATTTGAGCCCTAAAAGTGACTAAATATATAATAGCTATTCATAATTTTACTATAAAGTTACACATAATGTTTTTTTTTTGTTTTTTTTTTTTTGTTTATTTGAAAATAATACAAAAATTGTTTGCTTTTTTTTGTTTAGAAGTTAAAAGATGCTTAAATCTGTAATATTCGTGTAATTTCTGTTTACACTGATGGTGTTGAGCTGATCCTCCAGTTTTAAGTCATAGACAGTGAATGAGTAGAAAGAGGCTGTTTAGGCCAGAGCCTTATTCATTAAGTGTTTGATATAGAATTAACACCCCCCCCCCCAATTTTATCTTCCCCAGTGAGTCTGACCAACTTTGTCCCCCGCTTCGGTTTCCTCCACCTGGATCTTCCCGTCTTCCTGGAGACCTTCTGCAAGTATCCTTCCATGTGTAAAGGACTCGGCCTCGGTCACAATCAGGTGATGGATGACACCAATCAGTTTGTTTTTAAAGCTGCTGCAACTTAACATTTTCCATGGGGAGTCAGGGCTAGTACAGGCCTCAAAAATTCTCAAAAAACACTGAAATTATTTTCCTCAAAAGAGAAGCTTCCCCTTTTACCTTTACTCTACAGGTATTAAAAAAAAATTTAAATGCGATTTACCAAAGTCTTGGATATTTTCTCCTACCTGTCTGTGGCAGTCATAAAGTGATTTTGTTTATGATTGTAGGCTGTCAGAAGACGTTGGACACAAATAAACTAAAGTTGAATCTAATCTTCAGTCTGCATCACCAGACCTGTAGTAAACACTGTCACTACTGACAGCTACAGCAGCAGTGGTGGCAGCTCCTTGCCCCCTAATGGGGAAATGTTGACTTTAAACGGACTTTAAATGAATGAATCGTGTCCTGCGGGTTGATCCGTCCGTCCATTTTCTGTCACTTATCTGAAACCAGGTTGCTTTGGTTAAATTAATCATAGCATCAAAAATCTTCTTTGTTTACTGCTGGAAAATGCTGAAAAATAAGATATGATAATAAATAATTGCTTTCTTTCATTAGATTGGTTACTGTATAAACCGATCAAAGGGCCACACTCCCAAAATGTGTTTATATGAGTCACTGTGTTTATCGTCCTTAGCCCTGTTGTCTCTCAGATACGTGGTGTCCCTGTCGGGCGCATTAGCCGTAGTGAACTCGGTGCCATGCTTCGCCCTCGACGGCCAGTGGATGCTGAACGCGCTGCTGGAGGCCACTCTGGTCACCGTGGTGACGGACCGTCAAAAGCGCGAGCTGATTGGCTTCTTCCTGCTGCTGGCGGGCAGCGCCCTGCTGGCAGCCAACGTGGCGCTGGGCCTGTGGATGGTCACGGCGCGGTAGCCACAGCGGTCCGCTGCCCCGGCAGGACCAAAAAAATAAAAAAACAGAGAGACAAAACTAAATGAATAAAAAAATCCCCATGTGGGTTGAGAGACATGTTCTGGCAGGATGTGCCTGAGATGTGTGGACCATTAAGCTGTGATCATGCAGGGAACAGAATGAATTACCCAGCAGTACTGCCCATTGTCTGGAGACTGTTGAGCAGGACATTGCTCCACCTGGAAGCCCTGACAGGGCAGCCAGGGAAAGCGATAAACAACTCACTTCTTCCACCTTGTTGCCGCCATACAAACAAAAGCACATATACAAATGAATAAAGCACTTGCTGCAAAGCACCATCCTGTGTGACCGTTTACAGAGACTGCACAGTCTTTCCCAGTGTTGATAGCTGTAATGTGTTTCGTGTTTGAAGTTCAAGAGAGAAAACCCTCCTGGTTTTTCAAGGGTCTGATTCCAAAATGCCATATTTACCTGCTGAAGACCAAGAACTTGTGTTTGTCTTGGCCTAACCTGAGGCATCTTTGGACAAAAAAAGCCTTAATTTTATTGACTAATGCATGGCAATACCTTGATTTACTACCACATATCACAGCTGGAAAAAAAAAATGTTTGAGGGTGGGAACCCCATTTTGAAATGAACCACACTGGCCCAGTTAAGTGTCTTTCTCCTTCTCGGGCATTGTAGTGGGGAAAGTGGTTGGACTTCTTTCCCGCTTTGTGAGTTTCATTTTTATTCTCTTGGCCTCTCACTGTCTCTGATCTGGTTGATGGTTGTCAAAACTACGGAATAAAGGACTGATTTATTTACGGGCTCTGTGTTAAAGCTGTTTAATTAGTCAGGAAATTCATCCACAGTTTCATTTATTTTCATTATGTGCTGAATTAGCATCTGCCTGTCAAATGTGAGTCTCTCAGTTGAAGTCTGAGACACCATTTGACTGACTGATAAAATTTGAAGGATGATTTGTTTCGTACTGTTCTCTGGGGTGTTTAAATATTCTCTCTTTGGGGGGGGGGTGAAATTCCATCCATTGATCCATATACTTTCCTGTTGGGGTTATTAGAGGCTGGAGTCCAACCGAGCATGTATTGGGGGAAAGGCAGGCTACAAGTGTACATGTCTCCAGTATGTCAAAACACATACAATTATAGACAGACAAACACATTTAACACCTATGGGTAATTTAGCATAGGCAAGGCAGCCTTAGTTATATACTACATTTCAAACTTAAAATACCTTACTTAGGTGAAGAAAAGCATAAGAACAACATTCATAAACAATAATGAAACCAGAATAAAATTAATTCTTGTATATATATATATATATATATAATCAGATTTTAAAAAATTAGATGAAATGAAAAATAGAACTGCAGAGTTCCTGTTCACCTAAATTGCACGTCTTTGGATTGCAGCGAAAAGCGTTCATGTAGATGGATTTTACACACCAGACATAAATATTTGGAAACCTGCGTGCCATGTAGTAAATCGTTTATAATGAACTATAATGTAGTAATAAGCAGATATGTGTATATATCTCATATGGGAGTCAAAAATCCCTAATCCACCTCTTAACGATCACTTTTCTTGTTCATTTCCCAGAGCAATTAAATCTTTAAATTACACTCACATGAGGGCAGAAGTTGACATGAAGTTTACAGCCCCTTTTGGTTTCCTGTATGATTTTTGTCAGGTTTACATCAGGTGAAAAAGGTCTTTACAGGGTCTTTAAAAAACAAAACAAAAGAAAAAGGCTTCGCTCGCACACAAAGGTGAGCGTGAGCGTTCCTCTTCTGGGGCATTTGCCTCAACCCCAGAGCAGAGCACCTCTCTAGTTTTATACCCCTCATATCCCGGGCATGTTGGCACATTGCCTCCCTCACACGAAAGCACACAGGCTACACTTTTAGCAGCAGCAGCAGCAGCAGCTCCACACCACAGGGTTGCTTCAGTGTGTTGGTCTCTTTTTTTTTTCCATGGAGTCATTCAGTGATTATGTTCCCCTGAGTGTGTGAGCACCAGAGATGACACATTGTAATTTGGAAGGGTGTTTCCTGCAGACACATAAATACCGAACGGCCTTTTACCTTAGCCACAGAGGTGTGTTTAGCAAAGATCAGCAGACGACTCTGTCAGCGGATTCTGCTTTCTGCCTTTTCGGAGGCTTTATCATTGAATAATTAGGGAATTATGTGAGAGGATAAGACCGTGGTACACGCAGGAGTTTGCATCTTTCTCATGGTTTTATGTTTGTGTTCTGATAAGGCAATTTCACTGCGCCGATCTACATGGAATGATTGCATACGTGTCCCTGTATGTCTGTTTCTGTTGCTTGTCTTTACTAATGATGGCCTGGAGGGGCGATTGGGTAAACAGACATGGGAGGATGATGAAGAGGAGGATAGAGGGGTGAAAGGAGGCCTGTTCTGGCTGTCCAGTTGAGCAATGGGCCCTTGAGTTAACTCCGTGGCCTTAACAGGAGAGGCCCACAAAGATAATCCTAGCATGTTTATGTATAGCAGGAATACCATCTTCACCTTGATATTGTCAAGTGTCGGCAAACTAACATTTACTTATTACCACTAAAAACAAGTACAGCTGAAAATGGCAGGAATATCATTAGCTGTGTATTAATCTGGTCATGAACAACTTTTAAGAAATTTTGACCTGATGATGAAGCTAGATGAAAGAGCAGGGGATCTTTATTTTCTTTATTATTACGTTTCATCTTGATTTGGCCATGAAAGTCTGTACCACCTGGCAATCCACCAACTAGTTGTAGAGACTTTTTAGTAATAACCAAATATATCAACCTAGAAGTACTAGAAGAAAAGTTAGGAGGATCATCAATGCCAGTAGGATTGATCCTCTGGGGACCATGGATATCAGTACCAAATTTCATGGCAAACCCTCCCGTTGTTGTACAGACATTTTACTATAAAATAAAAATACCAAAGTGAAAACAGTGACCGGCAGGTGGTGCCAGGGACCAAGTTAGGGGATCACTAAAGTCAATAGAATTTATCCACTTGGGAACTTGAGCATTTTTCCTGTTGTTGTCCAGACATTTCACTACGAACCAAAAATGTCAACCTCCTGGTTGGTCTAGAGTGAAAGTCGTCGTAATACATCATCTGGGAACCATGAAATTCTGTCCCAAGGTTTTTAGTCAGTCCATGATTTAGGGATCAGAGGATTATCAGAGTCAGTAGCATCTATCCACTTGAACATCTTTAGCAAATTTCGGGCCATAGTTATAAAGATATTTCACTAGATGTTCGCACTAGATGATGAAAAAATTATGGCAATCCATTCACTGGTTGATATATTTAAGTATGGACCTTTTATGGACCTTTATGAAGAGCTGGATTCGGTTGCACCAGCTTTTCATAAAGGCTTATAAGTCACACTACAAGCATGGACAGAAGAATCAGAGGCTAAATGAGGACTGATGGGTCCCAGTTGAGATTTCAAACAATGAAAATAAAACAGGACACAAATGATTGTGTGTCAAACTGGCGAACAATAGCAACGTGGTCAAAGTGTCTGGTTGATGAATGGGTGTTTTTTAGCAGCACAGGAAGTCAAGTCTATATAGGGACCTTGTGGCCGACGCCCCAAACCCTAATGAGCACGTGCAGAAAGAGCTCCTGCTGCTTCGACAGGGGGGAAGGCTCGACCAATCAGGAGCTCTGGTGTTATTATCATCTGCGCCGCTGTCTCCTCAAAGAAACTATCGATGCACTGTGACAGGAACACTGATGTGTTTTTACAGGCAGCGACGTCATCATCATCATCATCATCATCATCATCAGATTAATCGATTGTAATCAGTGTCCTGTGTGTGTGTGAGAGAGAAAGAATCTAATTTTGTTCTGGTCTACTGACTGTCTGATCTGATAAATGTTTCGAGCAGAGCCTCCCGCTGTTTTGTACATGAGATTAGATGCGCACTCACATGTGTGTGGATGGAAACAAGGTCTGCAGCCACTAATTCCAAAAAGGACACACACACTGATAATGTTCTGGGGTTTTGTTTGGGGGGGGTTGCCAGTGTTTTTAATAAATTTTTTCTTTTTCACCCCTGGGAAGCCTGGTCCCTTGTTTCCTAGAAGGACGGAGGGAGGGAAGGAGGGAGGGAAGGAGGGAGAGAGGAGAGGAGGAGTGATGAGGGAGGGAGGGGGGAACAGTTTGAAGAGCTGGGGTGAAGTTAGAATAGCTGCAGATAGACAGATAGCAGGAGAGAGAAAGAGAGACAGTTTGGGGAAGTGTATAAAGTGTGATTTTCTTTTCTTTCTTTTTTAATTTCTGGACTATTTCACTTTAACCTTTGGGATTTAATTTTGTCCATAACCTTTAAATTTTTTTTGTCAGATTTCTCAACTTTTTTTTGCTCTCTGCTCTTCTCAGCAGCTCAACACCTGAGAGTTAGATTTTTAGAGTTTGTGGGTGAGTGAGTGTACGTCTGTGTGTGTTTGTGTGTGTGAGAGAGAGGGTTATAGTAAGTCATGGAGCTGGAGCATTTAGGTGGCAGTGGGGTTAAACCTGACAGAGGCAACACTCGACTGTACAGGATAGCATTGGCCATGTGTGTGTCTCTCTGTGCCATTCTGCTCCTTGCACTCATATTGGGTAAGTCCACAAAACACACACACACACACATGTATTTTTTACTCATGGTGCATTGCAATTTGTGAGGAAATGTGCAGAAAAAGAAATGATGTACAGTAGGCACACTGTCCTCAGATTATAGCACACACTGACTGTAAATAATACACACAGGCCACGCCGTGGGAGCAAAGGTTTTTGCGGAGGGATCGCAGGCGACTTGTGTAAACTATTTTTGGTTCATATAAGGTTTCATCCACGCCCACATGCACACGCAGAAACTTCTCCGTAAACGAACTCCGGGAGTCAAATTGGAGGTTTGGAGAGGAGGAAAGAATGTGCGTTGTTGACACTCTGTGGGCATTGTTTCCTGCAGAAGGAGAAATTAATTAGCAGGGACTGTGCGGCACGGTGGTGGTGGATCGGTTGTGTGTGCATTTGTTTATTTATAAGGGGCAGTGCGCATTGATTAACTCTGGCACTTCTCAAAAACATGAATATCAATGTGCCAGGCAGCAGTAAAGGCAGCAATTTTGCACCCCAGCTTTTTTTTAAAAAAAAGGCAAGAACAGGCCGAGGTATTGTTAGACAGAGAATGAAAATAAGAGAAAATGGAAGCGTTGCAGCACTTTGTCGTGACAGGCAACTTTATTTGCACAGCACCTTTCAACGAGAACTTTACGTAAGCTGTTTAAGAAACACAGGGCGGTGTTAAAAAATATATATAAAACTTAAGAGCATAGAAGGAATCAAATTTTACATAATTAATTCATACTTTAAGTTGGTTTACATTTATATTCATAATTTACTCCCACATCCCCTGAGCTACAGTCTTTTATCCTAATGACCTGGAAAGGTCGAGCGGAATCGTAAATATGAGACACAAGTTCGCAGAAAGCGGCCTAAAATTCTCTGTAATGACAAACCCGTGGAGCCTGTAAACAATAGATTTCATGCATGCAAGGTTTTTAATTTAGCCTAATGAATCAAGGGCTTGCCAGTGAAAGTGTGGTGGTTTTTAGTAACTTTTTGAACTTTTTTAAGACCCAATTTTGAATCCACAACATTGGGCAGATACTTAAACTTCAACTTAGTAGAGGTGGTAGTTGGCAGATTTTTTTTAAATCTTTGGACAGAGCAATGCTAACCATCTCCTGGCTCTTGCTTAATATTTAGCATAAAGACATCGAACTCTCTGCGAGTAAGGAAATAAGTGAATTTCTGGAACTGTCCTCGTGCAGACCGTTTCATTAGAGCGTGGTTGCGAGGATGATCATGGCTGGGAGCGGTCTGGGGGAGGGGTAACTATTTATTCTTTTGTTATTGGAGGAAGCCAACAGTCTTGTGGTGGCAGTGACGTGTAATTATGTTATGTGTCTATGTATGTATGCACTACCACACACCCACTCTAATGGAAACCCTCCTCTAGTCTCCAGCCATGCGGATGACCAGACACAGGAATGCCTGGTGGTTACGCTCTCTTTTTTTTTTTTAACTTTCTTTTTTTACTTTTTTTGTCTTTAATTACTTTAGTGAGTGTATTTTAAATGTGTGTTTGTGTACATGCGGGTTTGTTTCACTGGCCTGTTTGGTATTTAAGTAATGAACATACCAGTGACACTCGAGCCTTAGCCATCTGTTCGTGTGTGTGTTTCTGAAGGAGTGGTCGGAGGGGTTGTTCCAGGCCAAGCGGTCCGATGAAGTTGTGAGTGCGGGCGCATTTACTATAAGTGGGCACATGGTTGAGCAACCCCCTCACGAGCCGCTCTAACTAGGCAACAAGGCCGGTCAACCTCAGAGGTCAGACACTGCGGCGCAGCGCCGTAACGCTCCGCTCATGGTGGGAATTTAGTTTCTAAATCCGTTAGCTGGCTTCACAGAGGCCCGCGGTGCCCCTGTAAGTTTGCCCCAGGAACCACACCACATAAAGGCGGTTTCTGCCAAGAGGTTGGAGAGGCAGGCGTCGGTTCAACCTCCTCGGTTCGGGGAGTGAATGCACAAAAACCTGCGTTTGCACTGCGAGTAGCGTAAACAATGGAGGCCCATTCTGTCTTAATTGCGGTGTTCTGATTTCCCTTATTGGAAAGGGTGGCGAGGTAATTACGACCGGCGGTCAGGTTGAGCTCAAACAATTAACGTGCACGTCGGACAGTGCCCGAGGATTTTCTGTTTTGCTTCGTCTGTTTACGCTGGACCGAGCGCTCTCCAGCTGTATCAACTGCACTTTGGTCTGCATTCGCCCCGTTTTGATAAAGACTGGATAGCGCGAATGTCCCTGACCACACATCTCCCTGCATACACCGCTATCATTGTGAGCCGTGAGCGAGTGTGACTCTCGGACACTTTCAGCTCTATCAGCGCTGCAGTCATGAATAGGGAGGCTGATCTTGTAGCGATTTAAGAACATAATGTGAAATTGCTGTTGAACATTTAAACCTCTCTGTCCAGTGCTTTGGTGCAAGGAGTTACAGCTGACTTACTAAAAGCAACATATAGAAACATATGGATCATGTAAATATATTTTATTGGTTTTTTTATTGTTATTTATTTTTCTTTCTTTCTAACTTTCTCTGGAACGTATGTTTTTCCTCCATTTTGCATTTTACATGAAAAATTGGTCAGAAAAAAAATGATCATTGTTTTTCATAAAACAATGTCTGGTCACCAGCTTCTTTCCTGATGTACCAACAAGAACTGAAACAAATAATCAATAGAAAATTATTCTGAAACTATTTATATAATCTATTAATAATTTGCATCACCTGGTTTCAGTTTCTCAAACGGGAGAATTTGCCGCTTTTCTTTGTCTTTCCTCATTTTATACTTAATATTTTTGGGTCTGGCGCAATTTGAATACAACACCGTGGAATGTAGGAAATCTTAATCAGCATTTTTTTTTTTTTTTTACTTTTTTGCCAAAATTTTAAAGAGGAAATGATCATCTGTCAAGAAAATAATACCCAAAATGATCGATAACAAAAAATAAGCAGTTGTAGTTTGCCAAGTTGTCATTGGATCACATCGGCAGACTTAGAAGGAAGCAGGAAAAATCAGATTTTCCGTCGACAGTCAACTGACATGTCCAACATTTCTGGGGGTTACATGTGGTTTTGTCGAGCTACACATAAAGCTACTGTGGTTGAGTTTCCGTCGAGGAACTGGTTGTGTCACTAGCGGACTGACATTTATGTGCTTTTTTTTCTTTTTAGGGCAGTATATATATATATATATATATATATATATATACAGAGACATGCAAAAATCCAACATTTTCCAGAAAATAACAAGGCAGGATTTTTATGTCTCCTCACCCTTCATACGTGACTCTTTTCCTCTCCCTTAGTCTCTCAAAAATCCAGCCAGCAGGAGTTCTGCCTGACCCCAGAATGCATTGAAGCAGGTGAGGAGTGGTTCCAAACAGTTGCTTCATGCACTTTTGCCCCGAGTTTCCACTACTGTTTGCATGGTAACTGGTTGTTGTTGAGATATTTCACTTGTGACCGAAGTGTCTTGTACTTAATGGCTGTTATTGGGGATATTTCTTGTCTTTTTCCCTCCTGTAGCGGGGTCTATTTTGAGTAAATTGGATCAGTCTGTTAACCCCTGCGAGGACTTCTATAGTTTCGCTTGTGGAGGTTGGCTGAAGGAGAACCCGATCCCTGAGGATTCCTCCTCGTACGGCATCTACCCCTGGCTGCGGCAACATGTCGACATCCAACTCAAAGGTTTGCTTTCGTCTATAGATTTCCTGTCAACGCTTGAGCTCATCAACCTGGATGAAGGCTGATGTAAGGTTGGCTTAAAGGAATCAAAATGTTCAATCAAAAGACAGAAAATTCAGATCTCTCCTGGGACACACACGAGAAGAAAAGGCAAGTTCTTTGGAAAAAGGAATTTAAATAGAAAGTGTAAGCAATGAGGTCAAATGTATTATGTAAGGCTTAGGTTATTGTTTTGGCTGTTCAGATTTGTCAGAACTTTTAAAAAAGGGATATTCACCCTTAAATTCCCAAAGCAAGACTAAATTTCTGTCGAAAATATTTGACAAAGCCATTTTTAAAGTTCTTGCACATCTTAAAGTCTTTTGTGAGGGATGCGTCGGATCACAAACTCTCGATTGGGAAGAAAACAAAGAATCCCGCACGCCATCCATCACTTGCACGCACTTTAATAATCCCCAAAAGATCTTTATTAGCACTGCTAGTTGTGAACCAACCTGTTGTGTTCTTGTCAGAGTTACTGGAAGCTCCATCAGACCCTGATGAACTGGAGGCAGTGACCAAAGCTAAGATCCTCTACCGCTCCTGTATGAATGAGGGTGAGTGTAACACACACTTGAACATTGTTTTGTTACTTAGGGGGAAGTTGCATTGTTGTACAGTCATGTCCCTGGAGACTTGCCCCTAACCTTGAACATGCCTACCCCCGACCCTTAACCTTACCCCAAATGGAAAGGGAGTCCTTTGCCCCCAGTGTGTAAGTCAGGAGAGGTCAAAATGTCTAATACAGGTCCTCACAAAGAAGTGTAAGTCAACAGCACGCCCAGACACACAGTGGTAATGTAAAATAGGATAAGATGAGCTTTATTGATCTCCATGGCAGACCTGGGTCCCTGCAGCATCCAAAGCAACCAGGTGAAAAGAGGAAAATAGCACACTGATCATAAAGGTAGAAAAATAACAATATATACTTCAATAGAAAAAAAGAAAATCAATAAAGTTAAAAGAAAAAAAGGATTCTGATCTCTATTCCACTCTCTTCATTTTTGTGTGTGTGTGTTCTAAAGCCATGCTGGAGAAGATGGACGCCGAGCCGATGCTGAGAACGCTCAGGCAGCCAGAGTTCCGGTGGCCCGTCATGGGGGACAAGCTCGGCGGCGAGTATCAGTGGTCGGCGGCTGACTGGAGCCTCCTGAAGACCTTGGTGCAGATGAGGAACCAGCACAGCAAGAGCGTCCTGATCCGCCTGTACGTCTCCCCCGACGACAAGAACTCCTCACACTACATCATCAAGGTCGGATATCCGCCTCTCATTGTCGTTATTATTGTTTACGCTCGGATGCACTACTTTCACACTTAGACTGGACGCAAAGATTTTGATCATTTTGATCTTCAATTAATCAGTTAGACGTTTAGTCTATAAAAGAGTGAAAAAAGGAACATCATAATTTACAAGAGCCCAAATAGATTTTTTTTTTAATAGATTAAAATTCAAAAATATTTAGTTTAACCTGTTAAATGCTTCAAATCTTCATATTGGAGAAGCTACAACCATCAAATTTGGGGAATTTTTTGCCTGAAATAATAATACCTCAGCGTATAATTGATCATCCAGATAGTTGCTTAATAATTTTCTGTCAGTCAACGAATTGATTAATCAAGTGATCCCTGCAGCTCTAAAAGGGACAGTTTGACATTTTGGAAAAATTCCCTTATCAGTATATATCAACACAACCCCAAAATTCATTTTATATTTTAAAGAATATTTTTGAACTGACTGATGTAAACCGTTTTAATTGACATAAACAGATGCATATGTTGATTACATTTTGTTTCGGTTATGTTTATTCAAATTGAGTCTATGCTTGTGAGGCTGAGTGTATATAGTTATTTATTCATTTCCACTGTTGTGTATCTCCTGGGACATTTTCTGTAGACTATTCATATTTATCTTAGATCAGTATATTGTGCTATTAACAGCTACATTATAGTGAACTACTATACATGAGTTGATATTAACTCAAATCTAAGCTGTCAGAGCTTTTTTTTAAACTTTGCATTAATAATCATTTAAAAATATAATTAGACCTGCATATATAGCACTTATTACAGGTTCATGTAGTGCTTATGAATACTAAATAGTGGATTTTTACCAAAGATTGTAAGAAAATTTTTGCACAAATATTTTCTGATGACCACTGCCTCGGCAAACGTTGCGAGACGAAGGCGCCCGCACGTCAGCAGAGGCTAAGCTGAGCTCTCTGTCTCTTCCCTAGCTCGACCAGGCGTCCTTGTCTCTGCCCTCCAGGGAAGACTACATCACCAACACTTCCTCCGCCCTGGCCGTGAGTTTTACGCCTCATATTCCATCTTAGAAAATTCCCCCCCTTCCAGCAGCAGCCGTTTTTCCTCCTGCTCGGCTGATAAACTGTGGCAGAAAGGAATTTCAGCGGCTCGACACAGGAACAGAGCAGGAGCTTCTATCCACGCTCAACATTCTTGAATGCTTGACAGTCATAGGGCGAGTAATTGATTTCAGAAGAGGGAGCCGATGCCGAATGCTGCAATAAGAGCTGCCTCATTTGGCCAAGACAAAGTGTGCAGTATGCAGTGACTACGTTTTCTTAACGGGAAAAACACTCACTATCTCGCTGTTAGTAAATTGTCTCTATTAGCATTGTCTCCTCCACTGTGCGGAACATACATTACCCACATACTATATATACAAGGGTCCTCATTAGGTCTTAAGAAAAAGCTTTGGGTTGAAAATAGAAGATAAGAATAGATATAAAGGCTCCTAACTTGTGTTCAGACTCCACATAGCAACCTCTGGGTCATTATTTAATTAGCCACAACACAAGTATAAATTAGGGGGTTTTTTAGTCAGCCTCTCATTTTGTTACGATAATTTTGTTCAGTGTGTTGTTTTCATTGTCTAAAACTGGGTAATTATGTTATAAAAAAAAAATGCTATATAATAAACATTACCAAGTACAGTTCAAGGAGAAACCATTTTTGAAGAGTAACCATGAGTAATCACTTTTTTATGATTTGGATGATAGTTCTGATGTAAAATCATGGCACTTATCCTGATTAGTATTTCATTTTTATTTTCCGTGTTTTGGATAATTTTTAAACATATTTTTTATATTAGATTTATTACAACCGCTTTCTGAAAAGTTGATGGCAAGAGCTGTTTTTAATAATTTTTTTAGTTTGGAAGTTCAATCCTCTGTTGACTCTCATCAGTGTTTCCTGTTTGGATAAAATGTTCTTTTAGTATTTCTACTAGTGAATAATACTGCAGTTATCTATGATGGTAAACCATTAATTAGCACTTAGGCTTTCACACTTTCTAATGGTTTGCAGATTTAAATGTTTGTGTGACATTAATACAGTGTCTAATGAGCCACTAGCCAAGTTATTCACCAGCAACTATATTTGTTAATAAATCATCAATAAAAGGTTCGACAATCAGTCAAGTCTGCAGTTGTAAATGTTAATAATCATTTTATAACCACATTGATTTTGGTCTAGATGTCACACAGTCCATTGGAGAAGTCTCCAATAATCCAGCAACCAAAAGGTTTTTCTTATTAATTGCATAGAACTGATCTATAAAGTAGTAAATTATTTATTAACTATTAATAATCCATTAATTACAGCTTCTAAACCTTTTATAAAAGGTGCTATCTCAGAAAGTGGCACAGATTTATCTAGACAGTATGTACATTTCTCTAAAGCCTGTTGGAACGCAAGCATTTGACCTTGGCTTTGCTATAAATGGTATCTTAAAAAAGCACTTATAAAAAAATGAATAACAATAAATCCTAAGCACTGATACAGGAGTGTAATGTCTGATGTCTGATGACGTCCGATGTTCGTCAGTGACAGTCGCTCACAGCAGAGGAAATGACATCTGTCTTTCTGCCTCCCTGCCCCCCCCCCCCCCCCCCACACCTCCAGTACCGCGCGGCCATGCTCAGTCTGATGGTGGACACCGCCGTCATGCTGGGCGCTCCAGAGAAAGAGGCGCTGACCCAGATGGAGGAGGCCCTCGCCTTCGAGACCAAACTGGCTCATGTAAAGACGTCAAGTCAGATAAATACAATCTCACCTGATGTATGGAAATGATAACGAGAGGCCTCTGTGGCTCTGGGGCTACTTAAAACCCCGATATCATTAACCATGAAATGCGTAATTGATCCATCAGCTTCACCAAAAGTATAAAGTGAGATTTTGTGCATAGATTTTTGAATCGGTCGTGTCGTGTTTGAATTGGACTTTTCCTCGTTGTGGCTGCAGATCCTGATCCCGTACGAGAACCGCACCAGTGAGAACATGTACAACAGATACACAATCTCCCGCCTGCAGCGCTCCATACCACAGGTACTGTAGACACACGCAGACACACAAACAACAGAGAACAATCACATTGGAACATCAAATTTATTATCATTATTATTATTTATACACATATATATATATATATATATATATATTACCCTGAGAATAAGACTGTGAAGGAGACAATCTGGGCAAATATTGCAAGTTTTTAGAATGAACATGATCTCATATTAGACATAGTATTTGTCGAGGTATTCCCCTACTTCATGGTGGCGCTAGAGGCAAAGTCAGGGGAAGACCAAAGACTGTAGTCTTCATCCTCTGGGGACCATGAATGTCTGTACAAAACTTTATAAAATCCATCAAATAGCTGTGGAGATATTTCAGAGTGGTGGACCAGTTTTGCCACAGAGCTACAAAAATGGTAAAAAAGAATATGAATCTACCAACACAAAATAACACGAAATAATTATGAACATTCGATTTTTTTTTTCCATCTAACAAAACACAAGTTCTGTTGAAGGAAAAAAAAAAGATTGCAAAATAATTGGAAAAGTTGCTTTTTGCGTTTTTTTTTTTTCTTTCTTTTTTATTAATTCCTCTAGGTTATATTAGAAACCATTAACCTCCGTCTGTTTCCTCGTCCTTGTGTGTCTGCAGTTCGACTGGCTGGGTTTTGTGAAAGCCGTGGTCGAGTCCAAGAGCGACCCGGCCCGGTCCATCTCTGCTTCTGAGGCCGTCATCATCCGAGCCCCGCAATACTTCAAGGAACTTTTCAAGCTCATTGACGCCACAGACCCCAGGTACGCACGCACTAGCGCACACGCACACACACACACACACGCACACACACACACACACACAGATGAACACACACTGGGGCTTGAGGCTCCCCTCTCTCATTATAAGAATATTATAGCGTGTAACCAGATTACATGTAGGCTTTTAATTAATCGACCCCTCTCTCTCCTCAGGACTGTGGCGAACTACGTACAGTGGCGAACGGTCTTCTCCAGGATCACCACTCTGAGCCGCCGTTTCCTCTACAGATACCTGGACTACGCCCGGGTGGGTGCAGAGAGCACGCTCCCAAATCTGGGTCGTCATTTGGTCGTTATTTTGGGTTTTTACATAAACTGAAGAATTCAATGCTCCTTTATGGGTTGAGATGCAAAAAAAAAAACCCTTGAAAAACCCGGTAAATTAAGTTTTTAAAAAATTCACCATAAGGACCTTTGACTGGGTTGTTTTTCTTATTTTCTTGAAGATCTTACATTTTGCCAGATACAGGAATTTGAGGTTTAACAACCTGAAGGAGTTTGGTCCCAAAGGACTCCTATTTCAGTTTTATCACACTTAGACAAAGAAATAAATAAATCAATACACGACTCAGTATTTTTCTACCAGATCTCCAGCCCTGGCATTGTAAACAGAGCTCTGAAACAGCACTGAGATAATTTCAAGAATGTCTATATTTATTGCCATCTGGTCCATATTTTCTTCAAGGGGGGGGGGGTGGTACTCAGAAACACAACTCCTATTTTAAAAATACTTTTTACAGCCCTGCTTGTGCAATTTTATACCTGCAAGAATTATGAGCCTAATGTTATTAACCAAACTGGGTTTTTTTTTTAATGATGCTGCAAATTGAAATTAAGGGAATAAAAAGTAAGAAATCTCTTTTTTTTATTAACTTCCTGAGGCTATTACACCAACACTCACATTTCGTTTCAATATGTCGAAGCTCCCTGTTTCTTCTAAGCTGCATTGTGCATCGTGAATGACTACATAGGAGTTTATGTTCAGTAGCGCTTTTTAAAAATTAGTTTTTACAAACACTTCCCAGTCACAGAAAAAGATGGTAAATATCATTTGAATATATATTTAAATCAAAAATGATTGTCAAAGATAATGAATGCCTTTGACAATAAAGAGGTTTTTAGATGAGGTATAAAATATACAGTAGGGGCTCACTCATCAGTAAACTCAAACTCAAACTCATGTTAGGTTTGTTTATACTGTCACTTTTCCAACGGGAACAGATTATTCAGTCAGAACCTGCTCTGAATCAGTGTGTGATGTGGAATTGAGACACAGTCTGAGCATCTTACGCGGAGATTTCCAAATTAAACTTTATCGAGGAAATACTAAAATCTGCAAACTCTGATGTAATGTCTCTCAAATTTTATAATGAAAGTTGGAAACAGACAAAGTCACCTTGCACCTATCATACCCCCCCCCCAGGTAACCACGGGAACCACCTCTCTAACCCCGCGCTGGGACAAGTGTGTGAACTACGTGGAGAACTCGCTGGTTTATGCCATCGGCCGCCTTTTTGTCGACACACACTTCCAGGAGGACAAGAAACACATGGTACGTGTGTGTTTTATGTCTGTGTGTGTGTGTGTGTGTGTGTGTGTGTGTGTGTGTGTGTGTGTGTTCCCAGACTTGACTTTATGACTTAAATATCTGGTCGAGTAAAAGATGTGCGTGTCCAGCCTTTGTCTGTGTGTCGCTTGGAGATGATTTTAGTTTAATGGTTTGTCATCTGCGTCGGGATGTGAGTGTGTGTGTGTGTGTGTGTGTGCGTGCAGCAGTGTCACTGAGCACAGTCTTGTGGTGCTGTGGACACGCACGTGTTTGTCCTCGTGTCTTTGTGAGGACCGTCACTGACATAATGCATTCTCCGGCCCCTGACCCTCACCTGGACCTGAACCAGATTCTAACCTGAGCACTAAAACCAGGTCCCAAGGTGAGGACTGACAAAAATGTCCTCACTGTCTAAAAATGTCCCCACTGCCAAGGCCAAGAAATCAAATTGGTCCTCACAAAGACCGACGTACCCCTATTAATGAATGCTTAAATGTTTCCTGGAAGCCGTCCCTTTTTTAATCCTCTCTCACCTCCCACGTTAATGGCGTCACGCGCCTTTTAGATGGAGGAGCTGATCGAGGGCATCCGCTGGGCGTTCATCGACATACTGGAGAAAGAGAACGACTGGATGGATCAGCCCACGAAGAAGAGGGCCATAGAAAAGGCAAGAACCAGAGGAGAGCTTAAATATCGGTTATCTCCTCATTCCCATGTTCTTTACATCATGTTTCCTCCTTTAAAAAACCTGCTTTTTTTCAGGAAACGGTTCTACGCATTTTCATATCAACGATAAATCTCTAATTAAAATAACAAAACAAAACTGTTTTCATCTTAACATTAAGTATATTTTTGTACCACTTGGGGGCAGCAGAGAAAAGAAATATAAATATGAGTTACACTTTAACATATGCCTCTCGATTCCCATTAACCAAACCAACAGCTTCTTTAGCACAAAGCTCCATGCTTATGTGCTTGATGCTCCGATCCTGCATCTTTTTTAAGGATAATACTTACTGGATATAAAAATGTGACCAAGTCATTATTTACCCGACGCGATGCAGAGAGGGTGGAGGAGCTAATTTCAGCCCAGAGTGGCCCACCCGCCATAAAGACAGGCAAGACTGGATGTAGCCTGAGAGGAAAAACCCAGGGCCAAAAAAAAAAAAACGAAAGTCACTGCAAGTCACTGGCGGACTGTGCAGTCATAACTGAAGGTGACTCAGATGTACCAACATTTTTTTTTTTTTTTTGAACACTTCTCCTCTGTCGTCTGGGTATTGGGCCGACACTGTGCAGAGGGAATCAACCTGAGTAGAATAAATGCGAAAAACAAAACACTGAGCTCATTCTCTTTGGGTCTGTTGCGACTAGCGACCCCTTTCTCATTCCACGTAGTCCTCTGATTCTTCTTTTAATGTAGAAATATTGATCAGTGCAGCTTTAAACCAGAATGTTGTCCCTCTAGGGCGGACATGACTTTGGTGTCTGTGGATTCTGCTCCTTCTCATTTCATCCAGTCTCCTGACCAGAGCCGCAGTGATTAGTAGATTAATGTTAAGCCAATCAGCAAATATTAGTATTATTAGTCAATGGATTCATTTTTGAAGTCGGGGGTTTTTTTTTTTTGCAAAAATGCTGAAAAATTTTAAGGTTCCAGCCATTTAGAGGTGGCCACAAGGAGGCTTTTCTTCCATTAGACTAAACTGAATATTTTTGGTTTATGCACCGTTGGTTGGATAAAACAAAACAAAAATAAGGAATTTTTCTGTATTTTTTTTGGGGGGGGGGGTGGGATGTTTTATAGAGAATTAAATAAACTTAGTTGCAGATTTGGCTTTTAAGGGAGTATTTTTATCCTTGAAACCAAACTACTCCTCTTCCACCGATTTTGGTACAGTGATAAATCAAGTCCACCTTGAGTTGTTGTGACTAGAGTAGACTAGAACAAGGACCTAATAAAAATCCTAATCAGTCTAGTTTATCTACTGGATAGACTTAAGTTTGATACCATGCAAAGACATTTTATGGACTCGGGAACATTATTTTCTCAGTGCGTCGTGGCTTTGACTCTCGCAGCCCTCTCTCTTTATAGTTCGTGATAAAATTTAATCTTGTTTTATCTTTGCGCTCGCTGTCACTTACTCTGAATAAATGCCTTATAAATCTACTCCTGCTTATGTAAATGCCTGTTTGAGCTGTCGCCTAACATTCCCTCCGCCGTTGCTCTGCTTTAAGGCTCATGCAGTCCTGGCGAAGGTCGGCTACCCCGAGTTTATTCTGAATGACACCTACCTCAGTGAGGATCTGCAGGAGGTTCGTTTGACCCTGATGTAAACTAGTTCTTTAGCATAGAGGGGCCACATTATGGGGACAGAAATGAAAAACAGCCTGTGGGGGTTGACTTAAGTTTGGGATTTGCTTTTTGAGAACTGCAGGATCTAACGGTTTGCGTGTGTTTTAGCTAAACTTCAGTGAGATTGACTACTACGGTAACGTGATGCAGACGCTGAAGTTCATCGCCCAGTCTGACATCAGCTGGCTTCGGAGGAAAGTGCCACGTACGGAGTGAGTAGCCGGATCTAACGGTCTTTGGGGCCGGTTTCCATCCACCTGTTTTTATCTTCATTTTCACTTTGCACATTAAAAACAACTGGAGCAGAAACGCCAGAAATTGGAGCGCTGAGGAGATTATAATGCATTAAACAAATAGAAACGCCACATTAATATGTTTTCTACAGCCCCCCCCACCATCTGAGCTAGGGCTCTTATTAAGTACATCATCCATTCGTGCCCTCTTCTTCTTCACTGATATGATAGCACCTGACTGGGGAATGAGCGCCGCCTGCTGTTCATGTTGACGAACCGACTCCCAGTACTCACATAATCCTACTGAATTGAAACACGCATTTATATTTATATTTTCCTCTTCTGATTTTCTCTAAATTCAGTTAGAATTTGGATAGAAACTCAATTTGTGTCAAATTGTTTTGTTATTTTTTTATTTTTGTGTATGTTTTTTATTTTCTCATTGACATACTATAATGTGTGCGCGTGTGTGTGTGTTTGTGTTTCAGGTGGTTTACAAACCCAACTACTGTGAATGCCTTCTACAGTTCTTCTACGAATCAAATCAGTAAGATACAGTGTATTATTGACACTTGACATGTTTTTAATGTAATGATTCTGAAGCTCTGTCCAGACTGGATTAAACTATATATGTTATAATTAGGTTATAATTAGGTTATAATTAGGTATCTGCATGGTATAATCTTCTTTGAAAAAACTTTTTGAAGTCAAAGAATCTTGCCTGACTTATAGACACACACAAACTAAAACTATTCTGATCCCGTCATTCAGGATTTCCCGCTGGAGAGCTTCAGAAACCTTTCTTCTGGGGAAGAGAGTATCCAAGGTGAGATTAGAGAACCGTGACCTGCTCTGTCAACAGACCAAACAAACTGGAGCCTCACACTCAGCATTACTCAGCATTGATTTATACTGTATTCTCCACAGGTCTGAAAATTACAGCACATCATTAGAAAATAAGTCTCTTTAATAATAATTTTAATTTCAAATCATCTTTGGATCAGTGCTCTGTTGAGGTATTAAAAATTCTATGGCTGTGAATTATTTTCATATTTGTGATATCTCAGCTTGTTATGAAAGATAAAACAAATTTGGGGAATTTAAAATGTGAAAGTATAATTATGTTTTCATCCAATTACTAAGATTAAACATCCTTTCAAGAGTCATTAATAAAATTGTCATTTTCCTAATGAAAGTTCAAGCAAATATTGCTTAATCACTATTAGTGTATTTTTAATAGAATAATATACTACATTACTATAGATACTATAAGAAATATACTATATTTCCTCACTGAAGGACTGACCACACCAGAAAGTGACATTTATCTGTGCATCTTTGTAAAATATTTAATTTGAGAAACTTGTTGACTTGCTAGCAGGGTTAGCTGGGGAATTACCATAGCTAATAATGATTGCTAACTGTCAATTACCTCGTGCATAAGCTCGGTCGCTAACGGAACAACACGTTTACACACCTCATTCAAGAGTTCAAGAGTTTATCCATTTAAAGAAAGTGATTCTTTCACAAGGTGTAGTTGTTGTAAATGCTGGCGTAACTCGTTCCACGTGACTAAACCTCATCCCCTCGCTGTCTGTTCCCAGATCTTTAAGTTACGGCGCCATCGGGGTGATAGTCGGACATGAGTTAACACACGGCTTTGACAATAATGGTAAATACTGGACGCTAATAACGACCTCAGAAAACATCCATTATAACATAAGAAATTTCTGTAACACTTTCTGATGACTTATTCTATGAAGGGCTCATAATCTTTATTAATAATTCAAAAAATTCTTTACTAATGCTTTATAGATTATTTATAAGTCATTAATGACAAAACATTCAAATATAATCTCTAAGTATTTGGATCCTTCTCATGGATTTTGCTTGAAAAATGACTAAAATGATGAGGCGATGATCACAATAGTGATTTCTCTTTCGATCGACTAATTGATTAATCAAACGGTAGTTTCAATTGTATTTGTAACTGACCAAAAAAGCATAGTAAAGCCTTCATTTTATAAACGGTGCCTCGTCAGAGAGTGCTACAGATGTTTCTGATATAATCTCCCCCAGATCGTGTGATTTGTTCGTGTGATGCTTATTTTTTTTTTTTCTGAACAGGTCGCAAGTACGACAAGAACGGCAACCTCGACCAGTGGTGGAGCAACTCGTCTGTAATGGCCTTCAATGAGAAGACCCAGTGTATGATAGGGCAGTATAATGGCTACCACTGGGACGAGGCAGGCCTCAATGTAAATACCGCCGAGTCTTCAAATCAACAGAATTTAACAACTGCGACAGTAGAACGAGATTAAAATAATCCCACCGGAAAAAAACATATATTATTTAACCAACATTTAAATTATTAACTTTTATTATCACAACTTTTGTGAATATCTGGTGAAAGAGTTTGGGCTTTGTGGATGTTTTGTTCTGTAGGTGCGAGGTAAGAGGACTTTAGCAGAGAACATAGCAGACAACGGAGGAATAAGAGAGGCGTTCAAGGTACGTTCTGTTTGATTATCCGTCTCTACTTGAATTTCAGCACTCAAAATGTCCTGTGTGAGAAAGAAAGAAAGTTCAGGGGATTAAACTTTCTTTTTGTTTTATTTCTTCCTGCTTGCGTGTAGGCATACAGGCGGTGGGTAGCTGAGAGCAGAGGTGGTGTGGAGGAGCCTGTGCTGCCTGGAGTCGGACTGAACAACAACCAGCTCTTCTTCCTGAGCTACGCACATGTAAGAACACGCACACGCGTGCTATTTTTTACCGTGCTGCACGGCGCCAGGGCTTTGCATTTCCGGGCGCTTTCGTTGTCATTTCTGAACTCGCCAGCATCGCTCAGCGAGTTGTGTATGTGTTACTAGTGGGGGAATAAAATAATCCACTAGTGAATCTGCCGCAGGGATGATAAAACACTGACTGCTTCATTGGAGAAGGCTGAAAATTAGTTCAAATAGGTAATTTGAGTGGTGCCGCAGCCCGGTTAAATATACTGTACATCCCCACTTTTATCTGCTCAGTCTGCCGCTCCGTCTGATAATTATGTTGGTTTTCTATTACTGTTGGGCCGGTGGCCTCTGCTTGACCACCAGCGACCCTCAAGCGCCGATGTTTATGATCCCTTCAAGGGTTTTTCCACTCGATGACGCGCTGCTATCTTCTGACAGGTGAGATGTAACTCATACAGACCAGAAGCAGCCAGGGACCAGATCCAGTCTGGAGCCCACAGTCCACCGAAATACCGGTGAGCACATACACACATACTCGCACACACACACACTCCCATGCGTGCTGAGTAATGCACACACTCAAGCCCTTCCGACCTGACCCTTTGCCACCGTTGTTACCCCGCAGAGTTATCGGAGCAATGAGTAACTATGAGGAGTTTCGGAAAGTGTTCAGCTGTCCCGAGCCGTCGGTTATGAACCGAGGAGCCCGGTCCTGTCGGGTGTGGTGACCTTTGACCAAAGAGCGACACCCGAAAACCTGGCCCGAGCCGCGGGCAGGACGCCTGCAGGGGAAAAAAAAGGCTGTGATCATGCTGAACTTAGCCAACATAGTTTACATGATGTGAAAACGAAGAAAAAAAGGGAAAAACATGAACCTTAACTCATACACACGTTAGGGACTGAAGCTAGTTTTGTTTAGATATTGTATATTGTTACTACAAGAAATTTGTAATGGTTTTTTCACAGGTACTTTTACTGCATATGTTGCAGATACAACATAAATTATGACTGAAGCCATTTGTCAAGGACCATAATTTATGAATTATATGAATATTTGAGTGAGTATTTTTTTGCAGGCTGTTTTTGTAAAAAAAAAACAAAAAAAACAAACAAACTGCATCTTTTTACAACAGAAAACGTAAACGGTATAAGCACTGTAAGTGTGACTAGATAAAGCTGGAGTCTTTTCTTATGGGAATAAAGAATTTATACATTAAAGTAAAGGTACAAAGACTGGAAATATATATATATTTTTTTCAGGAACATGTATTCTAGATGTTACGGTAACTGTGGGAAACTGAAATAGGAAATCAGGTCAAGATCTGCTTATATTCATTAGCGGCCTTGTCGATGAATTTCCAGCATCCCAGACCAAAGATTAATTCAGGTCTTAGCATAAATACAACCCAAAAAAAAGGCAAAAAAAATAAATTGCGTATTAATTACATATTTTTTAAAACCAAATTTTTTCTTGTTTTCTTTACTTTTCTTGAAATAATGGTGAAAAGCCTATGTTGTAATTATGTACTTGCAAAGCAGTTCAACAGGTCAAATGATATCAACAAGCCTATTTTTAATAGGTTAAACTACCTAAGGTGGGCATGTTTTGTATTGTGTGTGTGTGTGTGTGTGTGTGTGTGTGCGGTCCCTCGTCTGAATTACCTGGATCCCGTCTCGGTTTCTGTTCCTCTTTGTTCCAGTCTTATTCTTGTGTCAGACATTTATATTCATTCTGCCGCAGCTCAGCCCCGAGGCAGATGAACTCATATAATTACAGGCACTCAAACCACAAGATGCTCTCTCTCCATTCGTCTTCCTGTCTCCGGTGCCGAGCTGCACTGCGGAGGTGCGCTGACACTTCAGCCTCGTGTAGCGTTTGATGTTGCTGTGGAAAAGCTGGGAGTGTTTTCGCAAAGCGGTTTTAACAAGTCACTCAGAAAATGACGGGGATATATCTCCTGAAATGTTGTTTATTCCCTAATCCGCTGTTCAGGTTTTGTTTTAGGTATTGAAACGATTGCTGCTTATTTTGTTTTTTCTCACATTTAATTGACTATCTTTTGTAATTCTAGCGATCCTAGGCTTGTTTCAAACCAAAACTTTTTGATTATCAGTTTATCTTGGGAGCTACTGAACTGCTTTCCTACAGAAAACTGGTTGGACCGACTCTTCGTAAATTACAGCTTAGCCTAATTATAATGTTTTTACTTGGTGAGGATAGACACATCTCTCTAAAATGGTTTGCGCCTAACAAATTAATTGTAATGTGGAAATGAAATATTTACACCCAGAAACTGCCAAGTGTAACTGTTACGCAGCTAACGGAACTAGCTAGCTGACAGCTAACGGAAAAAGCTAGCTTAACTGACAAAACTAGGGTTAGCTTGATAATACAGGGCCCGCTTAGACTGAAGAGTAAAAAATGAGAGAGACTTAATAAAATGCTGTTTATCAATAATATTAATGGGAAGATTTTAAATATCACAAAATGATATACCTCAAATTACAAAACAAAGTGTTAGCCTATGTGGCCAATAACATCACTTTGCCTGCATAGTTGGTTTTCCTCCTCACTGCAAATTGCATGACTACCACTAGTTCTGAAACACATTATATTCATGTATACATATATTAATTGGACAAAGTCATACCCATATTAAAAAAATGGCAGCTAACGTTGAGATAGCTAGCTTTTATAGCTAGCTAGCTTTGATATATTGTTTGGTCCCTTAAACCTGTTAATTTCAGAGGTTATGTTACAGCTCATGATGCTACAGTGATTTACTGTTTAGGTGGTTGATTCAGATGCTTCTTCACAACTTCTTTACTTATCGTTGATGCTTCAAGTTTGAGTGGTGTAACCTGATTTAGTAACTTGCTAGTTGTTATCAAGAACTTTGTAGGGACTTTATGCAAAATTTTAACAATGGATATCACATCTAGCATTTATTTTCTATACTGATTAATCTGTTGATTATTTCTAAAAATAATCCTTTAGTCTAAAATATTAATCCATAAGATCTAAAAATCAAATTAATCTATAAATTTCAGAAAACAGTGAAAATTTTTATTTTGCCCTGGTGGCGATCTTCAAATGCCATCGTTTTGTCCAACAAACTGTTTAAAACCCAAAGATATTCAGCTCACATTGACATAAAATAGTGAAAGACAGCAAATCCTCACATGCTGAGAAGCTGAAAAAAGTTTTCCTCCTTGATAGATGACTTTAACATTAACCAGATTTCTTTCCATCAACAAATTGCTTAATAGAAAAATTGTTAAATCCCAGCAGAATGACATCAGTCTAATAACCCAAATAAATTGAAATGACTGTCTATTCAAAAATCTTATGTTCTTTATTTACATTTTTATTATCTGGACACTTTCTTCTTGATATAACTTTTTATTTTTCATAATGCGCTGGATTACAACTGCCATTGTTCTAGTACCTACTTGTGCCTGTATGTTTCGATCCTTGTTCCCTGTGTTTCTGTTTTCTTGTTGTGCTGCTTTTCCATCGGGTTCCAATAAAACTCTTGAGACACTACGCTGTTTCTTTACCTTGTGAATGTGCTCTGTAAGTGTGTGTGTGTGTGTGTTTGAGAGAGAGAGCGAGGGAAGCGAAGGGAGGATGGAGAGCGCTGATTGATGGAAGAGAAAACGAAAGGCATAAGAGATTTGGATTACATCTGAAAGCATGTCCATTTATTGATTTACCCCCGGACCTGTTATCAAACACACACATCATATCTCATTCATTTATGTCAACAGTTCCCATGGCAACTTCTCCTGAGTCTCATACAGGAGACTCTTGAACCTGGTGCTGTGCTCGTGCATTTGTGTGTGTGTGTGTGTGTGTGTGTGTGTGTGTGTGTGTGTGTGTGTGTGTGTGTGTGTGTGTGTGTGTTTGTGCGTCTTTCACTTTGTCTTACAGCGCCAGGCAGGGGGCAACATTAATGACTTGTATCTGTGGCAACACCAGCGGCAGTCTCATCAATACACACCAATTAGTACAGCAGTTGAGTTGTGGGGACGGGGGCAGCGGGGGTGGGCATCAAGACAGAAAAAGAGAGGGAGTAAGTGAGACGGATGATAACGAGGAAAGATCTTTTATTAGACGCGTAAGCAACATTATGCATCGGACCCCTGGCAGCCACTTACGCTGACATTCCCTATTGTTATTTAATGCCTGGTTATAGCATTAAAAATGGAGAAATTTTGTGGCAAATTGGATTTTCCATTGTTAAATCTGATTTTTTTTTTTTCCCAGCATCACAACGGTGTAAAACATACAGCAGCAATTCAAGCAAAAAAAAAATGGTAAAACAAATATAATAAAATAAATACAATCATTATTTCAAACTAGATGGAATAGCAAAGTAAATAGTACATAGTAAACACATAACAACAAAAACTGGGGGTAATGCTGTGTATACTACCATCTTTTCACATATCTTAGTGTTTTTTACGTTCAAGTTTTCGGAGAGATTTATAGGAAAGTGTCAAATAATTTTCAAAACCTGAAAAGAATTGGCAGCACTTTAAATATCTACATTTCTGTATATACAATTTTTCTCTTATCTCAGATGTCGAGTTAAACTTTCGTGAACTTTGACTTTTGAATCTGCACCGTTTCCCCGTAGGAGAATCTCAGAGTCCAAAATGGAGGCAGCTATTGTCGCCTATTGTCCATTATAGGTGTAATCAAGTGTGTTTTATGTTGTATAGTATTATTGATATACATATTATTAGATAGAAAGAGACTATTATCTATCCCAAAGGGCTACTATAGCCATTACTACTCTAAGTGCAAGACCACTACTTTTTTACAATATTTTGTTCTAAGACAGTTTTTTCCACAAAAAAGGTTAATTACCTGAATAAAATTCTATTATATAGCTGATATTTGGGGTCAGATACCGCAGACCCTGCTAATCAGACGCTGACACACAGCTTCCACGGTTCTCTGTCGGTTCAGGGGTTAATAATGACCTACTGCCTGCCTTCGTGCCATTACTTCATCGAACTGTGATGAATCCGCTTTAGTGGCCGGTGTAAAAGTGACACCCGAGGTGATTAAACTGCTGATTTGTCCCCTGGATCAAGTCTCTATTGAGCACAGCCACACTAGTCTGCACACATTAGTAAATCAAGTTGCAGAGTGGTATATATAGGGGCCTCTTGAGCGACCGAGAGCGCCACTATGCTCGACCGGCGAATCGCCAACTTTGTCAGAGCTCCCTCGCCAACAGCAGCTCAGTCCGTAAAGTGTGTTGACGAGGGAAGTGAGCGGCGTAAAACCGCGACAATGGGCTGGAAACGCTCCTTAGGATCGAAGGGAAACTGCAAAGTTGGGTTTGTCACCATAAGCGAGCCCCTCTCACACTGCACAAAGATTTCAATCCATGTTTACTCATATTTTGACCACTGCCTCACAGCCTGTGGGTCGTCTGTGGGAGTTTGTGTTTGAGGTTTGCAGGAACGCCAGATTTTTTTTTTCATTGCTTTCCGAGTGCTTGTTCAATATTTCCTCCCCTTTTATTACCTCTTACATTGGTTTCCTGTTTGCCATCTGTACCGAATCACCCGGTTATAGGGGATTTCTTGTATTTGCAGAGTTTGGATGCAACTGCCAGCCGCCTGACAAAGCGCATGCGAGCTCTGTTTGGTGTCGATATAAGCCCTGGGACTCCCTTTTGTCAAACATTGTCCCTGACGAGGGTCTGCGGACCGAAAGCTTGTCTTTATTGACAGATGCTAGAACTGGACCTAAAGTGTGGCGGAGGCATCTTTTGTCCATATTTTAGTGTTTGAGTCAAACTGGGGGCAGAGGTACAGGATTAATTTGTCCAAAATAAAAGTACAACCCTATGGGAACCAAGCCCTCCGATCTAGGCCCGGTATTGTTATGATGCACTGCACAGTATGAAATCATAGAGAGTTGCAGAGATTTTGCTGCACTATATTATATATCTTAACGTATATTTGGTTGTATTTGGCCACTGTGAACACTACAGCAGGGCAGTTACTTGCAACAATCAGATCACTGCAGCCTTAAGACTTGCTCTCTGAGAAACCCAAGCAACGCACGCAAGCGCCAGCTACAATCTCCATCAGTTAGGTTAAGACCGATGCTGCCCGGCCCTGCAGTCTCTCTTCTGTCCAATAGAGGGCGGGGGAACGTGCCTTCGGGCCCTTATTGAGGTGGTGTACAGATTACAGACAGGCCCGGTAATCGCACAGATTAAATTTAGCTTCCTGAGAGGTGAAAATGACTCCTCTGATATCACGCTTCAACTCTTTAGCAGTATCTTGGTTTTCCTCGGCCGCCGCCGGAGCCGTCGGGCCTCTCCGGGCTTTCTTTATCGAGCTTGAGGCACTCAGCCGCCTCACTCTTTATCTTTTTTTTTTCCCTTCTCATGCGATTGTGTGCTCGAAAAGAGGAGCCAGAGAGGGCAACGCTTTTTATCTGCATCTATCTCCTCTGTTTCTGGGCTGCGACTGTAATCAAATCTCGGCGTCTCGGATGGGCCATGAGGACGACTTTACTTTATTTCTCCCGTGCCCTGTGCGCAGACTTCCCTCCTCCATCATCCCCGAGACAGCATCCTGCCTGGCCTCATGAGCTAATGTCCAAATGACATTTGGAAATTACGAATCCTGCTGCTGACCACCGGGAAGATGTAGAAAATAGATAGGCAGAAATAGCAGAGGGGAGAGATAAAGATAGATGGATAAAATGATGATATAGAGGAAGACGGTGAAAATGGTGACACTGAGAACACTTGAAATGAGAAGTGAAAGCTCTGTCTTCGCCAGACAGGCAGTGAAGGAAGGGAGCTGGATGTCTTCTTTAAATATAGTGTTTTGCTAAAACCATCCATTTGGCTCCAATCTTGTAGTCGAGAGCATTTGTTCTAATACTGAAAGATTCATGTTCAGTGAGTGTTTTTGTAAATCCTGAGAAAAGCCTAATCCACAACCACCTCTGAATCATTTTTGAAGTGTAAAAAAATTCCGCTAATCAGGAAGGTTGTTATTTTATTTCGGTTTGTTTTTTTTTGGATTGGAACTGACTCAGCCACTGAAACACCTACGCTTGGCAAATTTACTTAAATTAGCTGAACTGCCAGACAGGGCCTAAACTATGTGGTGCTGTGGCAGTTTAAATTAAGGACAAAAATCTCAGCGGATTATAATTTTCCATATTTGTAACATGACTTGTAGGCGAGAAGTTTAGAAGAAATCGAGTTTTCATCTCTCATCACGAATGAAGTTTTTTTCCCGCAGCTCTCGTCCGAGACGAAGGTGATTCGGCTGCACCCGAGTCCGGCAGCCGTAGCCGTTCACCATAACTGCGGATAGATGGGTAAATAAATAATACAGAAGGAGGGAAATAGAAAATGAAAGGACAGACTCTTTATTAATGGATGGCCTCCACCAAAACAGATGGACTGGGGGGATGGGAGTGGTGGAAGGAAGAGGAGGGTGGGTGGGGTTCGGAGGAGTATGAATGCTGAGAGAGGAGCCTTATTCATGGACAACCCTGCGTCCATACATCTCTCTCTCTGATGGACAGATGGACGGACATCAGGGCAAATGAAATGCGCAGCCTTTTGATAGTAAAATTGTAAGAGGTGTGTGTGTGTTTGTGTTTGTGTGTGTGTGTGTGTGTGTGTGTTTGTGTTTGTGTTTGTGTTGACGTTTGTCAGTGTATTTGTTGGCTGCAGTGTTCAACCCCCAAGGGAGGATTTTTTTTTTCCCCCCTCCCTCCGTTTCTGTAAGTGCAAAAAATAAACCTGGCAAAAAGAAATGGGCAAGCTATCAAAGGGCTCCATTCACTTTCTCCACCTTCCCCTTTCTGTCTCGTGCACACACACATGCTCTCTTCTGATTTCTATAAATCATTTAGAAACACTAATTAGTACTTTTGTTATCAGAAACTGCCCCGAGCCCCCTATATCTCTGCAGTCTTTTCATTTTCTATTCTGCTCTTTCTTCCACCCCAGGGAGCCACTTACTCATTCATTCCTTCACTGCTCATCTCTCTCTGGACTGGTAATGGGGATTAAAGGCTAATTGAGGCTTAATTGAATAGTGAATTAGAACATGCATAAGCAAATATGCGCATATGTTACTTCCTTGTTGTTTAATTTAATTTTTCATTTTTTTCAATCAAACTTTCAAATGGAAATGTTGATCATGGGCGTGTTGCTTTTCCCAGCCGGCGGATTAACCCGCAGTCGCATGTACGCATCTTGGTGAAGCAGCTGATTTCTGAGCGTCTCATGAAGACGACCGTAGTTGTCATGAGTCACCGCTAAAACAATTTTTGAAACATATGAGCTTAATTTCTAGGAGGCAGGGTTGTGAAGAAAGATTACAATAAACCTGCAGCAGCCTACAGCTTTGACAAATCATCACCTTTTAAGTTGATACGGAGGACTCAATAGCAAACAGGTGCATAATCAATCTCTTTTTAGCTCTATTTTTGGTCTCCACCGGCTCCTGAGGGAAATATCTAGCTCTCAAGCTGCTCAATAATGCAGACTGCTCGCCAGCTTGTCTCTGGCTGTGTCTGTCTGCTGTTTGGTCCTGAGCAGGTAGCGGGACAATGGCTTTTTAGAGCAATTTCTCTGAAAACGGCTGCCTGCTGTGGCTGAAAGTGATGCTATGAGGCCGGGGAGACTGAACAAGAGGAGTAAACATAAACAAGGAGGTGTAAACAGCTAAACAAGGAGCCGAAAGCTGAGCAGCAGATTCAGGTGATAATTCTTTGTCAGTTCATATATGTGACCCCTTTTGTCTTGGAGAGAGGAGAGAGTGGACACAAGCTGCAGGTCGATGTCTGGCTGCTTGACAGGATAATTGAATCATCTTTACTAACAAAATGAATTACATTGGCCAATTATCAGTGCATAGTGGGGGTGACTGTGTGTACAAGACTGGCAGAAAACCTGATATTTCTGTCAGGCTCGGAACATGCAAGTCTATTACGGCAATGGAAACGGAAAATACTAACAGTGAGGATAAATATCAAATGTTTTTCTGTGCATGTTCGTCCTCACAGGCAAAATGAGCGAAAACAGAGATATTTTTGGATCCGCAAGAACTTAAAAAGTGTTATATTTAACTACTGAAGGTACATGTCACTCTAGGAACTAACATTTTATCATGTAAGAGCCATACAACCCAAAACCCTTTACTTGTAAAACACACATTATTTTTTTATGAATCTGAGAAAACTGTCATGCAGAGAGAGTAAAGAAAAAGTTGTTTGTGTGTGCGCGCGTGTTTTGCATGTTTGCACAGTTTTAATCAAAACTGCCTTGATTCATTATCTCTGGGGAGAGGCAGCAGACGCTGGTGGTCCAACGCGGACACATCAAAGACTGGTTGGCTATTTGATTTCACGGCGGGCGGACGGAGAGACGGGCGGATTGTGATCTCAAACCGTCCACTGTCATTATCATCTCCGCTCCCCGTGTGTGTCTCGTCGGCCTTTGATGCCACTGTATCAGACACGTCCACGCCATAAGCAGATTGGGAGTCAGCAGGTAGGTGTGTGTGTGTGTGTGTGTGTGTGTGTGTGTGTGTGTGTGTGTGTGTGTGTGTGTGTGAGAGACCGAGACAGAGAGAGTGTGCATAGTGTAGGTGCTGTAAAGTGTATCTGTGTGTGTGTGTGTGTGTGTTTTGGGGGATGGGTGGCATCACGAATTGCCATGGGAACCAGGGCTGTGCAAAAAGAGAGGTAATTTGTCTGGTTTCCGCGGCAACAGGCCACACAACAGCAAACCTAAGAGATGCTCCATGAATTTGCAACAAGGACCCTTAATATCTTATGTGTGTATCTGTATGAGCAAAAATCATTAGGCTATGTAATTTATCATTATAATCAGTGTATAAACATATAACAAACTAATGTATGTAAAAGCAGATGTAAATTGTTTAAAGTGTTTAATGATGTCATTTTCAGGTCCTAATTATTCCCTGACAATTTCTCGAAAGTTTCCTGGAATGAAACTTTATAGTTTGGTACCAATTACAAACGAAGCCAAAGTTGAGAGGCTGTTATTTCAGTCAGTTCAAATTGTGGTGTTGAGTTTATCATCAACATCCAGATGAATTTCAACTAAAGAACTTACTCTACTCGGGGGAAAAACAAAAACAATATATATATATATATATATATAAATATATTTATGACTCATTTATTTATCACTGGAAACTTTATTCCTATATCTGTATTTCATTGTCAGTGGGGGAGTTCGACATTTATGCACGTTCAGCTCCCTCTGAATGAAAAGTACACACCAGCTAATTAGTGCCACATTATATGGTTCCTCCCAGGAGAACCACTGGGATTTATGGGGCCAATAAAATAAGGCATTACCCTGATTATCATCCAGCATCTGTTTGTACAGTGGCCTCCACTTATGGGTCCACGGGAGGAAATAAAGTTGTTAATAAATATATGAATAAACACTTAGATCTGCTTGAATTGGGGTCTGTTATTAGGCATTTTTTTACATCTTCATTTATTTTTTATAAATTATAAAGTGGTTTAAAGTGTTTTATCATTATATACTGCTATTATAATATAGAGAAAATCCGAGGAGATCGCCTCTTTCTTTTTTATTTGTTGGATTAACAGAAATATAATATTGTTCTCTGTCACACACACTGAAACTCTGCCGCTCACTGGGTGTGAAATGACTGTTTGTTTCTCTGCATTGTGGCAGCGCGGAGAGGCGGGGTAGGGGAGAAAAGGAAAGGGGGCTCGGAGCGGGTCTTGAAGGCGGCGCAAGGGAGGAGAATAACGGGAGGGAGGGAGGGAGAGAGAGAGGGAGGGAGAGAGGGAGAGAGAGGAGCGGTCCCCGATTTGAGAGGCCGGTAATTAGCGACGCGCCTTCCCCGACGAGCGGAGCAGGAGCTGCCGGGAGTGAAGCCCGGTGGCGGACGAGACCTGGGGAGGGGGGTGGGGGGGGCTCCGCCGAAACAACATAAACAAAGCGGAGGAGGAGGAGGAGGAGGAGGATGAGGAGAGGCGATGAGTCCCGACGACGGAGCTGCTTCTGCCGCAGAGGGAAAACCCAGATTTAGGCTGGTTTGACGCACACGGCTCCGCCGGCATCCCCCGGTCACCTGCGCCCCCCCCCCACCACCACCACCTCCTCCACTCCCCTCCCCTCCCCTCCCCTCCCCTCCCACCACAGACCGACCGACCGACCCACCTCGATCACCAGCCCCGGCCCAGGCTGCGTGGCGCCTCGGTGATGCGATGCGATGCAGGGTGGAGCTCGACCCGCACGGAGAGCCGGTCCGGGATAACGCCTCGGCTCGGACGCGTCTCAGATGATCTCCGTCGTCACCGGGTCGCCCCCCGCACTCCAACCCCACCCCACCCCATCTCCTCCTCCTCCTCCTCCTCCTCCTCGATCTCCTCTTTAGGTGGGTACAACTGCTGCGTGTCACCTCTGCAACCTGTCCGAGTGCACAAACAGAACTAGTGAATCGAGCGGAGGGAGGGAGGGGGAGGGGAGGGGGAGGGGGAGGGAGGGGCGAGGGGGGTAAACAAGCCTAATTACGAGCCCCACTTTGGCTCTGCGATTTTTTCCGTTGCGCACAGAGCCGTGCAGCTTGCAGATGGCACCGAGCGCAGCAGGGCAGCGGCTGGTAGATGTAAAGCAGGTTGTCGGTGCGCTCTTCCGACCGGAGAGCGGAGAAGTGCTGGCTCATTTAGCGGCTTTCCGTCTCCTGTGCCGCCTTCCAGCGGATGAGCCAACCCCGGGGACAGCGGCGCCCCTGTGACCGGAGGAGGGCTGGATTCTCCCCGGCCGGTGACCTCCTGCTCCGGGGACAAATCCTCCCACCGCCACCGCCACCGCCACCGCCACCGCCCGCCTCCCGTCCTCTCTCCCCCCCGCACCGAGCGCGCCGATGCGCGTGCCGGTCCCGGCTCCGGGGATGCTCGCGCAGTCCGGGGCTTTCCGGTCGGTGGGAGAGGCTCGAGCCGCGGCCGCGCGCTAGGATGCTGCGCCAGGTGTTGCACGCGGGCCTGAGGCACTCCTTCCGCGCGCTCGGCCGGTTCGTGGCCAGCCACCCGGTGTTCTTCGCCTCGGCGCCCGTGCTCCTCTCCATCCTGCTCGGGGCCAGCTTCAGCAGCAGCCGCGCGCGGAGGAGGAGGAGGTGTGGAGCCCCTGCTCCCCCCCAGCGCGCTCGGCCGGTTCGTGGCCAGCCACCCGGTGTCTTTCGCCCGGCGCCTGCCTCCCTCCCTCCTCCTCCCAGGGGGCCAGCTTCAGCCGGTACCGGAGAGAGAGAGAGGGAGAGCCGCCCCCCCCCAGCCCCCAGCACCACCTGGCTCGAGGGCAACCTGGTGGAGAGCCTGTTCCCGGTGAACCGCTCCAAACACGCGCTCTACTCCGACCTGCAGACGCCCGGCCGATACGGGCGCGTCATCGTCACCACCCGAAAGGGGAGCGTGCTGGACCCGGTTCACCTGGACACCATCCTAAAGGTACGCACACGCGCGCGCACACACGCTGGATTTTGAAACGCGTCCAAAGTGTTGGTATAAAGTCAGAGGGCTTCAGTGGGCATTGGCTCTGAGGAACAAATGAATAAATAAAGAGGAGTAAGCAAGAAGTGCCATGAATAAGAAATGTGGTTGGCAAGAATGAAATAATGAAAAATCTACACACGGAGCCGACGTGGAGAAAAATGCTTGTGGTGATGGACAACGCCATTCGAACCTTTTAAGTGGCTCTTTTGTATCGTTTCAAAGGTAACGTTTGCATTCGCAGGGCCCTGGCACAGAACTGCACACGCTTAATCAATGATTTAAGGACCCTAGGGTCGAGAGGCTGCTACACACACGACCCTGCAGGAGGTAGAATATCTGCCAGTTTAGAGTTTGTGCCCTTTAAATCACAGAAATACAGCACAAAACAAAGCTGCAATGCATCTGCAGGATCCAGCTTTTAAAAAAACAACAACAACAACAACAACAACAAGACGAATCCATTCTTGGGCACATTTAAAAAACACACACATACACAGATGAAGGTCAGTATCCGGAGGCCTCGGCGCTCGCTTCATGCAGGATGTCTCCCTCCCTCATTCTGGGTGATTGATGGTCATTAAACAGAAACACCACGGTGCTGGTTCTAATAACCCCCCGACAACCTTTCTGGTTATGAAGCGGAGCATTTTAATTACAGAGCGGAGTCAGCTGCGGCTCGCAGGCCCCCCTCCTCAGTGTAGTTGATATTCCTAAACGGATTTATGAGAATTAGCCTCGACGTCCTCGGGAGAAATTTGCCGAAAGATTTTGTGGAGTCGCGAGGTTTTGTGATTGGTGGCTTGCTGACTAAAAGGCCTGAGCCTGAGAAGGCTCTGATGTGCGGCGATGTGTCTACCCTGCCGTCAACGCGTGTTTCTGAGCGTCCCCTTGTCGAGTGCGGTTACTGTGACCCACTTAACGCGTGCCCACAACCCGAGGACCGCCACGCTTCGAGACAGGCCCGGTCGGGCTGTGGAGAGACAGAACAGGTTGGGGAGTGCTGTGAGGGTAAAAACAAAAACAACAAACCCCACTGTTACGTCTGCGAGGTTCGCGAGCACTTAGGTTTCCCAGGATGCCTTCCAGCGCCCGTCTGAGAGCGGGTCTGTTCATGCAGTGTGGGTTGGCGGAGACGACGACGGCGGCGGCGGCGGCGATGGCGAGAGCAGGAGGCAGAACTAGAAAAGGATTCCAACTTGAAATCAGAGTAGGAATTGTGAGTCTCACCCACTGACTGCATTGTTCACGAGTCTATTTAAGCTTCTCTCAGTGAGGAAATTGGCAGCCCCCCCCCCCCCCCGCGCCCCCCAGCGCCTTAAAATCCATGTCTAATTCACTTTAAGGTTGTTAAAATCATAATATTACACTCTGACCTTATCATACATCGTGTATCGTGTCACTCTAGGTCTTTATCAAGGCTGTAAGATAATCACACCGAGTGAAATTCTATTAAAAACACAAGGCTCCATTTTTTTTTTATAGCTGCCCCAGTTCATGAAATGGAAATATTCTATATGCACAGTGCTTCATTTTAGAAACATCTCTCCTAAGCACAGCCTGGTATATCTGGTATTTTTGGAAATGTTGGGATCTCCACGAGAATTGAAAATAAAGTTCTGTGGGTTTGATCGAAGTTTACGTTCACAGCATGAGCCTTTTACTGACTGATGCACTGGTTGGTCCGTGAGGTTTAAGAGGTTTTAAATGGGTTTTTATACATCAAGAATTTTTGTAACCACTATATTTTCAATTATGATCATTTGGCAAATGTAAAGGCCTTATAGATTTAATGATAAGTCTGAATTCGGGCATAGATTTGAGTATACTTGCAATTTATATGGTAAAAAAAAAAAAAAGACTGATTGGGTCTTTAAAGTTGATGTAAGTTGTCTCAGCTCAGGAATTTTAAGGCCCCACCAAGAAACTGCTAACAATAATAATAATTAGAAACTGGAACAACTTGGCAGTAAAAGCGTCAAAATAAAATGAAGATTGTTTTATAAACGCCTGTATCTTACACCAAATCTAAGGAAAGGGTGGTGTGAGGAATTAACACTCGGAACAAAACTACATACTTTCCTACACACACACACGCGCACACACACACACAAGCACGCACACACACACACAAACACATGCACACACACCCACATGCACAAACCCTCCTTATCTGAAGTCCGTGCAGCACTCTGAGGAGGAAGGAGACGGCTCTGCCCATGTTCTCCATGGCAGTGACTGGCATCAGGCCTGTTGCTTAGTAACCGGCGCCGTGCTGGATGCTGGCACTGTTGTCCCCTTGCCATAGAAACGGAGGAAGGATTCGGAGACCACCATTGTTACGCTGTCGAGTGAGACGCACGGACACAAACATTCCCCCACACGTCCCTCACAAAGTGAGAGAATGAGCTGCACGCACACACCGAAGTTCTAAGAAACTTGATGGAACTTTTTCTTCTTCTTTTATTTTTCACCTCTTTCCAGGTAGAACCGGGCCAATGGGAGCTGTTGGCTAATGTAATACACCTCTGCGTTGTTTGCGCGTGTGTTTGTTTGTTTTTTTTCTTCACACAGCTCCACAGGCGCATCTACCAGATGCAGGTGACCGTCCCGGCCACGGGCTTCAACAGCTTCAACTACTCCTTCTCTTACCTCTGCCTCCCCGACGACAAGAACGTCTGCATCATCGATGACATCATCCGCGCCATGGAGGAGATCCAGTCGGCCCGCGCCGCCAACCGCTCCGTCCCGGTCCTGCGGTACCCCATCACGCAGCTGGCCGACGGGCGGCAGGCGTACATCGGACACCAGCTGGGCGGGGTGCAGGGGTGGGGTCCCGGCGGGGCGTTGCGAGGCCTGGGGACGGCGGGAGCCAGGGGAGAGGGTGTACGCTCCGCCCGGGCCTTGCAGCTCACCTACTACCTCCAAGCCCGAGGTGGCCTGATGGACCGGGTGGCCGGCCAGTGGGAAAAGGCCTTCTGTGCGGAGTTGCAGCGCTTTGCAGCGCTGCACCCGAAGCTGGGGCTCTACCCTTCCACTTCCTCTTCCCTGAGGACGGACTTCCAGTTTTCTTCGGTGCTGGCGCGTCGCCCCCTGTTGGCCAGCTTGGGGGCGTGCGGCGTGCTGGCCATCCTCTGCTGCTCCATGAGGGACTGTGTCAGGTCCAAACCCTGGTTGGGAATTCTGGCTCTGCTTTCGGTCACGCTCTCGGGGCTCACTGCCGCCGGGATACTCAACCTGACCGGGGCCACCTACAACTCTACATACCTGGGCATCCCCTTCGTCATGCTTGGTAAGTTTAAAACTGTCATTTCTGATGGTAAAACTACCACTACACAAGATCTTTTCTTTTTTTTTTACTTTTTGTCTCTTTATCATTCTGCATATCCTTGCATTCATTCTACATTTGGCCTTTCAGTGAAGTTTAGAACATTTTTCCGGCTTATGGTTCTTGAACGCAGCAAAGTCTTGGCAATAACGATACACAGAAGCACAGAAAAGTCCCCAGTGAACACTGTGTTCACCGTCTGCTCCTTCAGTACCTGTGAGGGGTTTAGCAGACGCCGGCCCTGGGCTGATGCCGTTTCAAAGTAAGTAGATCATCAAAAGACAGACAAGTGGTGCGGCATTAAGGTGAATTACTGAGGGGGGGGTGATGGCACTAACGTGGCACCTTATCCCCGGGGGCAGAAAGTCAAACTCTGAAGGTTTTGAAAAAGTAAGTTGTTAAGTTAGAGTTCTTGAGCTGGAGTCTGGAGCAAATCTGGGGCCGAGGGTTTGACACCATTTTACAGCTCAACAGGTCCCCTGACATTTTAACAATGCTTTTTTTTTTGTCATTGCTTTCGAAACAAAGTCATATAAAGGTTTTGTGAGTTAACTATGAAACTGACCCATCCCTGGGGGCTGCAGCCGATCCCAGCATGCACAGGGTCAGGTCATCAGTCCTCGTCGTAATTCAAATGTAGACTTATGGGCTTCAAGGGTGTGAGCCTGCGACTATGGTGGACTGAGAGAAAAAACATTTTTTTCACAGTTTTCCGATTTTGTACATCAAACAATGAATCGGTTAATCAGCAAAATAATCAACAGATTGATAGAAAAGGAAAATAATCCTTAGGTGCAGCCCCGCCACTGCGAATATATCACAGCATGTGTGATTGAGGTCCACAAAGGCAAAGCACCAACAAAGGTAGTGAAGAAGATGACATCTGGCAAGTAAACACGGAAATAAACGAGGCGGGACTTGAAATGTTTGGGTTTTTTTAAATTGGCTTTTTAAATGTAATTCGAGGAAGGAAATGCATTCTAGATGTTTGATAAACCTCAGGGATAAACACAGTGAGTTTTGGTGAGAAACATCAAATGTAAACAGGCACTTTAGTAACAGAAAAAAATCCACGGGGCACCTCTAAACAAGAAATGTGAACATATACAAACTACATTTATGCAGACATCAGGCATAAATCTGCTAACTAGCATTTCTTCATGTTTTGTTTTTCAGAATTATATGTATGAGAGTGAAAAATCTATCGGCGCAGCTTGAGAATCCAAGTAGTTTCGGTTCAATACTGATTTAAGTTAATGAATAGGTTTATTATTTAGGTTTATTATTATTTATTTTTTTTTGGACAGAAACGTGATAAAGGGACGGGATAAAGAGCAGACAGAAGGAGACATGATGCGGTAGATGAAAAATGAGCAGACCAGAAGCAAAATGAAAATGCATAGCATGTGTGGTGAAGACATACAGGCAGTTTATCCTAGTGCATAAATAGCAACAAATGTAGGATGCGCTGCATGCAACCAGTCATGCACAGATTTCTATGGTCTATACCATAATTACTCTGTAATGTGGAGGAGGGAAGGCTGCTGTTAGGCTTAAAAATAACTGCAGCGAGAACAAAGGAGAAACGGGGAATAGAGACGGGGGGGGGGGGGGCTTTGATGAAATATCACTGCAAATAGGGGCTGAGGTAGGGTTTCTCTTAGCAGAAAATAAAGTTATACTGGAAGTTAGAAGGAAGAGAGGCAGGCATGGGGGGGGTAGAACGTCAGTGGGCAGACAGAAAAACGTGGGAGGAAGTGTTGGGGAGGAAAAAAAAAAGAATGTGGCTGTACCACTAGGAACAAATCTGTATATTCAGTGTTTTCGTGACAGCTTTTTCCATCCTTTTCTCGTCCGAATCGGACGTAAGAGGAGATTTAACGTGGGACTTGCAAAACACAAATAGATGACTGATGGGGGGACGAGTGAAGGAGCGGCCTGTTCCATTAGCTCGTTGTGCCAGGGGGTGTGTTTGTGTACACAGGAGGGTGAATTGATGATGATGCAAAGGTTTCCGAGGTTTTTGAGACAAGACTGTAATATGTTTAGTTCATCTGTGAATAAATTTGCTTACAAACAGTGTCCAATATAAAAACTTTTTGATTAATGAAGATCAGAGAGTTCTTGCATGTTTGGATGTTGAACCACAAAACTTTACAACTAAAGCACCAACAAAAATGTGTCGTTATAGGCAGATTCATTGATCAGGCCCTGGACAGGAGGATCAGCGGCAACTATTTTGAAAATCGATTCCTCGATGAGTCACTCTACAGAGCAGCAGAAGTGGGGAATAAAAAGATACAGATTCTCGGTTTGGTGATTTAAAACAAAGACTTGTGAGGACGTCACCTGGGGCTCTGCAAAGCTGAGATTTGACATTTCGTCGATCGATTAGTCAAAAAATAAAATAGAATAAAAGATTAAAAGATTAGTTGACAATGAAAATTATCATCAGCTGCAGCCCTAATTGCTACAGGAATAATGTCTTCTTTCTTTGTGCATAAATCTCTAAGAAGAAACTTTAAAAACCACTTTAGCCATAATCAGCTGTTTTGAACCGAGAGTTTTCAGTGTCTAAAATGCATTTAACGATGCAGCGGTGATATTTATGGTATGAAAGGATTTTGGCAAAAGGCATCCTTATCTCCTGGGTATATTTCAATGTATTAGTGTCTGAGTGTGTGTGTGTGTGTGTGTGTGTGTGTGTGTGTGTGTGTGTGTGTGTGTGTGTGTGTGTGTGTGTGTGTGTGTGTGTGTGTGTGTGTGTGCGTGTGTTTGTCCATGAGTGCACTTTAGCCTATTGAAGATGGTAAATACCAAAAATCCTTGGGCAAGAGCTGTCCCCAGCTTCTCCTTTCACTTCTTCGTTCTCTCTCCTTGTCAGCAATCTCCCCACCTCTTTCCTTGTCATTCACCGTCTAATTGCCTGTCTTTCAAACGCATGCACGCTTTTACCGACACACCCACACCCGAACTAACGCACACAAACACACAAACACACACTCTTACAAGAAAGGTTTGCAGACTTTCTCGGTTGCACCCACGCCTGAGGTGTCAGTACATTATGCCTCTGATAAGGCGTTAAGTGTTTCACCATGGTGAAGTCACTGGCGGGGGGGGGGTTCCCATGGCAACCTCTGAAAAGGAAACCATTAAATATCCACTCCATCAATGGACACTGATGTATATTTACTGAATCAAATGTTACCTGCTTTGAAGCTATAAATCTATTTGAGAGTGAGGCTTTGCTTTAGGGTGTCTCTGCTTTAGGGAGGAATGTTGAACACTGACTGACACAACATTGACGAATTATCACCTCGTAAAATTGTCATAGCAAACATTTTTGTAAACATTTGCTTGTTCACGCATCTAGAAGACACAGAGCAGGGTTAGCATTCATCTGGAGTTGGGTTTCTGTCTGTCTGTTTAGTATAAGGAGACAATTCACTCTCCTTTTTTGCTCTGTTTTGGTTCCCACCAACTCCCAAGGGAAATATTTTTATAGTTTGTTTTTTTTTTATAAACAGGAAGTGTATTTGAACATGAGATCTTTTAAGATAAACCAAAGGTGCATATAGTGTACCTGTGATAAGTTGGTGTCTAAATGTAGAATATCTAAAAGCGCATACATTGGATTGTTATTGTATTGGGTACTAGTCGCTAAAGCCACGGGGTGTGAGACCAAAACAACGAGCTGGGAGACACCACAATGCACCTAAGCACTGATGGAATCTGCAGTCAAGATATTTCTCTCCGGGTTTATCACCACCGGTGACCCCATCAAACTTAATGGGCCAGATTACTCCGTCCAAAGTGCTTGTTGGACAGCTTCGGAAAACCACCTTCACCCCCTTCTTTACAGTGTTGGGCCGGGGGGTCGGCGCCTGACCATCTCCATAACTTTCCTTTGACCATCTCTCGCTATAAAATATTGATTAGTGCAGCTTCGAGTATATATACATATAAAGTGAACCATAAAAGAAACATAAAAAAATCATCCCTTGGTAATTTCCTCTGGGTAAATGGGTGATGGCACGATTCCCCCAATGTCCTCCTCTGTTTCCCCTCAGGCCACGGGCTCTTCGGCTCCTTCGAGATGCTGTCGTCGTGGAGGCGGACCCGCGAGGACCAGCACGTGAAGGAGCGCGTGGCGAGCGTCTTCGAGGACGTCATGCTGCGTTTCTCCGGCTCCACCATGCTCCACCTGATGACCCTGGGCCTGGCGGCGTCGCCGCTCACCAACATGGAGGCCGTCCGGCTCTTCTGCCGCACCGCCGCCTTGGCCGTCACCATCAGCTACGTTTACATGCTGTCCCTCTACAGCTCCTGTCTGGTGTTCACGGGCTACCTGGAGAACGGGTACAGACACGGCTGCTTCTGCCGGCGGGTCCCCAAACCGGACCGGCTGGACTCTAAACCGGCCTGGTACAGGTGTTTGATGTACACCCGCTACCAGGAGGAGACTCAGGCGACCAACCCGCCACATGGGGTCGGACCCGGCCACGCCGACCCGCCGAATCCTAACCTTACGCAGGCACACGCGCACTCGCACCCGCATACCGCAAACAACCCCAATTCACACGGGCACGCTCACGTGGCTAACTCCACGCACGCACATCCACACCCGCACACACACTCCACGGCCAGCATGGACCCTCATCCTCAGGACTCTCACCTTTTGCTGGGGTGTGTGAGGCGTTGCTATGGAGACTGGATCACTAACACCTATGTCAAGCCCTTTGTGGTTCTGCTGTACCTGGTTTACATCTCATTTGGATTGATGGGCTTTCTACAGGTTAGGACACACACACACACACACACACACACACACACACACACACATGCGCACACACACCTCAACAATACAAACATAAAACATGCTCAGAGACATACTGTTTGATCTGTAAACAAATACTTCCTGTTGTCCACAGGTGACCCAGGGCTCTGACCCCAGTGCGCTGGTTGCCATGGATACAACGACGGTATTGTACACCCGTGCCCAGCAGCGATACTTCAGCTCGTACTCCCCCGTCATTGGATTTTATATCTATGAAAGCGCCCCCTACTGGAACGCCTCGGTGCAGCGGGACCTGCTGGAATACGCCAAAGGCTTCCAGAGGATCAGCTGGCTGGAGGCCTACCTGAACTACCTGTCGGACCGCAACCAGTCCACCAGCCAGCCGCGGGAGAACTTCACCCGCACGCTCCGCCACTCCTTCCTGCGCGAGCCGCAGTTCGCCCACTTCGCGGACGACATCATATTCGCGGAGCGCGGCCAGGGCGAGGAGCCCGACGTGGCCGCCTCGCGGATCTTCCTGGTGGCCAAGACGACGGAGAACAAACGCGAGGAGATGTCAGTGCTGCTGGACACGCTGCGGCGCCTGTCGCTGACCTCGCGCGTTCGCTTCCTAATCTTCAACCCCTCCTTCGTCTACCTGGACCGCTACGCGGCGGCGGTGAGCTCCCCCCTCAGACACTCACTGCTGGCGGTGCTCTTCCTGTTGGGTCTGTCCTCCCTGGCCGTCGTGGAGCCGCTGGTCTCCGTGTGGCTGGGCCTCACCCTGCTGTCCGTGCAGTTCGGGGTGCTGGGCTTCATGACCCTGTGGGGCGTGGAGCTGGACTGCATGTCCGTGTTGTGTCTGATCTCGGCCCTGGGGCACTCGGCGGACTGCAGCGGCCCCCTCCTCTGCGGCTTCGCCTCGGGTCGGGGTGAGAGCAGGACTCGCTGGGTGAGAGTGGCGCTGGAGAGACACGGGGTTCCCTCGCTACAGACGCTCATCTGCTACAGCGCCGCCCTGGTGCCTGTCGGCTCGGTTCGCTCCAACCTCACATGCACCCTCTTCCGCTGCCTCACCCTCACGGCCGGCTGCTCGGCCCTGCACACGCTGGCGTTCCTGCCCACCCTGCTCACCTTCCTGCCCCCCTCCAAGAGCCGGGGGCACCGGCCCGGAGGGGAGGGGCAGAGACAGGAGGTGGAGTGCGTCGAGATGAACGACAGCACCCGAGTGGTCGACCAGATCACCACTGTCTGAGCATCGGTTGACGTCGTGGTTTTTCCTTTTTCCTTTTTCTTTTTTTTGCCCCCCCCCCTGGTTGCCATGGTGACTGCCAGCGGGGGAACAGTTCGCAGTAGTCCGAGCAGCCGCTGTGCACGCTGCAGAGACAGGAGTGCTGATCCTCGTGAAAAGAGGAAGAAAAGGAGATAAAGATAGGAAGAACAACGGAGGCCGAGGATGAAGAGAGAACAGATCCAGACTTGTGAAAGGATGCTATTAGAGACAAGGAGATGGAAAGATGGGTTTCCGATGCAATGCATCCACGGTTACCTGCTTGTTTCTAGTGTTGTGTGGCATGTGAATGAGCCCCCCCCCCCCAAAAGAGCCAGTCAGGAGTGGAGGATCAGCTGAGGTCAGGCCTAGATATGAGGAAGTCTCACATTTTTTCATGCCTCCAAAACTTGCTTTAGACCCAGTCCACATGGTTTGGCTACCGCTATCTGTTCACCGTATCAAGTCGTACAAATACAGCTGCAACGACATGAGGCAATCATCTGTATAACTCGCATATTTCTACTTTAATGCTGGACAAATAAAGTTAAAATGAAGGAAACGTGGTCTCAACTGGTTTTAGCTCTGATGGTCGTACTGTTTTTGTTAAACATCGGTAAAGCAACGTATTTTTTAGATCCAAAGGTTCACGTCCGTTTCAAGCGTTTTTACTTAAATTTTTAAAAATCGCTGGATGCATTTTAACAATTTGAGCACGCACACCTGTCGGTATGGGTTTTTGTAACGGCCCTGAGAAAGAATGAGCCTCCCAAGCATAATCTGACTTCAAGCTTTTCAAAATCCTGTGCAGCTCAGGGAACATCTGATACTCAATGCGAGCTTGTTGCTCCTTCATACAAATGAGATTTCGCCCCCGTCCCAGAGTCAGGGAAGATGAACGGGTTTTCCCTCATAGTGCCGGGAAATTAGCCGTACGTCTTTCAAGAAACAACCGTCCCTGGTACTCTATTGTCCGCAGAACACGACGTCAACACTTTTCATTGGGACAACCTTCTGCAGAGGAGATGCTCCCAAGGAAAAAATCTTCAGATCCGGTGGCTGCCGCTCGTTCCCCCAATAAATGTTTTCAGCTTTACGACTCACGTCGGCGACCAATCACGCCGCTTGCGCGTTCGACGGGTCCGAGCTTGAGGTGACGAACCTCCCCACAGTGCTGAGACAACAGCCACAGAACGGATTTCTTTCTTTCAGCCTCCTGTGATCGTCGCCTCCGCAGAAGCGAAGGCGCTCGTTTGGCTTTTTCTTTATTCCCGAATGCATCTGTGCGGCTGGAGGCCTGTGTGTGGGCGTGCCTCGCTACTGTCGATCCACGCGCCTCCCTGACACTCGCCCTGAATGAAAGCGTTGCTCGGGCGTCGCAACCATCCACCGGCCTCCCGCCCGCGAGCGACGCCGATAGGTGTTCTTGAAAGAGCACACGTGTGACCTTCAAGCTGAGGGCACCGCTGACTGTGGGCCGCGTTATCTTCTGTCAACCACTGAGCTCATGGCACTTACACAATTACAGGGCCGAATGCCGTTCCTTCTAAATATAATCCACACACAAAGCAAACTGCATGATCCCTAGAAAGGGTCATTTTTGCGGAATAAAAACGCACTTTCAAGGAAGCAGCCGCTTGCATCTTCGTTGCACAATGAGGTGTAACCAAAAATTAAAGTAACCAGAAAGCGTTCAACAGTCCCATCACATAGAATAAAACCGCCTTTCTTTCCAAAGGTAACCGCCCGTTGGTCCAAACCCAAGATCGAGGTGGGAAACACACGGGACGAGGTGGCCACAATCGACCACGCTCAGTCGTGCCGTCGACCCAGATGTAGTTCAATGTTTGCTGCCGGTCTTCTTTTCAGGAAGAAATGTGACTCGTCACTTCCAACTGAAGGTCTCTGGCCCCGGGGCTCTCTGCAGCCACGGGCCCTTGGGCCTGAGTCAAGTTCGTCCATCCAGTGACTTAAAATAATTGGCTGCAATCAACACTTTCATACGATGACTCTCAAAATGGTTTTGGCCTTAATGAAAGATTAATAATTAATAATCATCATGATTATGCACTTGGGTTTTTTAGCATTTTTTTGGACACGATTATGTCTAGACGCACATTCAGTTCATTTTCTACTGTTAAGACTGAGGTTGTGTTATCCCTAAATTGCATTATTAATCATTTCCTGTCCTTTCTGCGCTTCTGCTCCAGGGACATCTGTCGTCTGCCATTTAAAAAAATGTGCCTCTTCTTTTATGGTAGTTGTTGTCCTTCACGTTCAATTACCATCTCCTTCTTTAGTCCTCGTCAGTGCCCCGTTGTTCCGTGTTTATTTCATTAGTCTGTTGCTGACATTGCAACAAGCCATTTATTGAGCCTTTATGGGGATTCGCTCCCCTGATCGCTTTGATTTTGTTCCCAAACGAGGCCTTGTGTGTCCCCATCCATCAGATTATCCAAAACCGTTTTCGACTTGCGCGATTTTTAATTTTTTTAATTTTTTTTCCGCAAAGGTCAAGTTCCACACTGAGTTGATTTAAACTAAATAAATGAATAAATAAAAAGGGCTGAAGAACTAGGATCTCTTCCTGCGAGAACACTCTCCGGAGATTTGAATGGTTTGCGGTCTCGGGTTTGTCCCTGTGCAGATGGGATGATCCCCATTCACGCTTTCAACTCTTTCCACTAAAACGCTTAGAAAACAGTTCTACATGTATGTGTCTGTGCATTTGAGCAAAAAAAGAAAAAAGAATTAGGATGGGTTTAATGTAGCGCAGGAAGAAGACTGAGCAGCTTGACAGTGGGTTTTTGGCTCAATTGACTTGGGCCTAAACTGTGCTCACACATACACACACACACACACACACTCACACACACTCACACACACTCTGACTCCTAACTCAAGTAAAAGTGCTGTGTCACTGAAGAGGAGCGGTAACGTGCCGCTGCCGCTCGGCTCTGCTCCGCTGACCCGCTACCGTTTTGTTTTCCCTCGGCAGAAACGAATAAAGGCCGACACCTGAGCCACAGTGGAAAAAGAAAATTAAAATTAATTAATTTTAAAAATCACTGTAGTCTTTATTGCCACCTAGTGGCAACGAAACGCTCCAGTGCTTCATTATCTAGAGTCCCTCTAAACACACACACACACACACACACACATTCATGCACCCTCACACAGACACAGGGAAGTAAAGACTGTGATTTGAGGAGCCACGTCGCCCTCGGGCTGCTCTTGTTTGTTTTCATTTTACGTCTGACGTCAGATGCCATTCCTCAAATTCACATCGCTGCCACCAGTGTGTTTTTGTGACTGTGTGTGTGTGTGTGTGTGTGTGTGTGTGTGTGTGCGCGCCTTAGGCGCAGAAACATTGAGAGAGGCAGAAGATGTTCGACACATCATCATTCATTCACACACAAATTTTCATTTTTGAGCCTGTTTTTTTTTGTAATTTTGCAATTTTTTTTGCATCGATCTGCGATCGATCTTGTTCATTTTTTTTTTTTTTGTTTTGCTGGACAAACAGAAAACACACACACACACACACACACACACACACACACACACACACACACACACACACACACACACACACACACACCAATGCACACACCAGATAAAGGCTAATACTCTGTCCAGGAACTGTCTGGGCCCTGCATCCTGTAATACCAGCTGCTGCCCTCCAGTCATACTGAGATCAAAAAAAGCAAATACAGATAAATAGAAAGATAGCAGAACTTTGTTTATTATCTTTATCCATCTGTCTCTTCCCTCCTCCCACTCCCCTGTGGGGGTGTGTCATTATTTAGTCTGGTGTCTCCCGCAGGCCGACAATCACATTACAGAAATTCTGAGTCCCCGCACGCACCTCGACGACGGGCTCGCAGACGATGCTCTTGCATAAGAGACAGGTGTGACACAGGAGGAGGCGGCGGGGAGCGGCTGAGGACAGGAGGCGAGGAGAGAAGAGAGGAGGAGGAGGAGGAGGAGGAGGAGGAGGAGGAGGAGAGAGGCCGAGACCGATCGGCAAAGACGCTCCAAGATCCGTGAGTGGATTCACGAAAACGAAAGGCAGGAGACCCAGGATAAGGGGAATGATGGCAAGACATATGCAATGTGCGGCCAGGGTGAAGATGGCAAGTCCTCCCCCATAGGACTCACTCAAATATACATTTACGCACTCAGGCAGAAACAGACTCTGCAAGATGCTTTTGAAAAGCATCAGGTAAGCAATTTAAAGACTTCTTTCAAACTGATCACTCTCAGTCAACATGCAACTCAAATAAGTCTGGTCGAACGGTGTAAGATAAGAGCTTGATAATAATATTTTTCTTCCGTATCCTTGATGTATATTAAAGACGGTGGATGATCCATGCAAAGAGATTTGATACTTAACCAAAAAAAAGTGTCTGTGACAATAGAAAATCAGGAGAGAGAGAAAAAAAGGCTTAATTTTAAATGTCTCCGCTGTTTTCTCACACTTTTCTTTGACTTCAAACAGGGTCAGATTGCAGGAACATAAGTTCAGGGATGACAATAGCTGTATATTTTCTCTGTAGCCTCGAGGATTAAACAGCTAGTGTTTCTTTTTCCGACGTGACACGCTGAGCGTATTATAATCACATCCTCGCAGATGAATACAAATGTGGTTTCACGGTTTTGGCTTTCTTTAACGGCACAAGCATAACTAAGATATTAGCCACCGTAACCCAGAAATGACAACTTTGCTTATCTTTGTTTCTCACTGAGCAATGAAAAAGAAAAGAAGGGTTTATGTCTAGTTTAAACTTTTAAGCTGCAGCTCTGAATGCCTCGGCTGAGCGTAGGACGAGATAAGTGAGGGAACTAAACAAATCGACGCCGCGTTGGAGTGATGATAGGCATCAACGCAATTAGACTGGGATAAGCTCATGAGAAGTAACGATTAGATTGCATCTGTGTATATAATTTGACACTTGTGCTGCATACTTGAGCCGGCAAACCCTGCGCAACAGCATTTTTTAAATCGGGCCCTGTGTAACTGCAGACACTCCCTGTATCACAATACAATCACGACTCAGTAACATAGACAATGTTTATTTTGTGGGGTAATGACTGTGTTTGGAAAATATAATGTGCAGCTCAGAGGATGAAGTAAAATCGCCTCTTAGCCAACTACTGTTTCATCCGAAGTGCCAATAACGGACAAACTTATACTGTGAAGACACGTGTGAACAAACAGCTGCTTAATTCTGTTCATCACTACTCATAAAAAGAAAAGGACGCCGGAGAATAAAGGGAAATATTGCGTCTTGATGCTGTCGGCGGTTTAGAAACTGTGAAGAAATGGGAAAACTCTGTGACCAACTCATAGACACGAGACACAGTCAGATATTCAGAGCAGTTAAAAATAACTAATCATGAGTCCGAGAAACTACAAAGGTTTTCTGGTTGATTTTGAAACCCGGGAATCATTTCCACCAAGAACAGAAGAAAGAAATATATATATATAAAAACTTGAATATAACAAGCTTGTTCTTAACAACCGTCGAACTAACACTTTCTCTATTTCCCCCCCAATTAGCAACAAACTATAGGCCTTTCTGTCAAGTAATTTATTGATAAATACCAGCTAATTATTTTAGAAAGTTTTCAGGAAATTATAGGGAAAATATAGGAAACAAAAAATGTACAATAATAAGAAACTTTACCCCTTTTAAGATGACGAGACCAAACAGAGGATACAGTCTCCAACAACAGACTGTTTGAACATTTGTGAATAAAACCTGCACATTTGTGACATTATTATAATCAAATTTTTTAAATTACCCAAATCATATGTATGCAAGCGATGCCTTTAAGGGGAAAACGTCAGTATTTTTGGCTGATGCTCAAACTCCACTGAAAATGATCACTCTCAGTTCCCCTCAGCTCTACAGAGCCTTTTTTCAAACCATATTTCAGTTCATTATTTTTGGTTTTTACGGCTCTCAAATGTACTTTCTACCTCTTTTTTTCCTTTTTTTTCTTCATTTTTACGTCCAGCCTCAGTGAGGTTTTCAGCATTTTTCAGCTAAAGATACAGATTTTTTCCCTGAGGAGGCCGTTGAGACCGAGAACAAGCTAACAGGAAAGTAAATATCCACGACAGGGCCAAACACACAAACCCCAGATGGTTTATATTATTGCTCTCCATCTGCTGGATGTGTAGATAGGAAACTGTTCGCTAACTCATTGACCTTAATAGCTTTATTACACTATGTCAAAGCTGTTGTTTCAGCTTATTTGTGCTGTCTCTAAGTAGGGGAAGTACTTAGAGAAGATTATGAAGATTACATATTTTTATATGGAAAACAAAGACAAAAACATCGAAGGAGGAACAAAAGTGCACAGTGTATCAGTATTTCCCTAATTATTGAAAGCGCTGCATGTATTGTGGGATACTGTCCTGTATCTGCGTGTCATAGGCGTAGTATGAGGTGCGTCAACGCCATATAGGCACATGTAACAATAACCCCGAACCTTATAAAGGTGTGAACGCAGCCGGGTGTAAGCCAATCTTGTCCAACCCCTGCCCCCGGAGACAATCCCTCAACGCAGACAAAGCCACAGATGATATTAGACCGTTTTAGTTTACCGGCTGTAAAGGGGCATTTCAGCATTGTCCCGCGGCAGAAACAATGGTGTGCACCAGGGAACAAGGGCAAATACAGAAATATGAGAAGAGGAAGCTGGAAAACAGACAAAAGTCACTTTCGTTGTTCCTACCAGAAATAGCTTGAAATGAAAATTTTAATATTTGGCAGAACAGTGTCAGCTTGATAAGGGAAGTATTTAGCTAAAACAATAATGAAAAGGGATATATTCAAAAATCAGAACCAGCAGATGCCTTCTTTATGTGAATTTCTTGCCACCTTTCCAGGAGGATGCATGGCCACTTCCTTCTGGTCATCTGGCTCCTGCTGCCGGCAGCTCCTCCCCCCACAGGTAATCATAGTCAAAGCAGATACAGAGTTTTGAATACGAGAATTTGTTTATGTTTTTTTTTATGTTTATGTCAACGATGACCGACCGTCTTGTGCTACTTTTTTTTTTCATGGATTTAAGTGATGAACATTACATACGTTAGCTACATTTCTTCAAAGAAATTCATACCCTGCAGGCAAACTTTTTAATTTAAACAGACAAAAAAATCCCGCTTGTTCAAAATAGCTCAATATCTATAAAATCTCAGTGCTCGGTTACTGTTAACAGTGAGTTTTGGCCAGTGTCGGATAAATCAAAGCTTCCAGAAAAATCAGACTTTCCCCATTCGTAGTTTTCATCTTGGATGTTGCTATGGACGCTATTTAAGAGCGGAAGCTGGCAAATATGGTAACTTCAATATGATGTCAATGTGGCATTAGGTGTTTGGTCATAAACCAAAGTATTGGACAAAATAAAAAGGTGGTTTCTGTTTCACATTTCATGGCACCGATATTGCCTCATAGCAATTCAAGCATCATGAATGATCAGATTTTATGCTGGTTTAAAGTTTAGAAGTCAGCTATGCTAATTATCACTGATGGCTGGACTGAGGTTTTATTCTTTTACAAGCAAGAGCTCAAGAGTTTTTTTGCTCTTTTATCCCCTTGTGTTTTTCAAATAAGGCATAAAATTAAAAAACGTTCTTTGGTTCTGAGTGTTTAGGTTTAATATGAGACTCTTCCTGCTGCGCAGTGAAATTAAACCTTCCCGGCTGCATTTCTGTCTCCCATTCCAGCACTTGGCTTTTTCCTGGCAGACACTAAGGCAGCATTGCATGGCTGCGAGGACCACTGGACCCTGCAGGACGGGGCCGCCATGCCGCTGCTCTTCCAGATGACCGTGTGCGTGGACATCCGCGTGGTGGCCCCCGGAGCCTGGGTGGCCTTCTCGTACAGCTCCGTCCACGCGGCCAGGCCCGAGCTGGGTCTGGAGGGGGACGACGGGGCGCTGTATGGGTGGCTGCTAAGGGTCCGGCACCGATTTCCTCTGCAGTTGTCCCCGTCTCACTGGCACAGGGTTTGTCTCAGGAGGGACGTACAGCGTAACTCCTTTAGCCTGGAGGTAACACCTGCTGTGTACTACTACGCCCATTGGTGGGCAGTTTACTCCAACTTGGGTTTTGACCACCGTGAAAAAGAAACCTAGTAATTAAGTAATTAGTGTGTGAACGTTCCAGGTCGATGGGAAAACGGTGGCCGAGAGGACCGTCATCGCGAAGGCCATCCCCCCGTCCGGCTCCCTTTGGCTGGGCTGTCGTCCCAGGGACAGGCCCCCGGGGGCCGAGCTCGGAGAAGTGGAGCTGTACCTGTTCCGGATGTGGGCGGACCTGGACGACCACGGCCTCTGCGAGGACGGCACCGTGATCGGCTGGAACGCCCGGTACTGGGCCGTGAGCAGTCCCAGGGCCAGAGAGAGAGACCCTACCCTTCTGTGTGGTGAGAGAGACTCTATGAACTCGTCTCAAACGAGGCCTGATCCTGCTTGTAGATGCGTCTGTTTCATCTTTGATCAATCTGGAATCTTGTAGATCCAGAACTTTTCTAATTAATAGCTGCATTTATAGCAGGATGCAGCAATGTAGTCATTTCTATCCTTTCATCAAAAAATTAATGAATGCAAAAGACTTAAATTTTTTTGTATGCATGTTTGCATTCTGCTGTATCTAGATTCTTAAGCATGCGTCTTATCCTCCATTACTAGACTGGTTTCAGCCTGTTCTTTCACATTTTCTTTTGATGAAACTTTTATTTCACCAGCGAGTCCCATTAGATACCAGGCAAAAACAGCAGCATGAGAACAGTATCGCAACGTAACAAAAGAACACACTTTATCAATTTACAACAATAACACATAGCAAAAAAAATAGACATAGAGAGAGAGATAAAATTTGACTACATGAATTACATTCCTTGTTAAAAATGTTTTTTTGAATGTTTTTCCTTGAATGGGTGATCCAAGGGCAGCATTTCCAAAAGATCTCATAAATTATTCCAAGGCCAGGGTGCATAGTACAATAAATCCAAATTTACAGCAGAGTCAAGGGGCAACAAAGCTTTTCCACATATATGAGCAGGGGGCAAGATGCACAAATGATTAATAAATAAATAATAAATAAATAAATAAATAAATAATCATGGATAAGCCATTTCCCACATTTGAAAATATGAAAGAAAAACATAGATTTTGGTGTGGGCGAAACCAGTAAGGAGGAGATGTAACTTCAGAGTAAAGCGTTATTTGTAGGTCGTTTGCTAATTTCACATATTTTTTTTTTTATTATTTTTACAGTTTACACAAGATAAACAGGAGGAAGATAAAAGATAAGGAAGGATAAGGAAGATAAAATGTTGATAATGGAGTTCATCCAGTTCACATGTATAAATTACAGAGATGAGCTCTTGTTCCACCCTTCAAAATAAAAAAGCAAGATTTTTTCCTCCTGCGAAGGGAAAACATTTAGTAAAAATGAAAATGAAAACATCTTCTGGGTTTCAGTCTTTACAAGGTTGTCAATAGAGTATGGAAGGATATATTTTATCCATCCCTGTTTCTTCCTCTTCAAAATTCAGTTCTCTCCAAATTTTCAAGATTGATCTTTTGTACCTTTTTGTATGTAAATGTGAAAGATTCCTGGAGAAAAATATAACAAATTTGTTTTCCTAAAAAACTACAACTACAACACTGGTGTAATTTAACATATACGTCTTCCTCGGTTTACAATAAGGACATGTACGCAGAACACTGCTCTTATTGATGTCACCTCGGTGCTGTCTCCATCTCTAACACTGTTCTGAAATAACTGTGCGGTAGTCGTGCATGTGCGTAGAGCATGTTGGACGCTGACCGCTGCATGTTTTCATGTGTCTTGTAGAACGCAGGCGGTTCAGACGCTGGGCTCGTGCTCACAGAAGCCTTAGAAACGCTGTGATTTCAGGTGACCTACACGCTTAACGGCCGGGATGTGTGTGTTTGTCTGAATGTTCATTATATGTGCATTGGTATAAGCCTGGACGGACGGATGGATGGATGGATGGAAGGATGGATGGATGGATAGACAGATGGACAGACAGACACAGATAGATGGACCGACAGACAGACAGATAGATAGATAGATAGATAGACAGATGGACAGATGTACAGATAGAAAGACAGACAGACAGATAGATAGACAGACGGACAGACGGACAGATGGATAGATGGATGGATGAATGGGTAGACAGATGGACAGAAAGACAGATAGATGAACAGATAGACAGATTTACAGATTGACAGATGGACAGATGGGAAGACAGACAGACGGATGGATGGATGGATGGATGGATGGATAAATAGATAGACAAGCAAACAGACAGACAGACAGATAGATAGATAGACAGACAGACAGATGGATGGATGGATAAATAGATAGACAGGCAAACAGACAGACAGACAGATAGACAAACAGATAGACGGATGGATGGATGGATAAATAGATAGACAGGTAAACAGACAGACAGATAGACAGATAGATAGAATAGATAGGTATACACTCTTCAAGCACAGGGGGAAAACTCTAATGGCCACATTTGTTTTTTCAGCAGTCTCGGCACCATTCGGACGGTCATTCTCAGTCCCATCGAGTAAGCATCACCTTAAGTTTCTCACTAGCCTAACGACATTGCCTGCTCCAGATCACTGCTTGAGCCCTTTCCTTCATACTTTCCTTCACCAGAGGCGCCTTCAGCCGTCACCACCTCGAGTCCTCGGGTCAAAGCGACGCCTGACTCGGACAGGAGCCGCCACACGACTGTGGCCACAGGTGAGAGACGCTGTCGCACACAGACCGACAGGTGCGCCGACAACAAACCACGGCTGTCTGGTTTACCTGCTTCCTTCTCATTATTCACATCCAGTATAATGGTTACAACTATGAAAACAAGCCCCATGTTCTATCAAAACGTAATAATCATTTAATATATGTGACTGATAGTTATTTATGTATTCAAAGTTAGGACATGGCTTCACGTCTCACAGCTTTGCATGCCCAGGCGAACCACACCTGAAAAACTACTCACATGAGCCTTTGTCTGATGCATAAGCATTTAGTGCATATTTATGTGGGTGTATAAGTAGAGACTGTGCACGGCATTGTGTTACTGATATAAAGAGGAATCAATGGCTAAACCACGTGTTTATGCATTCTTCTGTTGCCGCTGTTCTTTTAGGTTCCCCAGCAGTAAACTGTAACATCCGCCAACTCTGCTCCAAAACAGGTGAGGAAATGCTCACCCGTCGTCCCGTCGGGACGTTTTTTGGGGGGTTTTTTATGATTATTTTTGCGCTTACAAGTCCACGTCCTTCCGCAGATGCTTACTATTGGATGTCCGTGAGTGTGGAGGCCAGGGCGAGAAGCGACATCCAACAGGACGTGAACAAACTGGTGAGGGAGCGAGAGAGAGAGAGCGCTTGAAACTTTCCCTCATCCACTTTGCCTGGTTCCTCGTATAACTTTATGTCCCCCCAGCCCGTCAGCGTGTCATGCACGTAATAGCTTTTAAATGTCAGCTTGTCACAAACAAGTCTTGCTGGCTCGTGATAAGTTTGCCGGAGCAGCAGTAAACTCCTGCCACGTGCGGCAGCACACGCCAGCCCCGGGATGCACCTGAAATTAATTTTGACTCGAACTGGCAACGTTTTTTTGCCGAATAACAGGGTGAAATTAAGAAACTTGAGGTGATGTGTCATCCCTGGTACCCCAGCTGACCTTTTACAATCTCTCCCTCCTTCTTGGCTTCCAGTGTTTTTATTCATTTTCTTTCTGTTTTATGGGCCTTCCACCATCCTGCCACTTCGGAGGACATAGGACTTTATTTATCTACCATGATTTGCTGACTTTTTTTCTTACTTCCGCATTACTTACTTTCTTAAATCATCTATAATCAGTATTTTTCTACAAAAACAATGTCTTAAATCACAATGTGAAAACAATGTGACAATATGAAAAGAGTTGCTTAATGTAGTAGTGAACTTATAGAGAACTATCCCCTGATTCTGCAGCTCCCTTCTGCTTTACAAGTTTTGCTGAGTTTCAACTCATTGTTTAATTCCTTCTTTCTTTTTTAGCCGCTAAAGTGCCAGATATTTCCCTTGGGAGCTGGTGGAGACCAAAAACACAGCTAAAAGACAATGAATATTGCATTTCTATTCCAGAGGTGGACAGATACACCACTTCAAATGAATGCTATAATTATAATTGGCAACATTTCTACTTGATATTCCTACAGATTCATAATAATTTGTTTCTTAAACTCTGTAGTATAAGTGAGCAATCAAACCTCAAACGACAATAAGAAACAAAAAAAAGCATAATATATAAAAAAGAAACCGTGATGTTTTAATGGTACATGACAGTTTGGAAATGAATGAAAATCTTATGAACAGAAAATTGAGTTAGTAATAACAGAGGTATATAGATAAATAAATCATCAGGGGAATCAGTGTTTTAGAGTCTTCAAACAACTGGGGAGGCTTAGGCTGAGCCTTTCTCCATACCCACCACCATCAGAAGCATTGCAGCCCCAGCTCCAGTTCCCGGTCCTGAGCTATTAGCATCAAAGATTACAATACTGCTGAGTGTGTGCATCGTATCCTCTCCCACATTAGTATGTGTGTATTCTGTTCACTCACAAGAGGCAAAACAGCGTGATCCTTTTTCACTTTGCACTCCAGCGCATCAAAACGTCGAAAACATCGTTCCCCGAATTCTTACACTCTGTGCGCGTGTTTAGCTGGCAACACCTTCCAAACAGTATCAGCAGCCGTCTTCCTCTGTCTCGCCAACTGTCACTCAGGTGTCAAAGGCGTTTGGTTGCGAGGGCGATGCGTCGCACAATGTAACGGGCTTTGAAGATTTCTGTCGGGGTGGAAAAAAACTTAAGGTCAGTCCCCAGAAACAGGCACCATCCTTTCTACTTTTCAGAATAAAAGCAGACAGGTAAATGACTGCAACTTTTCCCTGTTTCTTTGCAGGACCTAGAGGTTTCCTGCGGTGGAAAAAGGGACGCAAGGTAAAAGCTATTCAGTACTTTGTTTTATTTATCTATTTATTTTTTCTACATACGTGCATATACTTTCATAGATTTCGTGAATATTTTCTCTGCAGCAACACAACCTGTGCTGTGCTGCTGCAGCTCAGCCACGCCGTCTCGGCGTGCGATCTGCAGCACGCCGGAGTCTCTGCGCTGCAGCGGGCCGGAAACGAAAGAGTGCGAGCGAGAATCATCGGCAGGGTGGAGAGAGTCGGTCAGTCGGTGTATTTACCTGCAAGAGCACGGACATACGCCAATGTTTGAAGCCCCAATTATTCATTTTTGTAGCCTCTAAAAAGCAGGTATAGACACATATTTAAACATAAGACTTTGACACGTATAAAAAAAAAAAATACACATAGTGGAGTTCTCAACTTATTACAATTAAAATTGAACCATGCATTTACAATCAATGATGTTTAACTGTGCCACAAAACATCGAAAACTATTTTTAATCGTAGCATAGTCTTAGTCCAGACATTAAACCAAATCCGGTCAACATGAGATGACGCCATGTCTTACAATTATACTTTAGTTTGCTGTTCGCTTGTACGGCTCCTTGTATTCAAATCAGGTAATTTGAGTGCAGCAACACACAGCGGGAATAAACACGTTTGCATATTGTACAAAGGCACTTGTTGTATGTTCGTAAGTCTGAACTCGTGAGGTCCCCCTCACACCAACTCTGTGTATTAACCTTATGACGAGGCTCTTTGAAAGAAGGTGACGACTACTAAAGACAGAGGAACTACAACACACACTCACACACACACACAGTGTTTATCGCACATAATGATTTTTTTTTTTTTTTTCACCCCCAGGCCGAAATCTGTGTGAGGGCCCGCAGTCCCCTGTTGGCAGTTTTGTGAGGTGCATATCCGCTTCTCCCCTGGAGGATATCTGCCAGCCTAAAACACACACCAAGCTTACATGGTGAGCGTCGCCTTTGGGCTTTTTTGTTTGTTTGTTTGTTGTTTTCTTCTGTACCCAGTTGTGCATCCGTTGATCTCCGTATCTCATCATCCTCCGTATCTACCAGCTCCCTCCTAGAACTGAGCTACTCCAACCCAGCCCCGCCTCGTCTGACAGGATCCTGCAGCAGTGAGTGACAAAAAAATACCCCCACAGACGCCGTGCATTGTATCGACCAGAATTGCCAGTGTTGCCTCTGCCGCCGTAACCATGTTTGTCTGTGCCTCAGGGGAAACGCCTCGCTTCTGTGACTGCTCCGCTTTCTGTAACTCCGCAAGTAAGAGAACCGCCCGGGGACGATCCGCGTCGGCCTCCCTGCCCGCACGTGTTTGCATTGTGACGTCAGGCAAAGATTATGTGTGCATGCACAGTATATGTGACTGTAGCGCCCCAGTGCCCGACCTAACTCCTAAATGGTATAAGGAAACTGTTCAAACTTTGGAGGAACATTTTCACATTTTTGAGAAGTCCGCCTCTTGCTTCTTGCCAATTGTCAATAAGAAGCCATAGCTGGCAGCCTCCTAGCTTAGCTTAGTCTCAGAGGGTTGGTGTTAGAATTAGATCCTAAACTGCCTCTGATTTACTTCCCAAATAATGTTCTTTTTTTTTTCTCTTTCAGGTCAGTTTTTCGCCATGAGAATTAATATTAACAGTGTTTCCGTGGACGTTAACTTCCTAAGAAAATTGGTATGTATAGCACAGTATGACCGAACCATACTTGCTGCTGTGTTCATGCTGTGTACTGACTTTCTGGCTTTATCTGACAGTTGTCAACACTTGGTGCGAGCAGCACATGTTCCTCAAGGTTAGCGTAAGTCTCTGTCCTCTCTAAATCACTCACATAAATGCTGACCATGTTTGAATACATTATTATTTTGGGAGGGGGGGGTATTAATTCACACATATGGACTGTTTCTTGTTTCCAGGAAATCATGTGGAGATTATTCAGAGATTTCAAAGCGTTACCAGGTAATTTTACTGAAGATAAATTTGGTGCTAACCCAGAACCTCTTAAAATCACGTTGATCTGTGTTGAATTTGTTGAGTTCTTGTCCTTTTTTGCACGTGGGAGCTGTTAATCAGGTTTCATAGGTCATTTTCTCTATCCCAGGGTGCTCACCTGGAATGCCATGGGTCTCAACAGAGGTAGACATGTTTCTTCCCTTTGCCTATTGCGTGCACATGCAGGAAAGATCCTCTTTTAAAATGCTGAATACAGATATTGCCGAGTTAAAATTCCTGGGCTCATTTTCTTCGTTTTGTGGGGTTTTTTTAAATCTAAGTGGATTGATAGATTAGACGATGCCCCAGGCACTAGGGAAGACGCACAAGGGCATAGATGACAGAAATTTGGCACATTGTCAAAGAAAATCCTTTCCATACCGCATGATCCCTGAAATGCATTATTGTTGGTCGATCATGCATTTAATAATAATTAATGACTGCACCCGAAGGTGGATCTTTAACCTCCTTGCTGCCGGCCCTCAGGTTGTACAGCTGCATGGTGATTCTGGAGATGTCTGGGCCTGTCAACCGCTGCCTCCTGAGTAAACTCCTGCAACAGCTCATTGACAGGAACGGCGGCATCACAAACGAGCGGCCACTGACACGCATGGGTTAGTCCGCACGTTTTACGAGTAACATTGACGCATATTTTTTCCCAATGTGTGAAAGCTACAGTATAAATCATATCTCGGTCCTCAGCTGTGTGTGGTCCTCCTGGTTCATCTGTCCGCACCCTGTTGACATCCAGCCTGACCTGGGTCGCCAGTAACCTGCTGACCTCTGATGTCTGCCAACCTGACCCCACTCTGCTCAAATGGTAGATGTATAGAACGTTTCCACGCTGACAACTTTAGAAAATGAATATTCCTTGTGCATATTTTCACCGGTGAATATTTCTAATCCAAAGCTATATTTGGAGAAGATGCCAGAGCCTCTTACTGTTTGTTAGATAACAATCTGCAATTCTCTTGGCAGGAAAAGGGCATAAGACAAACAAAAGATGTCTCTGAGGATGTTAAGAGTCATTTTGAGAGATTCAGGAATTCAGGAGGAAGTCAGGAAACTTCAGAGAGTTGAGCCCTTAATTGACTTAAAAGCACACTGGACCAGCTGTATATAGACATGAGAAAAGATTGGTTTTATTGTTTCCTGACTGATTAATTAAACTATTCTATTCAAAAACGAAATGTTTATTGATTGTGTCTCTAAAAAATAAATAATCCAGATAATTATCTTTGTCATTTTCATTGTACCATCCAAGGAATTTGTTTATTTAACATACTGGAAGCAAAAAATAAAATAGACTTCTTCATGTTTTTTTAAATAAAGACTTAAAGGAATAGTTCATACTTGTCATCAATCTTGTCATCTAACTTGACAATAAGCAAAAAATGTTTTTTGCCAAAATGTTGAAGTTACTGCAAACATACAGTTAGCTAAGCACAAGGACTGGAAACAAGGGGGAAGGTCAGATTAAACAAATGAGATATTTTTACTAGTTAGTTGCTCGAACGCAGATTTTGTTTCCTTTAGACAGAGCCAGAATAGCCCCCCCCCCCCCAACAAATCACTGGAGACAGAATGAAGGCAAGTATAATATTTCCCTTTATATGATTTGCTAAATATTGAATAGTTTGCTTTTTGTGTGTTTTTTTTCATAGTGAGGCGAATGAGACGCTTGCCGTTCTTCTGACTGACATCTGCCCTCCGGAGCCTCCCACCACCAACCAGAGCACCGCTCAGCCTCCACCCCCGACCAACAGCAGCATCACCACGGCCTCTGAGGCCTCGCTACCCTCTGTCACCAACCAGACCCAACCAGCTAACACGACGACTGACAATACCACGGCGGCTCTACACACAAACGCATCACAAGGACCGACTCAGCCCGACATGACAGCTTCACTCACAACAATTAACAGGACACAATCCTCGACAGCACAACCTGTCCCTCAGACAACCTCACAAAACATGACTGCGCCCATCTCTGACAGTACAACAGTGCAGTCCACTGGGTCTGATAACAACACACTGCTGACACCCACTGAAAATGCACTACTTCAAAACACAACCACAGCACAACAAGAGACAGGAGGATTCAGCAGCACTACTGCCAGACACCTAACGTTACAAAACACCACAACTGCTCTGATTGATTCAACGCCTAACGCAACCGCACAGTCTCCCAGTCACACGCCACAGTCACACAACGTAACCACAGCTGCAATAGCAGCGCCCTCAAACAATCACACAACAGTCCACAATGTAACTACAGCCAATGTATTTACACCCAATGACACAACAATCATCAATGTAACTACAACCAGTGTATTTACACCCAATGACACAACAGTCCACAATGTAACTACAGCCAATGTATTTACACCCAATGACACAACAGTCCACAATGTAACTGCAGCCGGCATCTTTTTTAACAAAACACAACACCACACACAACTACAGCAACTAACAGTTAGTTTAACACTTCAGCACATTACACCAACTGCAGCCGAACAACTACAGCAACAAACAAACACACACAACAGCATTGATGTAACAGTTAGCCACCAATACAACAATAACACAAAATATAAATCTTGTAACAATCAGCCAACAGAACAAACAGCACACAACACATTACACAGTCAATCACACAACAGAATACATAAAAAATATAAAAAAAACAACCACACAACAACACAACATTGTACAATGTAACAAACATAACAATACTAACAATCACACTAATCACACAACAGTCCACAATGGAACTACAGCCAACAACAATTACACAACAGAGAACAATGTTTCAACAGTAACACCCTCTACTAATCACACAACAGTCCACAATGTAACTACAGCCAACAACAATCACACAACAACATACAAGTAACAACACAAACACACACTCTAATCACACAACAACACACAATGTAACTACATCCAACAAACAACAACACACACAACATGTACATACAACACAAACAACACCATCTACTAATCACACAACAGTCCACAATGTAACTACAGCCAATGTATTTACACCCAATGACACAACAGTCCACAATGTAACTACATCCAACAACAATCACACAACAGTCCACAATGTAACAACAGTAACACCCTCTACTAATCACACAATAGTCATTAATGTAACTACATCCAACAACAATCACACAAAAGAGAACAATGTAACAACAGTAACACCCTCTACTAATCACACAACGGTCCACAATGTAACTACAGCCAGTGTATACACACCCAATGACACAACAATCCACAATGTAACTAAAGCCAACAACAATCACACAACATTGTACAATGTATCAACAGTAACATCCTCTACTAATCACACAACAGTCATTAATGTAACTACATCCAACAACAATCACACAACATTGTACAATGTATCAACAGTAACATCCTCTACTAATCACACAACAGTCATTAATGTAACTACATCCAACAACAATCACACAACAGTCCACAATGTAACTACAGCCAGTGTATTTACATCCAGTGACACAACAATCCACAATGTAACTAAAGCCAACAACAATCACACAACATTGTACAATGTATCAACAGTAACATCCTCTACTAATCACACAACAGTCATCAATGTAACTACATCCAACAACAATCAGACAACAGTCCACAATGTAACAACAGTAACACCCTCTACTAATCACACAACAGTCCACAATGTAACTGCAGCCGGCATCTTCGAAAAGCAACACAATAGCACAGTTACATTGACTAACACAACAGTTAGTACGTTTACACCTTCTCCCAACAACACAACAGTCCACAATGTAACTACAACCAGTGTATTTACATCCAATGACACAATGATCCACAATGTAACTAAAGCCAACAACAATCACACAACAGTCCACAATGTAACTACAACCAGTGTATTTACATCCAATGACACAACAGTCCACAATGTAACTACATCCAACAACAATCACACAACAGAGAACAATGTAACAACAGTTACACCCTCTACTAATCACACAACAGTCCACAATGTAACTGCAGCTGGCATCTTTGGTAAGCAACACAACAGCACAGTTACATTGACTAACACAACAGTTAGTACGTTTACACCTTCCCCCAATAACACAATAGTTCCCAATGTAACTACAGTCTCTAACAACTACACAATGGCACAGATTATAACAACTACTAATGAATCTCCCAACAACATGACCGCTGCACCCATCAGAGAAACACAACAGAACACAACCGCTGCTTTTAAAAACACGACTGTCTCTACCGCTGCTTCACAAGTTAACGAAACTCTAAAAAATGCAACGTTGACAACAAACGCGACTGTGGATGATAAGACTTCTGTCGGTGACAACACCACTAAACCCACAACAGCTCCGTTGAACAATCAGACTACAAATCACACCACAGCGACTGTGAGTCACAGCATCACAACACCCAACAACAATGGCACCAACTCCACCACGCCCACCAACGGCCCCCATCCCCTGGTTGGCCGCAATGTAACTGCAGGAGTCAGCTTCAACCTGAGCTCAGCAGCGAGCAACTTAACCACTACGATGCCATCAACAAAAGAACCAGCAGTAAATTTAACACCTGCGGCAGCTAATGCTTCCCTTGAGCATACAAACACAACTTCAAGCACAACCACAACCACCGTTACTGCTGCTGCTACCCGTGACCCACTTCCTCCTCAGATTAACACCACAACTTCTACAACTCCCCAAACCGCCACCCTCACCAGCACAACCACAACAGCCACCAGTATGTAAATCTCAGGTTCTGAGATTTTTATTACTAGTCTGATTGAGGCCCCACAGGAAGATTTTATGTACCAAAATGGCTGGAGCAGCTCTCACTTTAAACATTCCTTTGGTTTGTGGGCCACATGAAAGCAGAACCCTATAAATTCTATAAACCTAAATGTAAATTCATCAGTGGTTTTGAAGGGATGGGGAGCGTAATAACTATTCTCTTAACAAAGTTTTTTCTTGTGTGAAAGCCCAAGTCTGCCAATGTGTTTAATAAAGGATTCTGTAAGTTATTAAAATTAAGATTTTTCTCAAAATAATGAATTTGTATTTTGAAATAATGACGTATCTCAGTGAGAGGCTTTCTCAAACTAATTTTCTAATATCTCAAATAATGACTCGGCATTTCATTCTCATTATTCCTCATTATTAAATGTAAATCTTTTTACCAGGAATGAGAGGGAAAAAAACAAAGCAATTTTCTAGTGTATGAAAACCAATTTCAACCAATGTGATTTAAAAAGTATTAGTATCCACTTCTCTTTATTTAGAGAACATTTCTCTCTCTTTTCTTGGATAAGATGTTAAAGCTATTGAAATATTTTGTATGTTGCCTTTAAGTTTCAAACTGTATTGAGGGGACACTGGTGATACAGGTGGGGCTGTCATTTTTGTTTTTTGTGTTTTATAACTGTTGACAATTCGCCTCACTCGTTTCCAAGGTACAGAATCTACTTCTAAAACTACCCAAGAGACAACAAACAGCCAAGAAGCACTGGAGGAGCAAGCGAACCAGCTTCTGAATCAAACACAGGATTCGTCCCAGCTCAGCTCCTCTCAGGTGAAGCTGGGGATTTACTGAATATGCGCCACTGGATAGAACGTTAGCTTAAAAACAACATATCCCAAAACCACACCAGTCTTTTTGGAATTCTTAATAAAGTTGGGAGGTAGTATAGGAAGTCATTTAGTCTAAAAATGAATCTTAAGAATGTGTCTGAGAATGATTAACTAATAGATATAAAGATATGTTACACATTTATTATTTCATTTGACATACTCAAAAAAATATTTAAAAAGAATTATATGTATACACTTAAACTATCAAGTTTGATTGGGAAAGAGTTGGAACTGCAAGTGTCATTTTACCAAAAGAAGACTGTCACAGCTAGAACTGAGTGATTGTAAGTGATTTGTTCCCATTTAAGTGTGTTTTTGTAGCCGTCTCCTCTTTTGAGCAGTAAATCTGCCATTTTGGAGCTAAGCCCTGTGATTCGATGGCTGTATGCAGGTGGCGCAGCTGGTGGGGGAGTTGGAGAAGCTTCTGGATGGACCCACCGTCTCTCAGGAGGTGGGAAAAATAGCCATCGACATCATCAGCAACCTGATGGAGGGCGACTCAGTGGCCCTCTCTGCATCTGCCAACAGGTAAAACCCACATGACCCTCATCTACATGGACACGCACACATATAAGTCTGCTAGATTGTGTCGCCATCCTTTCCTGCTCACAGGCTGATTCGGGTGGTTGATGATGTGGCTCTTAAGCTGGTTGTCAGCGGCGACAGAGGGATCCTCTCTTCTCAGTCGCTGGTCCTGGCAGTCAGGACGGTGGACGGGACCAACTTTCCATCAACATCCGTCGACATCTTCAACACCGACAACGTCCAGGTAGCAAACACTGAGGTTTACCTCAGGTGCAAACACAGTACAAAACATATAACTTCTACAGAAAGGTAGAAAAATCAATTTGAAATACAAACTTACCGCCACTAGCTCACCTAAGTCGACAAGGCCGTACGATCAGCTGGATTCAGTGGGTCCAGGGTGGATTCTTTCACTAAAAAGAAAAATTAGAAGACACAATTAAGACGTCCATTAACAAACTATTGCAGTAGCTGTTTTTTGTTGTTGTTTGTTTGTTTATTTGTTTTTTACTTTTGGGCGTTTCCAGCTCCGTGCTCTCGGCAGGACCCGGTCCAAGAGGTCCAGTTCTGCTCTGGGGTCTGTGTTCTTGCCCTCCACCCTCACCTCGGGTCTTAGCCCTGAGCAGCAACAACAGGCCAACAGGGTCCAATTCTCTTTCTATACCAAAAGTGTCTTTTTCCAGGTAATTCATCAGTTGTCTCCTAATTTTCTTTTTTTAAACAAAATATGGAAATTTGTTGATTTACTGATTCATAAGGAGAATTTTAAACTATTCTCAATTAAGTCCAGCATTTTTTTTTTTTTTTGATAATAAGAAATTATTCAGCCACAACATGTTTGAAAAAAGATTTTGTAAAAAATATTAAAAAAGATTTTGTAAAAAATATAAAATCGGAGCAATTTCTGTGCTATGAAATGAAAACTGAGCATCCCCTTCCTTCAAAATTATTCTATTGATCGCCTTCTTTTGCAGGACGCAGCACTAGGCAACAATACCCTTGTCAGTCTGGTTCTGGGCTCCAGCGTTGCCAATCTGTCAATAAGCAACTTGACTGAGAACATCCAGTTTACCATCCGCAACATTAACCCCGTACACGTGAGTGTGCACGTGAAAATCTATATCATTCTCATGAAAAGAAAAGAGTCACACATAAATCAAATGTTGACACCAAACAACAAGTATTCTGATAAAAACAAAACACTTGCTGGCCAAGGTTTTTTTGTAGCCTTTTATAATTTACTATTTATTATAAGGATCCTTGTTTGTGAAGTCAACAGCAATAAACTAGTCCTCATGGTCTTCATAAATGATAAACTCATAACATTGTAAAGTCACAATGAGACCATAGTAACAATGAAACTTTTGTCTTTTTATAAAGATAATAAAATCTGCCGTTGTCCTCTGTGAACCTTTCAAATAAAAGTTTTATTGTAAATTAAATACATATAAATCAAAGACGTGCTCCAGAATCAGCTGTAAAAACAATTACTCGAACTTTGTTCTCGGTTCACAGGGGAACTTTACGGCCTCCTGTGTGTTCTGGGACTTCACTCTGAACGGTGAGTACACGAAAGTCCAAATCGAACTGTTTGAGAGCCAAAGTGCCACAGGTATCAATAGTCCCGTGTTTCTGTTGTTTAGGTGGCGGAGGTGGGTGGAGCTCTGCCGGCTGCTTTGTTGTCGACGTCACGCCGGAGGAGACGGCCTGCAGCTGCAACCACCTCACTTCATTTGCGATACTGCTGGTTAGTGTCTGTGTGTTTGTGTGCATGTTTGTTTGCAAGCATGAGACAATAACAGTGTCAATATAGTATTTGTCAAATCAGAATAGCAGCATTTATATAGTTAATCAAATGAACAAATTAAATTTAGAGTTTTAATGCCACAAAAGGTGAATTGACTTTGTTGTTTTGTTGGTTTCTTACATTGTTTAAGTAAGAAAACATCCTACAGTTGCACAGCATGAGTTCACTGTTTGTTTATTGGTGTCTGTGCCATGTCCTCAATGCAGGATTTGTCCAGAGAAGGAATAATTGACCGGCAGCAGGGACAAATCCTTACGTTCATCACGTACATCGGCTGCGGGATCTCTGCGGTTTTTCTCGCCGTCACCTTGCTGACCTACCTTTCATTTGAGTAAGAATCCGTCTCTTTACAAAGCCAAGACTATTTCAATATGGGTTTCATCAGAGAAACCTCATAACCAGGCATATTTGGCTTTTTTAAGGCTGAAATGAATGGAAAAAATAATGCACAAATTTACACATTACAAAATGCAATTTTAAAAAAATTAGAAATGTACCCTCATTTCTGTTTCTAGCAGTTTTCAATAAATTCTACCTTTGCAGAAAACTGCTGCGGGACATTCCTGCCAAGATCCTGGTCCAGCTCTGTTTGTCCCTCCTCCTCCTCAACCTGGTCTTCTTACTGGACGGCTGGCTGGCGCTCTACCCGGCCGTCGGGCTGTGCATCAGCACCGCCTTCTTCCTGCACTACTTCCTGCTGACGTCTTTCACCTGGGCGGGGCTGGAGGCTCTGCACATGTACCTGAGCATCGTCCAGGTGTTCACCCCTTACCTGAGCAGATACATGCTCAAGTTCTCGCTGATAGGCTGGGGTGGGTCCTTTAATACTGAACTCCAAAATGTTATTACTCGAGTGTTTCAATTGGGAGTTTATAAATGTTTCTAAAGTGTTATCCAACCAAAGACTTAGTAGTTAATGGCAAAACTCTACTTTCAGTGTGTGATAAAGTTATAGGACAATGATATTTATTCTAAAACACTTTAATTCTTCCTCAACTATTTTATTGAATATATTGTGATGGTTCTACTGATTAATATCCTGGTGTTTGCAGGTATTCCTCTTCTTGTGGTGATCATTATAATATCAGTAGACAAGGACAACTATGGTCTGGTCACATATGGAAAATACACAGACGGCACTTCAGATGACTTGTAAGTTAGATTTAAATTTTAACTACCTTTATGTAAATACAGGCTAATTATAAAAAAATTGCACTAAATTGTTTTATTTTTGTTTCACTTGGATGTTCTGCTAACCAGGTTATAATAGAGCAGGTAATGCCAATACCTTGTAACACCTTAGTATGCATGTAACAACCAGCTACCAGAGTCTGACCAGAGACCTGGCAAAATCCTGCCATTACCTCGTTTAAGGGGTTTTTGATCACAATGCGGGTGTTGGGAGATTAAAAAGATTTTAGTCTAGTTGTTAATATTCGCGTGTGTCTCCCCAGCTGTTGGCTGCGTAACGACATCGCCTTCTACGTGGGCGTGGTGGCCTACTTCCTCCTGATCTTTGTGCTGTGCCTGCTGGTCTTCATCGTCGTCATGGTCCAGCTGGCCCGGATCAAGAGGCAGAACCCTCAGAACCAGTCGCCCAACCGGGGGGTGTTGACGGACCTGCGCAGCATCGCCGGCCTCGTCATCCTGCTCGGCCTCACGTGGGGGTTTGCTCTGTTCGCCTGGGGACCCCTCTACCTGCCTTTTGTTTACCTTTTCTCCATTTTCAACTCTCTGCAAGGTGAGACCTGTATGAATCTGCACCTGAATCTGGAGCCATGACTCTTTTTCTGATAAAACAGAAAGGATTTTATCCATATTACCCAAACCATAACACAAAAATGTATCCGAAAGGCTATATATTTATGTAATTTTATCTTTTTTTTACTATTCAACTTGTTCTGTGTAGGTTTCCTTGTCTTTGTGTTCCACTGTGCTGTAAAGGAGAACGTCCGCAGGCAGTGGAGGACTTATCTCTGCTGCGGGAGACTGCGATTGGCCAGAAACTCAGGTGGGCACAGTCATATATCTCTGGTAATTTAATTGGAAACCTTGGGAAGGGGATCTTTGATACTGCGAGCAAGATACTGCATGAGGCTGATTTTGGCCCCACTTTTCGACAGTCAGCAGTCGGAGCTGCTGCCAAGACTGTGGCACACGGCTCACGGACTCAGTGAGAACCCTATGCAGCCCTCAGTGTCCGATTGGCAGCCAATTTCCATCGGATATTGGACTCCTTCTTGGAGCCATAACTTAGTCTAATCTGAAAACACCGACGTGACACACGGGCGTTTAGATTCGATGTGACTTTGTCTCTCTGATGATATAATTATCTCCGGTGTCCAGTGTGGAGAAATTTCCAAAAATAGCCATAGAAATCACAAGGAAAACATGCTCCTTATAAATTCAGAACTTGCCTGTGAATCGTTTTCCTCAGTTTCACCTACAATTAGTGACAGTCGTCTGTACGACGATGGGTACAATATAAAGAGGAACTGCTAATTGCTATCCATTTTTATCAGCTGTTTAAATTTATATTTATGGACGGCAATAGGAATATCTCCCCATCAATAAATCAGTCACATCAAAAAAAACACATTTTTACATGAACAAACTCAGATAAACTTGGTTGACATACCCTTCTACAGAATGGAGTCGGGCGGCAACCCAGAACAACAAGAATCTGTCGGTCGCCACGGCAACCACCTCCGCCCTCCTCTTCACCTCTCGGAGCTCCTCTGTCATCAGCGACGGCACCAACAGCAGTGGTGCGTTCACAGCCCCTGACCTGCATACAAATACAATTTGCATACTCTTACATATATATGTGTTAATGTGTTAATGCGCCGGTCCCACGCAGGCTCTGTGTTTGCGGACAGCGGGATATCCGACGGCTCCAACAGCGACGTTGTCCTCAACGAGCTCCACAGGCGGAACCCGTCGGTGCAAGGCGAGGCCTGACGTCGGCGTCAGGCGCTCGCCACTGATGACAGTAATTATCTACCCCGAGAGAGCCGGGAAGGGTAGGCAGCGATTAGGGATCTCCTGCAGATGGAGTAAACAAAATAAAATAGATAAATAAATAAATTTTTAAAAAAACAGGAATCACAGGGTTGGAAGAAATCCTCAGTGTTACACGGGACGAAGGCTATAGAGGTGTAATGAAGGGAGGAAGACGGTGGGAGGATGAAGGGAGCCTGAAGTTCCCGAGGTAAATAGTGTTACTGGACACAGCAACAAACGAACACGGAGGCGATCTAAGGGCTCAGTTAGCGGCGGCTCCCACTGCACAGCAGTGTCATTTCTGACAGGAAATTTGAATAATTTTGCTGTTAGAGCTGTGACTCAGTGTTTCTGCAGATGGTGTAACTTGTATTCAAAACTCTTGGACTGGTTACTGTCAACGTTGCATTTGATATTAACACTATTATCAGTCTGAAGGAGTCAAGAAAGGTCACGGCATTTAATTAATTGCCTAGAACAGACTCTGTCAACATTATGTAGAGTGTTGTGAGGCCATTTCGCCGTATTATAGTAGATTTTTTTCTCCTTTATGAGCACAAATGGGAGAAAAAGATATTTCCAGTGTTTGGTTTTTTTTACAGCGCTTCATGGGCTGTTGCCTCCACATTTTCAATAAAGGAGTCAATTTCCAGAGTTTACGCCCATTAAATGAAGGATGTCAAAAGGCACTTTGGCAAGAGTTCTCTACCGTTTAGGGGGACCGGGGGAAAATGTGCACATGCCAAAATTCATTAAGTGATGACAATTTGATCTTATTTATCTTCAGAAGAGTAGTACAGGGTGTAATCCTCCTTTAATGTGAGACTGCTCTATTTTGCCACAGTACAGTGTTTGATGTAAGACTCCCGGGACGTTAGATTGTTCATATGCTATATATTAGATATTTTTGTAAGCAAATGAGGACATGAAGTACGGTCATGCTGCCTACCGGAGCCTGATCCAGAGTGAGGATTTATTTCCTGTCCCTCTTGATAAGGACGGATTTTACTGAACGTCCTTTCGAGAGAGCACGTGCATGGCATGAAAGAGACGATAATAAACCTTTAACTCGCCGCCTGTCGCGTTTGTCTTTTTCACATCCACACGACATCTTTACATCTTTAATCAAAGCTGTTCAACATTAAAAAAAAAAAACACCAATTACAATCCCAGCAGACAGCCCCCCCCCCCCCCCACACACACACACACACACACACACACACAATCATCTGAACATCCCTCACCCATCCAGCTCCGGTTTCAATCACAGCCTGTGAAGGTCAGGGACCCCAGAGGTCAACAGCGATTAGCTATTAAAAAAGTTTTTACTCGGGGGGGGGGGGGGGCAATGGTGGAGGCAGAGAGACAGATGCTACAGCATGAGTCACATGATTTCCTTTTACTGCTCAACTCAGCACTTGGTCGTGCAGATGGGAAATTTGTGCAACCACACATTAATCATTTTTCCCTCAGATTGATACTCTATTATTTTACTAAAACTATAAGAAACCTTTATGATATATATTTTAGGAAATGTGACATTTCCTCTATAGTACATGATTAAAAACAACAGATTTTCACCTGCTCTACTCTGGTTTTGACAGTATCATCAGTACAGCCGATCCTCCCTAATCCCTAATAAGCTGATCTGAATGTTTGTCACTGGATTTTTATAACAGTTTTGTTCATTATTATTGGTTCTAACAAAGGGTTCAGACACTTCAGAGTCTAACTTACCCCAAATATACTGTAAGAAGTTGTAACTTTACTTTGTACTTTGTTGCAGTGAGGGAAGGAAGTACTCAGAGTTCCTACTTAAGTAAAAGTAGCAGTAGCACAGCGAGGAAATACTCAGTTGCAAGAAAAGAAAACCCTGCATTTAAAGTTTTACTACAGTAAAAGGACAAAAGAACATCAAAATAAAGTACCAAAGTAAGAGAACTCATTAATTATAATGGCCCATTTAAGATAATGTATATCATAATTATTGATGCATTTATGCTGGTAAAAGTGGAGCTAATCTTAATTACTTTATTTACATCTGTGTAGCCAAGGGGAAAAAAATGCAGCAATGTGATTTGACAATTACGGTTGTTATTTTAGCACTTAAAGTAGATGCATGTGGGATCCAAAACAGCGAACATCCAGAGCCTGCAGATGTTGGAGGCTGCAAACCGCCGTGCTGCAGAGTTGCCGTCATTATGTGCACAGGCATTGAGTGGGAGACCTTTACTTTCCCTGCTTCCTCCTCTCCTGCACAGAAGCACAAAACCGGATTCTCACGCTGCTCCACAGATGTCGAAGCTTTCGAATATTCTGCCTCCTCCTCCAGGAACGAAGCCCCGAGGGACTTGAAATTTTCAAATCCTGACTATCGGGTGAATCTAAGTCAGTTTTAAACGATCTGGGAAATAGTATCGGCCGCTGAATTTGCCTTAAATTGCACCATTCTTACATTTTTGTATATTTCCGGATGAGGCAGTTGCTGTAGTCTGTTTCCTGTTGCAAAAAAACAGGGAAAATTAATGATGAAGTGAAGCCTCTGTGTGTTACAGGCATCTAGAATAAACTCATCTAGTAGGTGCACAGTGATATTGATGCCAGAGCAATAACTTGGCTGTAATTCTGCTGTATGCTCTGCAAGATCGACGGACGTCCACCAGATGTCAGTGGAACCTCACCGCTCGTCTTACTCACGGCACAGCAGCTCTCACTCCTACAGGGAAAGTAGACCCAGCACTATTACCCTTCACACCACTGCTAAGAGGCGCACATCTATTTTACTTATGCGTTTCGGAACTGTTCCTCTGGCCTCCGAGCAGCGTTTTCTACAGCAGTTTTACTTTTTTTGTTATTAACAAAAAGGAAATTTTAATACTAATTGATGAAGAGAAGAACTTTTTTACTAGAAAAAAACATCCTATTAACAATCCCGTTTCTCTAAATTTGTTGTTACTCCCACGTCATGTAAAAGATTAATATCACATAAACTGAAAAGCACAGCTGGGACTTGCAGAGAACTAGCGAAAACATCTGAGTTGCATAATCCTTAAATCCCAATTTATTTTTAGATTATTCATATATGCATGACTTCCCCTTTTTTTTGAATCTGTGCTGCGAACCTGTCAGATTCAGTATCGCAGCGTCTTGACAAGCAGCATGGATGCAGAATAAATGTGACTTCGCCTGGTTCACTCCACTAATTTCCAGACAGATTTTACTAACTAATCACATGTCAGTAAAGAGGAAAGCTTCCTTTTTTCCGTTCTTTTTTTATTTATCTTTTTTTTTCCTATCTGGAATTTTAATCAGACTTGAAGGTTAACTTTTAGTGTGGCTGCGTCAGAGTGGCTAGCGGCGTTTTTATAACCTCACTAATGGGTAGAGCCAGTGAAGGGTTAAAGAGAGAGAGAAAAATAATGCAGATGCATCAAAATTGATTAACATTTCATTTTCTAAATGGACGTTTTAGTACTCGTCTCAGGGCACAGAGGGAAAAAACACACACACACACGCATAAATAAATTCCTCTCTTCAAAGTTCATTAATGAAGGATTGACCCCCTCCCCTCCAATGTGCTGTGACATAGAAATTCGTGCTCCATTCTCCATTATTGCAGACCATCAATATTTAATCCAGGTCAAATGAAAGGTCAGTCTCTCCCATGGGGGGTTTGCTTCCAAAGCTCAACACCTGAGCGGCATTTTCATGGACGTCACACCCGCTTTTTTTTTTCATCTTTGCTTAAAGAAAAGCGTTTGCAGACAGGAAGAAGTTGACACAACCCCCCCCCCCCCCCACACACACACACACACACACGTACGTGCAGCTAATTTATTTGTGGAGTTTAAGAGCACAGACAGGCCGCTTGTAGCTACAGCTGAGGAGTATCGATCGCCGGGCTCCGCGGCAGCTCCTCATCGTGGAGCCTCGGCTCATTCCGTCGCCACCTCCGCTCTGATTTCCCGGCGATCTGAGGGTCTCGCCAAAAAAAAAAACCCAAAACAAAACAAAAAACTTCCCATCGCAAACTAGGCTGTCGAAACCATAGTAAACATCCCAGAGCAAAGAGGGGAGACCAAGGCCTCACTGATGCAGACATTCCTGCCGTCCCGCTGTCTAAAATATGCACTTTCAACTTCAGATGTTGTGAAAATGTGCTCTACCTGGAACATTTATAACTCTCACTATATCAATTCTGCTATCTCAGAATTAGTAATTCTCTGAAACAGGCTTCGGAGTCATATATCTCGGCTTACATCACTCAGCTCACTTAACACGCCGAGATATGGGGCGATTAGATTTATGTATTTCTCAAGTGAAATAAAATATTCCTGGTGTTCTGCGTCATAGGACGGTATCTATCAAATATATAAATGGTTATAAATGGTCTTGGTTGTACCTTGGATGGTAGTTTGTTATAGTCACCATATAAAAAGCCTGCGAGATGGAGAATTAAAAAAAAAACTTTCATGAAATAGAATAGACTTTATGGTGTTTTGTTAGTACCGCTGCAACAAAATGCTTTTTAGCATCACGCAAACAGTAGCAATAGTGTAGATAGAGAGATATATAAGAAAAATTATGTTTAACAGATGAATGGGGTAGTATAGAAAGAAGGGATGCAATTGTGATAGATGAAAAATAAAATCATATTCAAAAAGTGTGAACAGAATTCAATAAATTGTATGTAGAGATGAATAGAGTGGTGTCTACAAATAATACCCAGCATAGACTTAATATATGATAAATATATACACTTTTTTTTTGTTCTATTTATCGATGAGCAGGTTACTGTTCTCATATATTATCAATGAGACCCTTTAAATATAAAGCTGTAAACCATAATCCAGCCTGCGTGAAGTGCTGTTTCAATTTAAACAGAATAATGGCTAATAGCAAGTTTTGCCCCCCCCACCACTCCCTCTGGAATCGTAAATAAAAGTCCCCACTGGGAAACCATCGGATCAATGAGGCAAACCTCCCAATCAAACATTGACTGAAGGGAGTCACTGAATCAGCGGGATCTTGATTGTTTGGCAAATTAGGAATTTGAAGTCGCGCCCCTCGAGCTCATCGTCCTCCGGCCGTCGTCGGCCTCTGAAATCCATAGGGAAGCAAAATCTGTGTAATCACATGTGTGTGCGGTTGCGTGCAAGCAGCTCATTTCGTTTTAGCAACATATACGTCATATTCGGGGCCTGAAAAAATGCTAACAGAGCAATTTCACAGTGATTTTGTGACGAACAAAACCTTGCAGTGTGGTTTAACACAACACTAATGCATATTAGAAGTGAGCCATTTCAAAACTGAGGGGTTTTTTTTGTAGTTTTACTTTATTGTGTGAGAAAGGGAAAGGCACAGACATACATCTGAACAGGAGCATCAGTCGACGCTCAGCACAGTTATTTTTGGTGTTTTTGTAGTATGAGTAAGAGTGTACTCGCATAGCTGCGTGTTCCTTCAACATCCCTGGACATTCGCATCCCAGACAAAGACGGAGCTACAAAGAGACGGAGCGGGAGAAACACGGTTACACAATACATAACGAGCCGAGAAGAAAGCTGTTGCTCAGGCCCGGGGGGGGGGTCTACCTTGATACCTGTTTGTCGGGCTCCCATCGGCGAGCAGGGAGGAGGCTCACGACCCGGAACTGAACTGACAGATGATGCTCACGGTCAAAAAGGTGGATTCGGTGTTTTTGTTTCTCTGAATCGTGCTAAATTTACTTCTAATAACCTGACGCGACCGGAGCGGCTCGTGTCTGCAGCTGCTGCTGCTTCGTCCCGGTGGAGGCTCCCCCACCGATGGAGGTTTATCTTGTGGTTCCGACAGAGTATTTGTGACATTTTACTGATATAAATTGCATCATATCCTCAATATCATTCACTACTCATAAAAAAACCCCCAAAATCCTCACATGTTAAGACTTAATTGTGCAAGTTCTGGTCTGATGGACACTTTTCAGTCAAGTTAAAAACAGCACTGAACTAGTTTATGGTTACTAAAGATATAGACAATAATTAATCCTATTAAAAATAAAAACTCGGAAGCACCTCATGCTTGGTCAGAAGGTTAAAGATCAAACTACGTGTTTGCCAAGAAGTTCGACAGTGGAAGTTCCACTCCCAGAGACATCTCCATTTATCCCTAAAACTCTACTTTTAATTAGCTGGATGTGAACAGAACGTCTCTGGATTTTATGCCGCACTTCGGTTTTCTGCAAATGGTGAAGTGACTAATTATCTGCAAAATAAACCAGTTAAAACCATTTCAGTAGAATCCGGCCCATCTTAATTCTCAGCTTCGGTCAACATAAGAAAATCCTGCCCAATTCTCAGTAAAATTACAATACAGATCATATAAAGCTATAATCTGAGGCTGCATGAGGACATGAGATGTATAGAAAGTGCCTCAAAAGCAGCAGAATCCTGATGAAGTTAACACTGGGAGCATCTCTCAGAGCAGTGATCCGATGACAGACGGTTACAGACGGTTATCGCATATCTGCACACGTCGTACGTCCTGAGAGTCAGTTTTCTGTTCTATGAAGGTATTTGATTTCCAGTTATCATGGATCAGTGGACCAGCTGGTAAAAGATAAACTTTTTTTTTCCAGAAAGGCTCAGGGAGGACTGTGCTTTGTGTTTCAGTCAGAGAGGTTGCAAGGTTTTTTCTTTTTACTTTTCTTCCCAGCTGTGACCTTGGCATCAGACTGTAACCGGGCACATTTACTCACGTGCTGTGCATTAGCGCAAATACGAGCTAGCTGGCTCTTCTTTTTAGTCTCCTGCATTTATTTAACATTTATTTTGTTTCTATGATTCTTTGTTATGTGAGAAACAACCCAGAAGTGCAGTGCATAGACATATATCTGAATTATTAGTGTAAATATCAATAAGTTAATTGGCAGAAAATGTTTTAGTTTAATGATCCTTTAAACAATTTTTCATGAAAAAATGGTTTCACCTTCTCAAACAGGATGATTTTCTGTTTCATCGAGAATATGATCAGTGGATTAATCCATAAAGAAGAGAATCATATGAAACAGTTAAAATAGCTCCAGCCCAACCAACGGCAAGAGATGAGTAATGTTTAAACATTAATGCATCGGTAATAATAATCTAATGGTATATTAAATACTATTACAACAGTCACAGGAGACATCTCTCTGCATTGATGCTTTTACTCTTAATACTCTAAGTACATTTTCCTGACTCCACTTACATATTTTTGTTTTAAATAACATTCTAAATGCAGGACTTTTACTTGCACTATTGTATTTTACCTTTTTTATTTATTTTGCCGTGTGGTGTTAGTGCTTTTACTTAGGCAAAGGATCTGAATACTTCTCCCGCCGCTGGTTTCCTCTGTGGAACTTTCTAGACCCTGCACCCTCGTGGGTGTTTAAAGATTCTCAGTCGCTGTATGTGTTTAGAGCATGGTCCCACTTTTTACTCTAAGTTCAGTGTCTAATTAAGATTCTAAAAAACGTATTTCTTATCCACCTCTTGCAGCTTCCTCATGTTGTGTGTTTTGTGACTCCTGTGCGACTTAAGGTGTAACCCAGTAATTTCCCAGTAGGATTTTTTTAAAACACAACAAAAAAAAAAACCTGTTCACCAGGAGCCCCTGCACACCTGTCCCTCATCACAGCATCCAGTCACACCTTTCTCCCATCAGGCCCCTGTGTGTCCATACCAGGTTGTCAGCGCTGTCGTCGCACTTCCCGTTTCCTGTTTCTGAGCTGCTCTCCTGTCTTTGCCCGTTCAGATCCGTCGGCCTTTTCTGACCGAAGGGCCTTTAATTCATCCTCTCCAGCTCTGGTGTTTGGTTGCTTCTTTCTGTTGCTAAGTACCTTTTCCGCGGCGAGCATGAAACACACATCGAAGCCATGAATGGATGACCAAACGGGCCTCAGGGGTCAGGGGGCCTCAGGGGTCATGGGGCCCCGGCGCGAGAGCCTCTGTAAGAATTTCTTTTTTGGGATTCATAGCGCTCTGTTAGAAAACACAAAACCATCAAAAAGAGACTCAAAACCACCACAGAGATGAATGTTTTGTTTCTCCGTCTGGGGTCCGACTGTATATGGGGGGGCTGCTACTTGTCCCACGTCCCTCTAATCCGTCCATGATCAACACTTAATTCCAGGAAACAGCATCCGACTGGACCTGATCCTGGCCGTACTCCTGTCTGCACTTTATTCACCAATTAAACTGTGTATAGGAGAAGCTGTACTGTTTTTGATAAACTCGATATTTGCAAAGATGTTTTCCGGAAGTAAATAAATTTAATGAATTGAAACTAATGACTCCCTTAAACTCGACATTTCACTTTGACATTTCAGAGAAGTCAAACAATTTTTTTTTCTTTTAATGGAAATAATTTGAAAAGTGTCTGGTTCTCTGACAAGCAGGCTCATTTAGACTCAAGTAAGGAGACGGGTGGAAATTACATCCTCCTTTAGCGCCGGCTGTCAGCCGCCCTGGGGAGGAGATGTTCCGTACACTGTCGGAAGTGTGATAAGGAGACATTTGAAATGCAGATATTAAGACAACATCAATCGCATGTGCAAATGCCATGTGACTCCATGTTTGTGAGCCGATCAGCCCCAGAGATCTGTGGGGCGGCGGCGCCCACTGACTCTGCCATTTTAGAACGGCGGGGATGTGCTTTGCCGCCGTACTGGAGCCCGAACGGCTCTCGGTAAACAGAACCGGTGGGGTTCCATCAAGGTATAATTAAGTTATTTGGCTTCGACGCTCCAGAGAAAGTGGTTAATTTCAGTGTCCAGTAGCTACAACTGTCTAAAATTCACGGAACAGAGATTTTTAGTATTGGGTCGGTTTTGAATATGAAAACGGGAAAGAGCAGCTGACATCTTAGCAGCTGTGCGTTCAGCATTAAATCACCAGTTCGTCCTCTCAGGAGGCATCAGATGAATTGTACGATCGTAGGTTCGTTACCTTGTTTACCTCCTCACATCTTGTGCATCATGGCTGAGATTGAAAAAATAAATAAATAAACAACTCAAAGGGCACAAACACCAGTGGAGAAATCTAACAAAGTGCTTTTACTCAGGTACTGTACTTATGTACTTGAGTAAAAGATTTGAAGTGTTGAACTTACTTTACTTGGTTATTGTTTCTATCTTTTTGTGCTACTTCATTCTTCTAGTCCAATTTAAAAAAAATTGAGCTTTTAGATGGAAACTATACGAAGAGCTTATGAAATCTGATGCTCATCCACAGCTAAAGCTGAAATAATTACTTCATTAATCGACTGACAGAAAATTATTATTTAATTGGCAGCTATTTTATCATCAGTTTAGTGTCATTTTTCATGCAAACGTTTCCAACACTTCAAGGTTCGAAGCTTTGCTTTCTCTCCTTTAATTATTTTTGATAATTCGAATAAACAAGCAGTGTTTGAGTGTCCCTGTGGGTAATTGTGACGGGCATTTCTCACTGTTTTCTTAGGTTTTACAGACCAAACAGTTAATTCATAATGAAGACTTTGGAGGTGTTTAGTTTTGTTTGTTTGTTTGTTTGTTTGTTTGTTTTTGAGGATTTTGCCTTTGATAATCTAAGTGAATTTTCCTGATAATAAAACATACTCAACATTTTCAATACATTGGAATGCACTTTATCCTGTGCTGGAGTATTTTTACATTGTGATATCCGTACTTTAATGTAAATCTGTGCATGCATGTGCCTCTTAAAATTTCACTTTCTGTATATAATACTATTCTTTTGCACTTCTGGTTAGATGCTAACTCTGCAAAGTGACAGTAAAGTTGAATCTAAATTATTCTAAAAGGATCTTCCTCCACCACTGACAAATATTCGTGGATGTGATGGTAAATCTGTCGCTGGAATCTTTCTCTGGGATTATTCGCATTCCCATTTAGATGAAAGAGAGCCTCCCTCTGTCACTGCGCTGACATCTCAGCCCTGCAGTGAAGGCTCATGAATATTTGACCAGCTCCTTCGGACGCCCGGTGCGCTCCCCTAGGAAAACACAGGTAAAAAGCATTGACACTTTGACTCCAAAACTTTGTGCTGCGAGTAAAAAAAGTGCAGGAAATTTGTAAAAAAAAAAAGTGAGTCGTCCCATAAGAAAATGTCTGAAGGTGATCCCTGCTTCAGAGCTGATGCATAATGTGCTTAAGTTTCATGCTAGAAGTAGATCTAGGGAAGCGTGTGGGCAACTTGTTTCCACATTTCATTTTAGTGTGAAAACATATTGTACCTGCAGGCACGAAGAAAATTAACCCATTTCATATAATCAAAGTAAAACAAGTCCTCAGAAACTCCCAGTCCACTTCAAAACTGACAAGCAAATCAACTTAACCTGTTGTTTTAATCTCCTTTTCACTTTAATAGTGTGTGTGTGTCGCGGAATTCGTGAAGCTAAAAAGCAGAAGCCGAACTATGTGCAAGCACCATTCAGCGTGTGTAAAGCAAGAAATGTGCCTCATCTTTGAAAACTGAAAATGGGCCCGGTTTGTCATTTGGCGCCTTATTATTATTAATTCTTTAATATACATGTGAAGAAGAAATGCATGTTTGAAAAGGCAAATCAATGAAAGAGCTTGACTGCAGACACAAGGTGTGACCCGGTGTCTTGGAAGACCAGCTATATTGACTTTGCAATAAAGAACCGCAGGCGGCGGTGCGGCGGTGCAGTTCTGCGTTGACTTCTAAGTCAACCTTGAGTCCTAGTTCAACTCTGATATGACAAAGCTCAGGAAATAAATAAATAAAACGCCGTTTAAATCTCCCCTATAGGAAACACTCGCATTATCTGTCCCTTGAAAGCCTTTACCTTCAGGCGAGGCTTTAGAAACCGGCTCCGTCCCCTTCCCTTTTCGCGTCTGGGATATAAATAGCCCGTCAATTTGACATGCCTACCATGTCACTTAGCAGCGAGACGACTCACTTTTTAATGCAGAGAGGCGAGCGACAGCTGAGAGGGACGGGAGAGAGAGAGAGAGACGGTCGGGGGGGTGATGTTGAAGTTTTCATTGAGGCTGTTTCTCCTGACCGGGCCTGAATCTGCACTTCTTTTTTTTTTTTTTTAACATAAGCTCGACCGACTCTGACACTGGTTTGTTTTGTTGTTTGTTTTTTTGTCTTTTTTGTTTTTTTGAATATAACATGTCAGCCCTCACCGCGCTCCGGTTCTGAACCGACCGCGACGTCCTCCGTGAAGACGCAAAAAAGATATTCCCCCTGCTTTGGAGATCCCGGCGCTCGTTTCCTTCCCAAAGACGGCAGCATAATGTGACGGGAATCACTCCCGTCTCCGGATGATGCAAGTGTTTCATTCCCTCCTCCACTGACTCTTGTGCCGTATCCTGATCCGGCTGGTTGCCCCTGACAACCGTGAGCGCTGTCATGAGGTTCACCCGGAGAGACGCATTGATTTCTCTTCTGTTCGGTTCAATCAGACGTACATGTGCCAAGAAATAATGCCGGGCTGTGTTTTTATGGGGTTTACAGCATTTCTAATTAAGAGGAGAATCAATACGTGGACAGTCAGATTCATAATTATAACTAATGGCATCTTCTCAACACAGAAAGGCGGCACCATTGCGAAGCAAGTGCCTCCCCAATAAAATCCATACCTGACAGTCTGCGAAAAGCTTTTAATCAATGTTGAATACAGTAATGAATATGTAATTTAGCTGGTGCTCTATTGATTAAGACAAATTTCTCCACAGCCTCGGGCTGATTAAAACATTTCATTAAATCTTGTGGCAGATTCCCGGAGTTTAATAGGAGCTGGACCGAAGCTGTCACTGCACATACACCACAAGGCGGTTCGTGACCCTCCCCTTGCTCCCTGGGGGAGCTCCGGCAACGTTTAGCTGGACGCCGTGACGGCGCTGAAAAAGCGGTTTTTATTCACTTTTTCCAGACGTGTCGAAATTCCGTCGTTTAGAAAAAGCCCCATCGACAAAGGGGTGTGGTTTCAAAGATTGATATTTTATGCAGATGACAGATGTGTTTAGGTTCCGACTTTTTGGATGTGGACGGGTTATCGCTGCTTATAAGCACGTCGCCTGTTTTCGCCGAATCATTGTTCTACAGAAATCTTTCTTTTTCTTGTTGTTTCTTCGCATTTTTGCCCCGAGGCAGCGGGAAGAAAAAGAAATCTCAGATCTGACCACCCACATCTTTTAAAAGTAGGATGAAATATATATTTTTTACCATGTGAAACATAATTCAGGAAGAAATTACCGAGTAGCTTTTATGTTGGAATATGACATTTTGTTGTCTATGCACCAGGAACTTTTTCATATTTTTTTGTGCTTTTCATACTTTTTTTTTTTTTAACTACTTGCTGTGCTGCTTTTGCAGTTTGATTCCATGTTGCTCATCATTTGCACCTTCAAGAATATCCGATAAGAAAAACAACACAAGTGTGTGTCCTTTGCGCTCCATTTACAGAGGGGTCTGGTAAACTGGAGGTAGGCCAGGCCCCCCGGGGCCTCTGACTCAAAGCCCTCGGGGGCCTCATTAAAGTCGAGACCTGGGCTATCCTTCTGTGTTAGGAGTGGAAAAATCTTTTTCCGGGCCAAGACCCGGGAAAAAGAGCGAGTCGCATAGACGCAGAGAGAGAGAGAGGCTATCCATTAACGCCCGTTCGTGTTTGAGCTTGTCCGTACCGGAAGAAAACCGAGGTCAGCAGATTTCCCGAGTTCAGGGGCCCGTCCTCCTTTTAGTCCTCCCTCACTTTGTGATTTTTATTTTTTTTATTACTTTTTGACTGCGATGCTCATTCAATCAGCTCGGTTTTCTGATTTCCCAGGGCCAGAAATACTGCAGATAGGAGATGGTGGGATTGGGACACGTCTGCTCCGTGATAAGGGACTCATCGGTTACACAGTTTGAAACATATCACAACTCTTGATCTGATATCAAAATAGCAAGAGCTGTAAAGATGCTTTGGGTTGTGCGTGTTTGTGTGTGTGTGTGTGTGCGCATGTGTGTGTGTGTGTGTGTGTGTGTGTGATGGCGTTCCCAGGACAGTAAATTAGGTCAAGGAACTGTTCATTAAGATGAAGTAATTATCTCATCACCGCTTGATTATGGCACATCGTATTTGCTGTTTTGCTATCATGGGGTTCATTAGCAACTCATTATCTGTCTTTTGGATTTGTCTTCAAATAGTAAAAAAGAAAACTTGATATGTTTTATTGTTGCCACCCAGTCAAATGGATCCAGACGCCTGTTTCAAGTGACTGTTTGAGCCGCTTAGCTACGGTTGCTACGCCCGTCGAACCTTCCATTGCTGAACAGTTCGCGATAATGACCATGACACAATCTCAGGAGATATGTGGAATGGGTCATTGATTTCGGACCGAGTGTGACAAAAGCAAGTTTCTAGCAGATGGTTGTCGCTAGCAGATTTTATGAGCTGTAGCTAGCTACTTAAGCTAACAGTAGCTCCATGAGGTGCATGAAAACACCCATTGACTTGTCCGGGTGCTAACATTAGCCTATACACCAATGTGGTCATCTCATCTTGGATGTAGATGTATCTGTCCTGTTTGTTTTGTTTTGTTTTTTGTTTTGTTTTTGGTTTTGCTTTGTCTTGTTTTTTGTTTTGTTTTGTGTTTGGTTTTGTTTTGTCTTGTTTTGTTTTTTGTTTTGTTTTGTTTTGTTTTGTTTTTGGTTTTGCTTTGTTTTGTTTTTTGTTTTGTTTTGTTTTTGGTTTTATTTTGTCTTGTTTTGTTTTTTGTTTTTTGTTTAGTTTTGTTTTTGGTTTTGCTTTGTCTTGTTTTTTGTTTTGTTTTGTTTTTGGTTTTGCTTTGTCTTGTTTTTTGTTTCGTTTTGTTTAGGTTTTGGTTTTGGTTTGTCTTGTTTTTTGTTTTGATTTGTCTTGTCTTGTTTTGTTTTTTGTTTTGTTTTGTTTTGTGTTGTTTTGTTTTATTTACCACAATCCCACACAAAAACAATGTAGTTATATTAGATAAAATTAAAGTTGCTTGCTGCTTGGAAGTGACTAGTAGGTGAATAGGTGACTATAAGCAGTTATTCCACAGCCTGTGCAGTAAACATTATTGCAGACAAACAGTGTTGTTCCATTACTTACACTTTTTTGATCTCATGTGTATTTTTTCTATTTTCTAAAGGTGATTAAAGCTCTTTACATGCTCAGTATTGCTCTTCCTACAACCCCATGTGCATTGCTTTGATGTGCAGAAATCCAGAGTTTCAGAGACCTGCAGTGATTAGTTATGGTTGCTAAGCTCTTTTTATTTTTAAATGAGGGGTGTAGCAAATGGTCAGTTCGCCCGGACTCATTCACAAACATTTCCTCATCTGCCATTAAAAGTATTCATCATCGTCCAGGTGTGAAGATAAATGAAAAAGGAATCATGTTTAGAGGCAAAATATCTTCAATCGTACCAGTAAGACCTGAATGTGTAATCTATTTGGGTGGACTCAAGATTATTCTTATATAAAACAGGCGGAACAATTTGAGTGAATCGGCGCGTTGTTCCTGCGCCTTTTGGTGAGAGCTGACTGACGTTGGGCCATTTCTATATAAAACCCTTCTATTTGGTATCAGCTGAGGAAGTTGGGGATGAAATGCTTAGCTCCAGGGAAATAAAGTTTCCCATTCACATCGCCCTCTTGGCATATGTTTATGGCAGAGCAGAGTATCTCGGGAGACCTTTCCAGTGACAACGATATGATAGATAATTGTTCATTTCCCAGCTCTGCAAAGTTCACACCTGCCTTCTCCTTCCCCCTTTGCCCACAAAGACATATCACATCTTCTTTTATATGTAGCCCTAAATCTCTTTAGAGGTTTCCCTAACCTGTCTGCCTGCTCTGCCTTTTTAATCTGCAGTGACGAAACATTGTCTCCCCATGACAAAGAAAAGAGAAACCGGTAAAGGCCATTGATTAGTCAGTTGTTGTCTGTGCTATACCTGTCGCCCGCTCAATAACAATGGAGCATTTCAAATGCGATCCCAAGGTCACCCGTGTGAAGCGCTGCGTGTGAAGTTCAAAGTCCGTCTCAGATCGCTTTGATTTGGTGTGAGGTTACAACCTGGGATCCATATGACCCGAATCGGCTCCCGTGCCTAATCTGATCGGTGCTATCTGAAATATTTAAAAGCACGTTCAAAGGGTCCGTCCGGCTTTGTTCTCTGAATCCCCCACCAAAGGTGTCCTCTCAGCGGAGGGCCGGCACACATACGCCAGCCGGGCCCCCAAACAATATACCCAGAGCAGGGATGCGAAGCAAATGCGACGGTGATATACGGAGGAGTGGCTCATATTCTTAATGTTGCATTTTGATATCATGTCTGTACTCAATGGGCAGAGTCAGTCAGAATTTGAACCATGGTTGGTTGTTTTTGTTTTTTTGTCGGCCCCATCTAATGCTTCTCTGTCCCAGCGTTTGACTTTTCATGCCCGGCAGAGGCAGGTAAAAGATATTGACATCCTCATGTTCGGCTTATGAAATCAGGGAACCCGGATTTACCCAAACAGACAGTCACTAGTAGCTTTAATGGCCCCGTGAGCTTTTGAGATCCAATCAGTTCTTAAATGCTTTTTATTGTCTGATTCCCGACATTGTTCAGTATGCAGCTTAGTTCAAGTGTACTGAGGAAACCTTGAAGCTCAAAAGGGTCATGGTGGGAATTAAGTCGATTGTGTGTGTGAGTGTGTGTGTGTAAGCGTGCGTGTGTGTGTGTAAGCGTGCATGTGTTTTTATAGCTTGCACATAGACTAATTGTATCCTGGATATGCATGGATAGATGGATGCTCAGTGGACTGAATATATATAGCTCCTTTCAGATCACTAACCCTGTACATGTCAGCCCCCATCAGCTCATTGCTCAAAGAACCAAACAAGTTGACCGGGATATATTTGTTCTCCCCAGATGATAAATCTGTCCAACTGCATTTTAGAGTTTAAGGGGGTTATTTTATTTTCAAGTGACTGTGTTTCCTCTCGTCTTCTCTTCATTTTCCTTGTCAGCAGGGGAAACATTGAGGATGTTTTCACGTGGGAACGTTGTCGGTTTCCATTTTATATCACCCACTTCCTCTCTAAAAGTCCTGTTTTTTTTTCATTATTTCCACCAAGGAGGTTTTGTTGTCTGTTCGTTGATTTGTTTGTTAGCGCGATTAGGCAAAAAGTAAGGCCCCGTTTTGCACAAAACCTGGTGGAGGGATGGGGCGTGGGTCGGGGAAGAACTGGATCAATTTTAGCACGGGTCCGGTCAAAGGTCAGATCCAGGATTGGGTGCAAGACAGGGCATTTTTGCATGTTATTATCCATATTACGCCTTGGCAGAGGCTATTGAGTGCGACTCTACTTTCAGAGGAAAAGCACAAGGTAGTTTGACATGCGGGGCAAAACTTTGATAGTAATCACGTCAACTTGAGTATCTCCAAAGGCATATTTGAGATTAATTACAGTTTAATGAAACCAAAGTGTACTAATTATCTAGACCTTGCCACTGGCTCTAATTTCATTTTTATGGGTACAAACAACCAAGTTATTTATTGTTTCCTTGGTGTCCTCATTTCATACGTCCTGGAGGTTAGATATCAAGACTCTTCTCCCTAAACTGCTGTGTTTGCCAGTGTTTTGCTGTGCCTCTTCTATAATACATTACTATTAATGGATTCAGCTCCTGGAGGAGCACTTGACCCGCAATTTGAAGAGGAAGCATCTCTGAGTTCGGAGAATTTACAGGTTCTCGGTTCTTGACGGTTGATACTGGGCTCGTCTCTTCAGATGCAAATTGCTTAGTAAACAGGTTCGACCGACGTATATTTATTTGGACCATCGACGGAGATATGATTGTGTGTTCTCAGCCCTAAAAGGGCACAGAGCTCGCAGCTGAGGCGGAGTTTGGCCAAAGACAAAGAAAGGTTGGAGATATCATCTAAAAGAGGCTCTCTCTCTGTAATCAGGTTTGGGTGCCTGCTCGCTCGCTCGCTCCTGAGTTGTGCTTCTATGTAAAAACACCTTCTTTTTCCCCCCCTGCACAATCAAAACTGAGACATCCACATGATTATTTTAGGCAGACCTCGTCTAGTTCTTTAAAGCTAGGGGAGCTGTGGAATTAAAAGTGTCTCCGCGCTGTCCCCTCTCAAAAAAATTTATGTCTGGTTATGATGATCAAGGACAGAGAGGTGATTTCATATTCGTAGCCACACACCCACCTGCTCTCATCTGTATTCCTGCTTTTATCCCCTGGCTTCATGGGAATTTTTACCCCCCTTGAAATGGCAGCTTTTATAAGTTTCTAGATGTTGAGCAGACATCATATTTTATCACTTTCCAGCCCTCTCTCCCTTCCGTCCGTCTCTGTTTTTTTTTATCACCTTCTTTCTGCATGTTTGTCCATTTCCTCCCCTCTTTGTGTTCTATAAAGCGGAAGGAAATATCAGCGGGCGGCAGACTGATGAGTAAGGGCTTGGCGGACTGTTTACGTGCCTGTTGGGTCTGGAGGTAAAGCGTCATCACCGGGTTTCATCCACCCCCGAGAGCGAATGCAGGAGGGGCCCAGAGGACCGAGAGCAGCGAGGTCAGCGGGAGATAAAAGCAGAATACAGTTTCATATGCCAGATGTTTTCGTACACCCGATACCTGCTCAATAATCAGCAGCCAAAACACAATAGAACAAAGTGAAAATGGGAGTTTTTTGGAAAAGAACCTGAAATTCAGATAACATGTTTTATTAAATTTTCCTCTAAGGGCTCTGCCAATATATATTGCTTTGTTTGCCAACCTCAGATCTCACTGCCATCCTTTTGCAGACTCTTATTTTGCTGTCAGTGTCTTTTTTTTTCTACAGCCAAGTCGGACAGAAAGTCAAAAGTGCTTTGGGTTGTGTTTTTAAAGAGCCCCTGAAATACTTCGACTTTAAAGTCAGACACTTTGAGAAATTCGCTGGTTCACATTCTTGCCGTGTCCGTATGCTAAACACGAAGCTACGGCCGGGAGATGGTTAGCTTAGCTTAGCATTAAGACTGGAACCGGGGGGGGGGGGTGGCTAGCCTGGCCCTGTCCCACAATAACAGCTTGGCAACTGACGTGTTATAAGTCACTTGCCTAAGTGCAAAAGCAGCAATTTGTGATTTCTAAGTGGCATCAGAGTTTGAGCAGGGGAATTAATCTGTGAGTTACAGCCTACGGTTCGCGGTATCCACACGTGAACTCTGTCAAAGGGTCTTACTTATTGTTCAAAGACTCTGGGACAAAAAGGAAATAATATAGTGTCTGCTTTGTTCAAGCTTCATCAGCTGAAAGTGTATCGTGGTGCTTTATGTCTGGGAAAAAGCAAAAAAGGATCTCATTCCGGAAACTGGCATTGCCGCCACACTCTTTCTCGTACACACACATTTTTCTTGATTCATGTTTCCCCTGTGATCCCACCGTCACAGTTGACTTGGCCCGTTTTGTCGACTCAGCAAGCCTGAAATCCAGAAGCCGAGGGCGAGAATCCCCGAGACAACTCGCCGCTGGCATCTTTAATCGCCAGAGTCGAGCCAAGGTGAGCTGCCCGTGAATATGGAGACGTGAAATTCCAACTAAGATGAAACAGTGGCCATTTCTCTCAGTGTAGCCCTCCTGTAGGGAAAGGTCCACTTTGTGCTATCTCTGTGACTGGCAGTTCAACCAGTGCCACTCGCAGTGCTGCTTAATGGCTTGCAAATGAAGAGAAAAAAAAGGTTTCTAATCTAGCCTTGGAAAAAACCCTGTCAGGCCTGAAATGTAGGAAGATTGATGATGACGTACATCACTGCAGTCAGCCATTAACATCCATTTTCACCTAGAAGTGAGGCTAGAGCAGTTCAATTTCATACTAAAGAAGCCCGGAACTAAATAACTTTTAATAGTTATGGCTATCAAGCCTTTCCAGATGAAACTTGTTTAAAATCGGGACAACTTTTAATGGGCTTGAAGATTTACCCAAGGCTATGTTACAGTAATTCACTGAGTAGAAATTCCTGTTTCTAACGAGCAGGAAGAAATGCCAGTCGAGACTGTTAGAATGGGTTTGATCTGGCTCCTACAATACCGAATTCATAGAGAGGCTTCTTTCAAAAGAAACCGGAACGTAAACAGATAAATCTATAGGAGCCGTAGCCCATCTATTATTAATGGCCATTCCATAGGTCTCAGACCCAAGAACCATACATATTTTAGCATCCTCTTCCTGATCTGTCAGGCTCCAAGTATCCGGCATGGATGACAACCTCTCTCCCGAAAAACATAATGTTGCTCTGCACCATAAGACAACTTTACCTGGAATATATTTGCTGGGAATCACAGCGTTTTTCTAAGGAATCTCTCAACTTTCTACAGAAGTCCTCCGTGGTAAAGCTGCTTCCTTGAATCTTTAATAACTTTATCCTGAGAGAGGTAAAGAAATTTTATTGGTCACAGTTTGGTTTTAAGGTCACTGACCCCACCGCTTTTAGACCACCCCTGGTGCATCGAAGCCATCAGTGGGAACAACACAGTTTGGACCCGGCTCACTATTTTTAACAGGGTTAACACAAATTGTTCGGGAAATAAAGACTCAACAGCCTTAAACCTTCAGGGAATTTTCTTCCACGTTTTTCGTTCCAAATTATTTCAACAAAATCCAAAGCAAAATGCCTCACTGCTTTTAATCCAATTTCACCGTGGTGATTGATTTTTCTAAAAGTAGAGGAACGTTTGTTGCTCTGCAGAAAGTGGGGCAGGTCACTGTGGACGGCTCGCAGTCATTGTAGTGTCCAGAGGTTTCTTCTAAAAACCCACCTAAAGATTTAAACGCATGAATCCCAGCAAAACTGCATTAAAACACACAGATCTTTATAGTCTAGACACTCAGAAATAAGGACATTTCGGATGACTGAACTGCTTAATGCAGAGGACCACCCAGTGAATAGCAAAGAAAACAAAAAAGCTAATTTTAGAGGGGAGACACGACTCTATGCGGAGTTAATGGAAAGACACAAATGCTGCAAATAGAAATTAATTAACCCGAGGCAGGAAAAGTTGAAAATGTTTGGACTTTTCCTCTGTATATTAATGATTCTACCTCATTAATAGACAGAGACTGGAGGGAAATGACAAGAAGAACCGCAGTCTCTGGTGAGAGCTGGGATTAGTCCAAAGCCGAGCGAAACCACACATATGTTCGGAGCGTCTTTTCTAGCTACCTCGCTCATAATGACTGCACTCGAAGTGTGTGGCCGTTTGTGAATAAACACAAGAGAGAGAACAAACTATCCAGTAATTTGTACAAGTGATGTAAGAGGATGATGAATTTCGCTTTCAGTCCAAACACACTTTGAAAAAAGTGACTTAATTCAATCTCAAAGGGAAAAAGCTGGTAGTGACTTGATGATGAGGCAAACAGTGCAATCATTTACACATTATGATTTAGTTGTTTTGTATCTTTTTCACAGTCAACTATTTTTAAAGACTTCAAGTGTGTCCAGACTTAAGCCCAAGGCAAGACAGGACAGAACAAAAACAAGAGGCAAAAGACAGGAGATAAGTCAACATATAAAAGAGGAGACGAGAGACGGAAAACAGCAAAGACAAGACGAGAGAACTGGCAAGTGACAAGACAACATACAAAAGATAAGACAAGAGAAAAAAGAAAAGACAAGGGACAAAACAAGGGATAAAGACAAGAGATGTGACAAAAAAAAACAAAAAAATGACTGAAAGAAGAGACAAGTGGAAATAAAGAAAAAAAAAACATCGGACAGCAGAAAAAACAACAGACAATAGGCTTGAAAAGAGACGAGACAAAAGACAAACATAATGCAATCTGTAAGATGAACATGAAAAGACTGAAAAAAGTCTACAATACGGGGAAATCTTCATTAGATGGAGGGTATTCAACATGCAGTAATAAAACCGGAATTCCAAGGACCTCTGCCACAACGAGGCTTTTGTATTCCGCCCTCTGCTTTGCTGTAGCTCAACTAAAAAAAACTTTTTAAAATTTATTTATTTCATTTTTTAAAAAATTCTGCTTTGTTCTTTTCCACTTTGATTATGTACGGTGCCCAGTCCATATCATTATCAGACCAATCTGTTGGCTGAAAAAGTTCGCTTCTGTAAGAAGCTCTGTGGATATTCAATGAAACTATCTATCTATCTATCTATCTATCTATCTATCTAGATAGATAGATAGATAGATAGATATACACATATACATATACATCGATCTAGCGATACTGTTGACTTTGTTGACAGTCAATGTCAGTGTTGTTTAATATTTGATAAATGACTGTATGTGACATAAACATGATGTACATAATAAACTACCAGGATGTTGGGTGACTCCTGGGTTCACCGCTCTCCATTTCAAATGATTAGCAAACATAAGGATCAATAGAGCCTCAGCAGAGTCGATTTGATTTGGTCAACAGAGACACAGTGGCCGACTTTGGAGACATTTGACTGCAATTTCATTACTTTGGTCAAAGGATCTCTGTCACTTTCAAATACTCCACTGGGTACTTTTGGTAGTCCATTAAAATATCCTGTGCGTGACGACACTGAGAGTAATTTACAAATTTCATGTGCTTTTGACTGAACAAACACAAAGTGAGGCTTTAACAGAACATGCTGATCACATTGTCTGAATTTGATCAATTATATTCTCCCCTGAAGCAGTTTGAAATTTCTCCACAAAGCTTGTTGGAAAAGAAGCTGCAAATAAACAAAGAAAATCGTTATCATTATTCTTGTTTTTATGTCCAGTGGATGACCCTTTTTTATTTTAGACCCCCCCCCCCCACACACACACACACACACACACACACACAAACACACCTTTAGTTTTAGGACCTGTCAGATGTGTTTTTCTGATATATATATATAATATGCCATATATCTGATTTACCATAATAAAAAAGGTAAACCATCTTATCTATATAAAGATTTTACACAGGCATTCATAGTCCTGGAGGAATCATCTATTTGAGGAAACCCTGGCTTTTCTTTTAATGGCACCATGAGGTTTACACTTGTAGTTATGATTAAAAATTCTCAATAACTTTTGGATAGTTTATGCACAAAAAGTGGTTTAGTGGTTTGGTCCCCGGAGGACGAATCCGAACCTTGGTGGTCCCTTGTTTTTTTTCTGCAACAAGCAGATTGACTTTTTTGGACTAGAGTGAAATGTCCCAGTAATTATTGGATGGGTTGCTATTAATTTTAGTACATGGTTTCATGTTCCCCACTAAACTTTTATTGCTCTTTTAATGGGTTTTCTCTATAGTGAGCTTTACAGCTTTGCAGAGCTGCACGCGTGGCTGTGGACTCTAAGCTTTATTTGTATTTTTCTCCATAAAATTAAATTAACCCAGTGCAGCACAGCGTGGTGGGTGGCTCTGATCTCTAAACTCTCGTTAATGTTGAAAGATTGGTTTCATGTCTCTCAAGCGAGCGATCGATCAACAGCTGATAAACCCTTACAGAGGGTTCATCCATCAACAAGTCTTGGAGTCTAAAATTAGATGGTTTCATCCTCTGGGGGCCATGAATGTCCATAGTAATCCATCCAACAGTTTGTGAAATGTTCCACTGGACCAAAGCGGTGGGCCGACAGACACTGCAGTCCCCAGAGTCATGCTGCTAGTGTGGCCACGAATTCCTAAACAACAGCAGTTAAATGTGTGGATTTTAGGACACGGTGTCAGTGTTATGGTCCCGGTACATTACAAGCATTTTTATCCTCGTCCTAAAGTTGGCATTGGCTGGCTACGCTGAAATAAATAGCTGGCACTCCTTTTGATTAGTTAATTGTGATGAGTTGATAATGGAAGCCATTTTCAAAAGCAAACTGCCAGCGGAGGGAGTTGCATTTTAAACTGCGACAGGACTCCATGTGGTGCCTCGTGTGTAAATATGAAGGAATATAAAATTTGTGGAACTGTCTGAGTATGAATATATGAATGTCAGAGTAGCACTGTTATCTGTTTCTTGTTTTCCATCCCATCTTGCTAATTTTATTTCTTGTGCATAATCCATTTCTTAAGTGGGCTAACTGAATTTTCATGAGATTACAGCTCCCTTACCAAGTTTGCTTAATTCCTTGATAGTCCATTCTCTCTGTACTGTTTGCAAATGGGCCTTTTGCCATCACTCGTTTCTTATTAATGCCTATTAAGATGGTAATCACAGGCCTCATTATCTGTGGGGAAAAAAAAGGGGGCTGCGCTCCAAAGTGGCTCAGCAGCGGCTCATGGTAAACAGCAGATCCCAGTATGAGCCAATATTTGACCGATCAAAGCAGTTTCACCGACACTGAAGAGTAAACGGGTCAAAAATGTTGGAATTTAATTTACATAATAGCTTCCCCAAAAAATGACAGGCTCCTTTGAATGGCAGTTACAGTGTCTGATGTGTAATTCATGAGGAAAGTTTCTGGTCGATAAAGAGCTAGAGGGCCGGCAGCTAATATCACTTGAGGACAAAAATTCACCTACACTGTTTTTTGGCTGTTTTTGTTTTTTTTTTTTTTTAAGTTTAGTTTTCTAGAGTCAATGGCACAAATAATGAGCATGTTACTGAACTTTTCTGGGCTGATTTCTGTGGCACTTTTAGAATTAATGAAGCGAAATGTGAAATGTGTTCAAATTATTGCACCTGCAATGACTTTGATCAGTTCTGACGGTGATAATTTCAGGAAGCGGATGGTTGGTGCGTGTCTGAGCCGCACTGTGCCGCACACACTGTCATTGTAGTATGTTAGAGGACACTGCGATGGAATCGGAGAAGTAAAAAATAAACTATAATTATGACAGTTAATGTATTTTTCATGAGAAATTTTGAATAGTGTCTCTCTAAGCAAGTCCTGAGTGTATGAAATGTTGTCTTCCTCTTAATACGCACTATTTATCCCTACGTTATCCTGCACCTCACATCTTTGATCTGCTTCCTCTACGGTTACTCTTTGGTTTGGTTTTAAGAAAAAAAAACTATCTGGTTAAAGTTTTTTTTTTCTTCTAAGATTATGGCTGTGGTTAACAGAAAACCATCACTGACGGCCGGTAGGAGATGAGTCAGAGTAATATGCTTATCGAACCAGACCATGTCCCCAAAAGATTTTGTGGCCGAAACTTAACTTTGAGTCTACAGCCAAGCTACCGGCACTGTGAGGCTGTACTAAGCCACCGCGGTGTTTTAAGCTGAGGGCGAATGTCAGCATTCACAATTACAATGATAACATGCTTTATATTTAGCTCAAGGTGTTGCCAAGTAGCGCAAAATACAGTGGGAGCGGATGGCGAATGTTTTGCAGCCATGGTGACAGATGAAACACTGAGGGATCCACACTTATTACAATTACTCCTGAAGGGAACAAGAATGTTGTACCAAATTTCACGGCAATCAATCAAATAGCTGTTGAGACATTTCTCTGAAAACTACAAGTATCAATCTAAAGATACTGCTAGAGAGAAAAGAAGATACCGACCCGAAGTCATTAGGATCCAGGAGAGAGGAGAGGATATCAACCCTTCATCAAATGTCTTCTTGTGCCAAATTTCACGGCAATGCATCCGCTAGTTATCAAGATATTTCAGTCTGGGCCAGAGTGGCGGACGCACCGAAAAACGTATTGACTTTTCCGACCCAAGAGCCGTAGCTCTAATGTGGTTAAAACACATCTATGAATAACTCAGAAGTATACTGTCAAGTGAAATATTGGCAGGCATTCATATTAAGGTTTAAAGCATGGACTCAACATTAGATAAGGGGATGTGGTCCTCCAGCTGAATTCCTTTTTCCTGCAGTATCCAGGAACCAAAAAAAGCATTTACTTGAGCCCTTAGTGAGGTGCGGTGGAAAGCAGGAAGGTTGGTTGTGTTCCAGTAGAAAAGGAATTATAAATAGCACCGAAGTTTCCCCATAATAGGTTTACGAAGAAGAACGTGCCAATAAAGCCATCTCTGGATTCATAAAGCAATCAGGTCTGGCCTCTTATAGAAAAGCGGCTGTAGCTGAAATGGATCCAGCAGCCAGAGCACCTTTTCATAGAGGAGAAAATGAGACGCATCAGAAGGAACTCTGAGACTTCGGTCGGCTCCCCCGCTGAACTCCCTTCCTACATTATTTTTTTCACACATGATCAGCTTACAATAATGCGAGTAATGCAATTGCTGCCCTCCAAAACTAAGGTCTCCAACCGCAGCGTTCAATTCTCCTCTGCAGGGAGACAGGAAACGGCATTTTACATTTCCTGCGCTGAGGATCGGTAAAGGAGCAGGGCCTGGTGGTATGAAGCATGACATGGCTGAGCATTTTCCAATACGTCCGGCTGAAGCCATTTAATTGCCGAGACCACAATTATCTGCGGCTTCTATGGGTTTCCTCTTTCGTTTGAAAGAACCTACGCTGCCCGGAGCTCAGAGCGGAAGGGGAACAGCAGCAGGTTAGTTACAGACACAGCTCATCTGGAGATTTCTGAGATCTCATGCAAACTCTCCTGTCCTGATTAACATGCATTGCATTTGTTCCACACGTTGAATTTATGTGGCAAACTTACAGTAAGGGCAAGTACTGCCTGATACCTCCGTGACTCGTACAAGTTGGCTCGGGGCTTGTATGACTTGAACTCTGACCTTCATAGAGTGAACGGGTTTGCTGTCTGAACTAAGCCTAGTTCCTTCCACACCGGCCACCACTGTCTAGAAGTCAGGCGGTTTTCCTGATTAGACGGCGGCCATTGTTCCTGGGTTTTAGCCACTAGTGGTGTGGTTCTATGGACGGGTTGACTGGTTCTCCCCATTTTATCCAAACTGCAATATCTCAGCAACTACTGGGCGGATTGTCGTGGCATTTTCTATTGGCATTCATGGAGCCCAGAGGATGAATCCTAATGGCTTTGGTGATCCCCTGACTTCTCCTCAGGCGCCACCAGGAAGTTGACATTAACGAATTTGAGCGGAATGTCTCAAATCTGTCTCAAATATGTTAAAGTCATTCCCTTTTCCCATCAGGATAAACTGTAGAAGTTTTGGTGATTGCTTAACATTTCAACACAACTGTCAAACCAAAGTTGTAATTTTTCCAACACCTTTATGGATTATGGCTTAATACCTGAAAAACTAATTCAGCCTCCTCCGTACTTGGTGTTTAATGCTAATTAGCATGTCAACGAGCTGAACTGATGGTTAGCGTCATAGACATTATACCCTCTAAACATCAGCATGATATCATTGTAATTGTGAGCCTGTTAGCATGCTGATGTTAGCATTCAGCACAAAGCGCCGCCATTGGTCATTTTCACCTTTGTGTGTCTGCCCATTGGTATAGAGTGCAAATAAAACATATATAATATTAGTGACAAGTGATACATACATTTCTTTTTGTCATTTTTCATCTCACCATCTCAGTATTAGGTCCATTTGCGCACTTCCATTCACACTAGTGTCCCGGTTTGGGGACATATCCTGATTTCACTGTTATTCCAGGTATGATGCTTACATACAACAGAAGAAACCCAGTTGATCACTTCCCTGTACGCGTGACTGAAACACTATCCAAGTTTCTGATAATCTGTGTCCTAGTTTCCACTGGAGTGCTCCGGGCAGCATTTACAGGTTTCCGATACCAGGATTTGGTGTTTATGTGTTCAAAACACAACTGGGATACTAAAAAAATCTGATAATAAGCTGGATACGTGTATGCATGTGAGATTTATAAACGGGAGAGGCAGATAAAGGTTTAAAAAAGATCTATTCGGGGTTTTTAATGTAGTTATTTGTAATCTTGTGATAATACATTCAATGAATGCGACTCTGTTTTGAGCCAAAGATACTTCACAATGTCATGTTTACAGAGTTCTTGAATGGGAAGCTTTTTCTGGATGTTGTGTCAAAAATCTTTGAGAAATGTGCTTGTTTTCTCCTGAGGGTATGTGCTCACTGTTATTCTCAAATGGTAAAGCCATGTTAAAAAAAAAAAAAAAGAAAATCTTCCTCTCACCATGTTGCTTGATAATGACTAGATGACAGTCGTTTAAACTTCCAGGTGTCCGCTTATTCCGCAAGGGAGGAGTAAGACACTGTAGTCGCTTTGTCCAAAATCCGTTTAGTTAGTGAATAGCTTAATTTTATGGGAAAAAGGCTTAAGTCACCAAACACCAAAATAGGCATCCTTTACCATCATTAACCCGTGGGTTGTCATAGGGGTGGTGAGGAAATATTCAATTTGTCTGAGTAGAATAAATCTCGGTAGACAGCTGTAAACTCCAGCTCTCTTAAATTAGATTGAAAAAGGCATCTGCTTGGCTGGAACCACTAAGCAGGATGATGCCACCAGCTGTCACACATCTGTGTGAAGTTTTACAATCGATTGTGCAGCATTATAGGAGAAAGTCCTACGCGGCCCCAAGCAACGAATGAAATATTAATCTGAGGGCTGTGGAGTGTGATACAAAATCTTCCCAAAAGTAAAATGCGGGGTTAGGAAAGTTATTTTTTGATGAACCAAAAACAAACCTTCCGTGTTAATGACTATGCCGCGCATTTTCAGATTTCATCTTGTTTATCTTGGAGGAAAGAGTTTATTGATAACAGATTTGATAAGGTAAGACAGTCTTATAAACTGCATTTCAGCAGCGAGTGCTGCTAACCAGAAAATGCTATTTACTCCTTTACGCTGATAGTGATGATCTGAGCAAGCCTCACATCTGTTTCTGAAATTTAAATCGAGGTCTAACATGTGTGTTTGTGGATAAATGCAAACTGGTTTAAACCAGAAGCTGCACTCTCAAATATTTTCTCTTAAATGTAAATTCTGCTCTTTTCATGCTGCGCTGAAAACACCACAAATTGCTGTTCTGTGAAGTAGAAGTTCAGTAGCTGTTAATTCACTGCACAGCTTGCTGAGAATGTTTCTTACCGTAGTATTCATATCCTTCTATGATAATGTTTCCCAGGCTCTCTCGGTTTCCTTGCTTCCTCCCTAGAACGAGGAGACTTTGCTAGAATTTAGAGGACTGGACAAACATGGCGGCACATGCAATGCAGCCTCTGTCTCCTGCAATCTTGACAAGATCATTTCTGATTCTAACAGCTATCATGGACAATAAAACACTAAAACAACCCAAAGCAACTCACTGCCACTGTAGGTTGAGACACAATGTAGCAGTTGTTTCCTTATTATGGGGGTGGAGTGGAAGTTATCATGTGCAAAATCAATACCAGACAATATTATTTATTGTAAATTTGGTAACAGTTAATGTCATTCTCATTTGATTTGCTTTACAACTGGATTATTCTTTACTGGCTTGTTTAGACGGATTTCCTGAGAAGCTACATCCACCAGACTCGAGTTTGTCTGAGTTGTTGGAACATTAAGCGCCAGATATTTCCTGTGACTGACAAATTGACTTACTGTAAAAACTTTTAAGAAAGCACAGGTGTAACCATGGATGGATTAGGAGGCAATGGGCCCCTGGGCACTTCCATGTCAAAAGGCCTCCTAACCGCCCCGCGTGGGAGCGAGACCCCTAAACTGAAAGCAGGAGCGGCGTTTGTAGTCGTTTCGAATCTCTTTGTGGTGAGTTTTCAGGGTTTTTTTCTGTATTGGTTTCATCTTTTGTGTCTCTTTGTGGTCATTTTGTGTCTCCCGGACGTCCTTTTGATTAACCCTCCGACGAGAAATGTTAACAGTCACTTCAGGCTTGTAAGGGCCTCTGGCCCATGGGCCCCCTAAACTCTTGGACCCCTGGGTCTGTTCCCGTTTGGCCCGTGCAATAACCCTCCCATGGGTGCAACTAATAACATTACTGTTAGCTCTGTTCCATTGACGTGTTCCCCCAGTGCACCATGGCAGTTAACCAGCATTTCTGTGCAATTTCAAGTATCTAATAACATTAATGATGCTCCTATTTCATTTACGTTCCCCAGTAAGGGAGGCCTTTTATAATGCCAGAGCCCTGGGAACCAGAACACCTAATGAAACACAGGTTTCATGAATGTTATTAGTTATTCCTGTCTTCTCTGGCAATCTGGCCATTATGTTGAAATTCAGGGTTTAGATTTTGCAAAGCCCTCTATGTTTTTTGGGTTGTTTTGTTTTTTTACATCTAATACCAAAGTTTTTTTAAATGATCAGAAAAAGAGGTTCAGAGGTGCAGGATGATGAAATATGGATAAGCTATGAGTTTCAGAATATAGAGGTGAACGGTTGAGGAGAGGATTAAACCACTGGAGGCGTCTGAGAAGTTCAAGTGGATGTTTGGCTGCTTCTTGACACTTATTTGCAATGACCGGGGGTAGCAGATTTCCCTGTCCCTGAAGTAAACCCGGGCAGTCTAGAACCAGAGGCCCCTGTGAAGGAGCTAGAAAGAATGTTAAAGTCCAGATTCTCTAACCTAAAATGCTTCAGGGTGAAGGGCATTAAAATTGATTGCAAAAAAATACCAACCAAATAGATGTGAGCAAGGACGCTGCTGAAGGAGAGCCTTCCTGTCCCCCTCCCTCGGTAGATAAATCTTTAAAATCTTTAAATCTTTAAAAGAAGAAACAAAAAAGTTATCTATTTTCTATTATACGCATAAGGCAACTGCCTTACAAAGGTCACACCAGGGGCTGTACATAAATGCTGAGTTGCAGAATCATCTACTATGAACATACGTCTTAGAGACGCTCAGCCGGTTCTAAGTAGATAAACCACCATCCTCGCAGATACTGGCCAACCCACTCTGCCACCTGAGCTACAGTCGCACAGCAAAACTGCAGAGTGAAACCTTTAGCTAAAACACTGAAAGCCCCAAGGTTGGGGTTTCAAGGATTTTGCATAACAATAATATCACAAGGTAAAAGCAGAATCCAGGTCCTCCTTTATTTTTTTTCCCCTCAATGCAAATGGCCCCTGCAGTCGGTTACCACACCAGCTCTTATTATTTTGTGCCCGTGAGATTTTCTTTTTATACCATCCGCTCCAGCGCACTCCCTCCACTCTGGCCCCATACTTTTTAATTGGAGTGCTTTTAAGGTTAGCCCACTTAAAGACTTTTGCTGCAAAGTTAATCCAAAGCTCATAAGATTTTATGGGTTGAAGTATTGTTCCCCACTGTAGTAAATGTCCACCTTCGGTAAAGTGTCTGGAAATGAACTTTACCGGCGGAACTGCGTCTCTGTTGGCCTAACATCAGCTTTTGGCCCATAATGCCAGGGTTCACTGTTATGCATAGGCTGCCAAAGGACTATCTTGGAGTTTGCATAGATTCATAGTAGCACGTGGCGTGCTTATCTATTATCAATGATAATGCTGTAACATGGCCATAAGTGGAGTTAGAGGAAAAGCGATGCAGTCAGTGGTTCGTACACCCACAGAAATATGGCTAGAAAGCTAGTGTGAAATACGGCATCTCCCAGCGTTGAAACATGAGCAGAGTATAGACCAAATCCATAATTTAATAAATTATTCTTCTCGGAGGTCTGAGGGTTCTTCCAGCTCAAGTGCACTTCCCTGTATGGCAGCAGGAGACCGGCACATAAACCTCAGGGAAACCGACGGTCCACTCACCCTCTTCTCAATGTAGGCCAGACTTTTTATTTTCTTCGGGATGCTGGCTCCATTGTGCTGTTTAGCTAAGGGGTTAGGAAACAGGAACACGGCCAAAAAAGCCCCAAAGAAAATGCGATGTACCCGGAGCGCCAAAGCTGCTCATATACGAGGGCAGACGATATAAGAGCGAAGGTATAAACCGAGGCATCCTGTGGAAAATACGCCGTACGCTTGCTGAAACGCGAACCATTGCCCGAGCCTTCAATTGTAATTCTCTTCTTTGGGTTTTCACAGCTTCACTGTCAGCCTTAAATTATTTTTTCAGATATTTTCAATCTGTATCAATTAGTCATCGTTTCCTAACTTTCCTCACTGTGAGTTTTACCCAACTAGGTCACCAAACTTTAACCGCAGCATTATCGCATCATGAAATGGATTTATTTTTCGGTTTTGGAAGGGACAGACCGATCTTGTTGTCCTGCTAATAGCGGGTTCAGATCAGAAAACGACAATGTTCCCTCGATTCATTATCCATTATCGTTTGACCGGTCCATCCAAACCAACCACCTCCCAGCGTGGTCTCTTGGCCACGTAACATGTCGTGCTTGTCTAACCTTTGCTTCTGATGGCCAGAAGTCACAGCCACTAGATGTGAACAGTCTATTTTTTATTTGAAGGTTGCATTTGAATTCAGAAAAAGCTAGGTTTTATATGTGGGGGTTCCAAAGTGCGGTAATGTTGAAATGCTTTCAAGCTCTAACAAAGGAAATCAGTCTCGCCGTCTCTTCTGATCTGACACGAAGGCTGCAGGCAGCAAGGTAAACAAGAAAATGTTTAAGCAAAGCAAATCAACAAATCCTTGGGCTTTTATAACTATTCTATAGCAATTTCTTTGAAGATAGGATTGAATTCTGCATATCTATTAGAAGACATGAAAAAGGCATGCTTTGATCAGTTGGGCCAGGTGTGTGACAGGTAAGGCTCCACAGCAAACTAAGTGTGTAAATTGCCAGGAGTTTATGGCCCAGATTGAAAGTAGCTGAATATATCCTTTAAATATTTAGCCTCAAACATTGACTTTGGCCGGCTGCTGCCTAACGAGTGTGGTTTTGGCTCAAAGGGAGCCCCTCTAATAAATACTAGATGAGTCGCGTCTCCGCGGATCCACTCTGCAACAGTATTCCTGGCTCCCCTGGCCCACTTGAGACTGCGCGAAGATCACAGGCAATGACAGTTGAAAGGTCTCGCACTAGGAAACAGAGAGCGCCGATGGCAGTTAGCCTCTGGCCGTTAGCCTCTGGCCGTTTGGCTAATTCAGCGTCCTTTCCCGATGCTCCCAGTCACGATGCTGATGATAGAAGCCACGTTCAGTTTTTTTATTTTTCAGTCTCACTCTGATCCCAAAATGGGGGATATTTTATTTGAAGGAAAGCCTCTGCAACTTCCAGACCTTTTCTTTCTGACTCTTTTGTTTGTCGAGCAAACACCCAGGGCTGACTGGTCTTAATATAGCTTCAAACCGACTCCACGAAAAAGAAAAAGGGGAAAAAATTACTCATATCCATCGCCGGCAGATCCCGAACATTGTCTGCAGTCTGGGAAGAATAAAGTGTGGGAAATAAATCAAAGTTTTGCGTGGATAAAAATTTGTTGTTATCCGACTCCTCAGTAGAGGTCTTTGACCCGTGGGATATTTACACTTCAAACGTGTCTACCTTCCAAACAGACGTTCCTGGTGGGGGTAGGTCTTCTGAGCACAGGTTAGACCCTTGAAGAAGATGAGGCGGAACTGTTTGGATCATCCATCCTCTCTCTGGATGATTGTGCTGCCAAGCAGCCTGTCCAAGGTGAGAAAAAGGACACAGAGTGTGAATAGAGCTGGGAAGGGATAATTAGAGCAGCTGACAGGGCCTTTCAGTTTGTCAAACCCTACACGCTCAAGCGCATATTGAAGTAACGTTGAAGATTATTTCCATTATGAGGCCTGTGCCATAAGTGTTATTTCTGAAGAGATCAAGCTTAGATAGCACATCTCCTTTCGACGGGGCCCCACACATCATTCCATTTTTCTTAAGCAACAAACAGACGAGGGTACAAGCAGCTGACTTCTCGTCTCGGATGCCATTATGGCTCTCGGAGGAGCCATTACGGGACGGAGAGAGAAACAGCAACAAGCAGGAAGATTGCCATTATTCACCTCGAGCAGGGGTAAGTGGGCAACATCAATTTCCCTGACAGAGGTTCAGCCGTCTCGGTGTAATTCAAAGAGCAGGGCAACAGGGGCGAATTGTTAGCCTATTTGAGGCTATTAATGGTAATGAGCTTCATTCTACAAGGTGGCTAAATATAAAGAAGCACATTTCAATCTATTCTCCCGAGCTCCGCGTTGCTCCCCGCGTGCCAGCCCCATGTAGGAAAGCCATTTGCTATTAAGGTTTTTCCGTGCATTATTCATCCGTAAAGCAGTTTCCAGCCCCCCCCTCCTGGGACACTAGTATAGGAATATAAAGCGTGAGAGTTCTCATGACGGGAAGTTTGGCGGTTTGAATCCCAAACCAGCTGCTTAGTTTCAATAAGGATCCCTCTGGCTGACTTAAAATGCCCTTTAAAACTTGTTTTTAATCATTAATTCAGTGAATATTGCTACGTGTCGCAGTCCACTCCTGCAAAAAATAAAACTTGTCACAGTTCTGTTATAGTCAACTGCTCACTGTTGGTATCAAAATAAGAGTTGGGGGGGGAGAATTCACTTCTCTGGGGGCTATGAAAGTTTGCGCCGATTCTAAAACCACGTCAAGATGTTTCACACCAGCAGACTAACTGGCCCTGCTGGTCCCGGGGGCCACATCACCACTGTGGCTAAAGAAAAATAAAAACATTAAACTAACTACCCTAAAATTTAACATAAATCCCAGCATTCATTTTTGTTGTGAAACCTTTCTTTTGTCACTTCGCATTGTTTTGCATCGCAGCCTCTTTTAATTACAGCTACAGCATATTTTTGAATAAATTGGAAACAATGCTAACAGTGATGAAAATGCTGCAAACACTTGAGATTTCCATGGAAAGTCCAAATATTATCAGCCAGAAAAGCCATTTTCTGCTGCTACAATTTCATGCTTTATTCCTGACATTGTAGTATGACAGCATTTTAATTCTCACACCTCCTGACTGATGAAACACTGCGACACTGGATTATGAATTCAACTAATTAACAATATCCCCGACGCTAAAATATTTACCAACAACAGACCCGTGTCAACAGTCCGCATTTTCAGCCGCGGCGCCTTCACCTTTTTTTGCACAGCCCCGGAGGGAGGCCCCTCTTAGCCCTCAGGTGCCGGAGAGGAGCTCCTATTGGTCGACAGCCGACGCCCTAGGGTGTCCAGGCGTCTTCCGGGGACGCCGCGGCCGCTTGAGACGACCCGCCGCATAAACATCAAAAAAATCACGGCGAGGTTAATGCAGCATCCATAAAAAATAAAAAGACGGTGGCAGATCTAGAGCGGTTAACAGTCAATCAGGGTTTCCCCGTCTGGAGCATTGTAGCCTGAGGTGGGTGCAGGCAACCCCCCCCCCCCACCACCTATCAACACCTCAATACAAATTGGTTATGGATGAGTTCTGTTTTAGAAATCTTCACTCTCTGTGCTCTGATGCTTGGTACAGAAGCCTGGCTTTGGATAGATTTTTGTCAGGTGACGCCCCTTTGGGAACACGGGCAGGAGGCTTTCATCTGGGCGCCTGGTGAGCATCAGGAGAGGTGAAAGCTCTCTGGGGAAATAAGAAGTGAAGGGGGGGAGGGCGCTTAATGATGTTTGATCCAAATCCAGGAGGTTACAGATGGTTTCTTCAAGTCAAAGGACGGTGTTCCTCTGCCAGCTATACCCCGTTTCGTTTTCTTTCTTGTTTTGTTTGTTTGTTTGTTTGTTTGTTTGTTTGTTTTGTTTGTTTTTTTCCCCCTTTCCTCTCGCGTCCCGGGTTTGCGATGTGCACGTGCAGGGGCGAACCGTCTTCGGTGCACCGAGCGGGTTAGAAGGCAGGAACGTTGAATGCCAATCCGGCGTCGTCCGCGGGAGCGGCAGATCCTTGACATTATCACATCACTCACATTAAAGTCGTCATCATCAGAACCAAATGTCAAATTGGGGAAAGCAAGAATCCCTGTAAAACATGTAACCTTTTCGCTGTGCAGGCTCAGCGTCCCCGCTGAGCCTTTTATTTTTTATTTTTTATTTTTCTCTGCAGCCGTTTGGTCACAGAGGCCCTGTCTTACAAATTTTTCTTGACATTTATGAAATGTGATTAGGTGGGGATTTTCTTTTTATTTATTTATTTATTTATTTTTGCCATCTGTGCACATATTTCTGAATCGTATTACGCACGACACAGTAAACAAGCCGCCACGGTAGACCTGTAGATCAGCGATGGAATCCGTTTTTTGTTTTTGTTTTTGTTTTTGTTTTTGTTTTTTTTTTTGCTGTCCATGTCTCTTTTATTTTTTTGAGCCCCGTTTTTTTCCACGCTACGGTGGCCCACAGCCAACAAACGTGTTCTCCCCGCCGTTCACACCTTCCACTCGGAGAGTCAAAGAGACACAATATCAAAGACCCACAAGAACCGGGGTGCAGCACGGTTTTTAAAAAGAAACTTGAAAAGAATTCATTGGCATAAAGTTCAAAGGCAGTGTTGTAAATGTTCTGATTTTTTTTTTGTTTTTTTCCTGAAAACTTCCCTTCTGTGGGAACCCAACTTTCCCCTGCCACAGTTGGGCTTTCTATATTTAGACTGCCCCTGCCCATGCTAATCAAGGGATGTGTAGATTGTGGCGCAATTTTTTATTTTTCAATTTTTAATTTTTTTTTTTTTTTCGCCAATTTAAACTGAATAAAACGAGCTGATTGAATCGTCGAATAAGAACAATCCGTTCAGAGCGCGGCGGGTGCAGCTCGGTCCGTCCGGGCTCCCTAATGACGGATAAACAGATGAATAACTAAATGAGAAAAATAAAGGAATTATTGCCGGCGATGACAGGTTTTCCCTCTTTTTGTTTTTTAGATGCGAGACTTGCAGAGCATTGCGGCGTGGAGGCAGACGCTTAATTGGCATTGTATTGGCATTGTTCCCTCTGTGATCCGTGTTATTGATAGAGACTGCATATAAGCCTCTGATGCACAGATCAATGGGCTCCCAGATGGACTAATTAAGAGTGGCGTTTCATTCATATGTAGACTCAGATAGACACCAGTTTAATCCCATAGTATCGCAGCATAATGGGACAGAAGTTAAGTATAGAAGTGTGTTCTTTGAACTTAATATAAAGGTCAAAGGTCGTACCCTCACGGCCCCCAGCGTGCAGTACTACATACTTTTTGCATTTTAGTGACATGTCTTTTTTATTGCTAAATACTTATATCTAAAGTGCAGTAAACAGAGTGCAGTAAACAAACAGGGGTCTTATCAGGGCCTGATCATTCGTTATGTTGCCATTACGACTTCACTTTTTTGGAGATTGTCTTTGAAGCATTTCTTTGAGATGAGGTGGAGGTCACTGATACCATCGCCATAAACGCACCACTTCATTTAAACCTCAGTTTGAACCTGCAGTAACTGGTTGGTTTTTGCCGCTTTGGGGCAGTGGGAACGAATTGTGAACGGACATATCCTCATCTTTTCGTTTGATTTTTGGTGAACCTGTTAGCAAACAGAGGCTAATTTACATATCCAGAAGTCATGGAGCAACATTATCATTCACTTGGAGACGGATTTCTGGCCACCTGGCGAATCTAAGTCCATCTAATCCCTCCCTTTTAGCTCAGTTTTTAGTCTCCACCAACTCCCGGGGGAAATCTCCTGCTCTTTAGCTGCTAAACGCTCCACAATGTTCGCCAGCTGTGGTCGTCTGCCCAGCAGGTCAGTGTGCTGTGGGCGGCTTTGAGCCTTTTTGGGTTTTTATTTTTCACAACAGCCGCCTGCGGGGGCCAAACACAAAGCTTTAAAAGCGGCGACACTGAACTAGGGTCAAGTCGTAGACGGGACACGGAAAATGAGCTGAGATGATGAAGCCAAGTAGAGTCGCGGGAAGCATCTGTGGGATCATAGCTATGAGTGAACCCTTTTACATTACACATAATCATGTGGTAGACCTTTAAAATAAATATACTGACTAATGCAGCTTCTGGTGCATAAACTCATCTAAATGTTAACTGGGAAACACTTATATTAATCATTTTTGAATGCAGCTACTTTATACAATGGCTCATCTTGATTTATGAAAATACAACTTTAAACCTCATTGATTGACTCATTTGGTGGCGACTGAATGGCACACGACCATCATTTATTTTGATTTATCTTTTATAATTTTAATTAAAACACACACACACACACATTTTCTTTCTCTATTCAGACTTTCTCAGGTTTGCATCAGTATAATCGGTAACTTTCCACAAGATCTCAACACAACAATATATAGCGTTTGAAACTTATTTGTTTTTTCACTAAACTCTACCTGGTAACAACAACCAAATACCCACAAAAAGTTTCCTTCATGATGTAATTAGTAATTAGTAATTAGTGATCATTTGTGAGAGACAGTTTAGCAAATACAGTTAAGTCCTTTAACAGTAAATGCTAATTAATGACTACAGGCTGTACACTTTGCTCACTGTATGTGTGCATGCGTATGCTCATTCCCCCGACCGAGATCTGATTCTGACAGACGGAGGCCTGCACTTAAACGACTCTCGACATATTATTCAAATGCTTCCAAATCCTCGTGTCTAAAGTGATTACAAAACATCAAGTAATGAGCCATTATTTTTTTTTTGCTCTTAACACTTCTAAGCCGTGAACGTTCAGACCCCGGGGCCACGTTAATCTCCATCAGTCGGCGCGGAGGGTGACGCCATCGGGTACGTATACCAGTTGTTAGCTTTTGGAGCACAACAGCGATGGCCTCCGAGCAATGTTACTGTGTCTCCTATATATAAAATATGCTTTAGTTTCCCCTCTCCTTTTTTTTTTTTGTCCACCACATGAAGACTCCACACAGCCCCATGAATATATTCCATTTGATATTCTCTGGGCCGCTTGATCTTGATCCTCTGCCTGTTTTCCTGTGCTATGAATATATTACAAGGACACAAAAGGAAAATAATTTTGTGTGTGTGTGTGTGTGTGAGGGGGGGGGCAATGACACTGGGCTGGATGGCAAGGGAGGGGTGGATAAGAATGGCTGAGGAAGGCCATGGTATTATCAAACAGTGCTTTTTCATAAGTAGTTTTTTGGGGGAAAAGTGAAAGTAGGACACAGTTTTATCATTTAGTTCCAAAGCTGGCAGCTGTGACAGCGGTTACCAGTAGTTATCAAGCCACTAGCAACTCTATATAGTGCACACAACATTTTGGCACATTTTCGCTGCCGTTCTGTGCAGCGCCAACTCCCACAGGAGGAGCGTTATCATCACGGAGGTGTATTGGGTATTCGTGTAAACATTTTCATTTTGAGCAACCCACGTGTTCAGAAACATCTCAAACGCAGGAAAAAAAAAACGGAAAAAAAACGTAATGTGGAAAAAAATAAATAAATAAAAACGAGTTCTCCGCATTTCTGCCCACAGCTGTACACTAATCCTATCAAAGTGAGTGTGACAGAGGATGTTTTCATGGTGATTCAATCCCTGCGAACACAGGAGCTGTGTGCAGCTGCTCGGAGGGATGGTAAGAAGTCACTGACGTCTGTGGCTACAGTCCTGAGCCTTCCCCGAAAAGAGGAACACAATATCGGTAGACTTTAATCCAGAATCGAGTCTAAAAAAAAACAAAAAAAGTTAAAAATGAAATCTGACGATCGTGATCTCTCTTTAAATCGTGAAAAGAAAATGACAATGTGGGGAGACATTCTGTCCAAAGTGTTAAAATAACGATTTTTACTGTAAAGATTGTACTTTTCAAAAATTGATCTTTCTTTTTTATTCATGCATTTGTATGACACTCAGATCTGCTTGACATTTTTACAACGGTTTTTTGTACTTCTGGCACAGAAACAAACCTTGTGGTGGTTATACACTCATTTACATTCATGCACCCAGCTAGCGAACCAGTCTTGCAGTAAACCGAGTCTCCGTGAAAGTTTGTAATGTTCCGTTTCTGTTGAAACTGCTTTAGCGAAGCGTTGAATCAACTTTGTGACAATTTTTGGAGGATGCACTTTGTGCCTCTTTTGATATCCGTCGGATAATCACAAGAAATGTTCCGAACATTTTATCCGCTGAGATTAAATTGACTTTCCTCAGCTTAAGGTAACAGCAAAAAATACTTTTACGTGGTAATTTGAGAGCGCTGCCTTAAGATGTGATTATCTGTGCTTTGTGCAAATGTAAACTGATGAGGTGGTGAGATGTGGATGAGATAATGATTCTGTAGATTTATAATATCAGTGTGGTCCCTGTTTAAAATCACCAGCTGAGTTTACATATGTGATGTTCCCTAGCTTGTTTTCCCAAATACTTTTGCTCGGTGCGGATGCATATGAACATCGTAAACTTGTTAAGTTCATCCTCAAATAAGATGTGAGAAACGTGGCTCTAATAAATGGCACTTTCTCTCATAATAAGCAGGCTGCTGTGACACCGAAATGTTTGATTCCTTTGAGATGCCGTCTCTGCGCACTCGCAGTCGCCCAGTGTTATGAGTACATTTTTAATTTCAACAGAAAATATTGCAGAAACTATTCATAGCATTCCTCATTTATCTTCCCTCAGTGAGACGTAACCCAAGAGGTTCTAGTCAGGAAAATTCTGAAATGACATGAAATTAATTTGTTCCCCTAATACACCAGAGAAACCTCAGTCTCAGGCAAAACTCAGGCTCGGGCGAGAATGAGACCGTAACCCCTCACCCCGTCACGGCAGCAGGGCCACAATAAAATCAACTTTCCAATGGGCGTCGGAAATAAGTAACCCACATGTCCCACCAGGAAACGCCCGCCACCGCAAACAAGGGGAGGGTTCGTTCGGTTTCGCGCTCAGGAATCGGTGACTACATCAAATCAAAACTTGGAGGTGAAGGTCGACATCGTGAGCATGCATCATATCATGAGGCGGGACGTGATGTCTGCTGAGCTATTCTCCGTATCCAACCCCTCGGGGTTGCCACCGTTATTATACCATGGCTGTTTACCGCAGGCGAGAAAGAGAAAAAGCGGTGGGGGCATCTTTGGCTTCGGTATCGTGACATACGTCAGAGTTAAAGTCAATATATGGACAGGGTATAATTACGAGCTGTTTTTATCAGAAAGTAGCTAGTTAATGCCACGAGCTAAATTTGTATATAAGTGACCCCATAGCGTAACTGCTGTATTAAAAATTTTAAAATTCTGTGAAAAAAAATGTAGTCAAACTCGATGTGACTGACTCTAACTGTATTTGTCATAAGCTATTATTACTATTATTGCTGTTATCTTTTCAAGCTGCCATCATCAGATCAATATGCGACTGGATCTGCCTCTGATTTCAGGAACAGTGTAGTAGATGTTTTAATTATCACATTTAAACACACTTGATTGCATGTTATAATGCACGAGAATTACACCTGTCAGACTCAGGAGCGAGTCTAGGGTTTGTTTGGTGGGATCGTACGATTTACCAATGATGCTGAGTCCTGCTCGTTAGTCCGCGGACTTATCCCGACGCGGTGACTAAAGAGCCAAACGAGGGGGAATCTGCCGAGCGGGTCATGAGAAGTTCCCATGTGGGCGGATGGAAACGGAATAAAGCAGCTACCGCGCTGTCAGGCACAATCCGCTGAGAGAACAAGCTCTGGGACTGATGGTGCCACTTGGCATAATTTCACTTCGCCGCACAGGTAGACGGCAGAGAAAAGAGCAGGATTCGCATCCTCCGTGCGTTGTGGTTTGGGAGCACAGGCATGATGAACGTCCTCCCTTCCTCCAACACCTCGGTCCTAAGCCTGAGAACTGGCGACCGTGACCCCTCGTGGCCCGTGGATGAGGGCGCTGGTATCATGGAAGACGATGATGACGACCCATAGGATAAAAGCAATCAATCAGAAAAAAGGTCTGTATTGATCTGCAGTGAACCCCCCCCCCCCCAAGAGGACAATTGGACTCCAACCATGTCGGAATAATGCCGGATCCCCTCACCGTGGGGGTCGGACCCGTAACCGCTGACGTCCGTCCCGTAGATCCGGATGCGGATGTCAGTTTATCGACACGCCAGCCAGTCGAGCCGCCTCACGGTTGCGGTGAAGGCGGCTCCCGTCGCCCGGGCGACTACAACCAGCCCTCTTTCAGAGTCACTTGGATCTCTTCCTTGTTCCGTCTTGATACAAAATCAGGACCAACGGGGCCTAATCAGGATTTTTATTCATGACACAGAGCAGGGCTGGATGCTAATCTCGTTATGTTCTTCCACTCATTTATTCAGGTTTTCCTCCCTTAATTTGTCACCCGCCTGTAGTTGTTACACAGGAGAAAAATCTTTTTGGGTAACGACCCTCTCAGCGTGATTGAGACAAATTTGTCTCTGACGCCTCATCTCCAGGTCTCCCGCACGCCTAATGAGCGTTTCCATGGGATTCCTCTTCTTCTGCGCCGATCTCAGCGATGCATGTTCGGGCTCATCATCGCCGTTTGCCGATAAAGCGGTCACCGTGGTAACGACTCTGCGGCAGCCAGTGGCAATCCGTTCCGCCGGCGTCGCCGTTTAAACGCTCCCCAACCCTTGTTAGGCGGAGAGCTTTCCCGGCGCGATCCATCACTGTTACAGAACAGATGACGGACGTGACGCGATTTCTCATCAATATCATACGCGGGAACTGCTGAGCTATTAAAACGCCATGATAGGAGATACTATAACCGAAGGGGTGGGGGGTTGGGGGGGTGCAGAGAGAGCATTGCCTTTATCTTTAAAAAGACTCTATTTCAGGCGCTGATAAAAGGCTGTTGATTTCAGAGCCGGGTGCTGTGAAATCCCTCAAAGCTCCTCTTGCCAAAAAAATTAAAAAAGAAAAAATCACAATAGTGTGACTTACTTTTTCCAACTCTTGTCAGTTCTATATAGAGCAAATCCCATCAGTGTGTGTGTGGTTAGAAATGAACGGTTGGGGTTTTTTTTTGTCATGTGTAAAAGAAATTTTCCCACAAGTCATTTGGGTTTTACCGAGCTGTTGCTAAAACGACGCAAATTCTTTTTCTTTTCTTTTCTTTTTTTTTTAGCCTTCAAATAATGAGGAATAATTCAGACCCACTTTTATCTCCACTTATGCTCTCAACTCTTTTTTTTATATATATATATATCTGTCATCAAAAGCTCCTCCATCACATCTCCGCAAATCCAAACTGCAGGGAAAAGGTTTCTTTTTTATTACCGCTGCCGAAGGAGCAACCGCAGGCGCCACATTTTAAGTGTCGGCGTTTATGCTAAAAGGGATGAATCTGTGGAGCCATATGGTCACATCCCGTTTAATCCACTGGGTCATGAGCAATGCTGCGGCTCTATATTCAAGTTCATGTCCAAGTCAAAAGTCCAATGACCTGGTCAGAAAAGTATTTAAAGTAGCAAAAGTAGATGTAAAACCAGCTCCGTGACCCGAGAATTGGCGAGTCAACCACGGCGAGGACTTATTAGCTCTGTTAGCATCCGTTTTAAACCCCCTGTCGGAGAAACTGCCCCACAGATGAAGAAGGGTTTACAGACAGTCGCCTCTGGTGCAAATACATCTTAGGAATAAATGGCGTGAACTTACTGCTGTCCTGTTAGCGACCGTGTCAACGAGCATGCTAGCTGAGAGTTACCGCGTCAGTTAGTTCATCCAAAGACGGAGAAAGCTCAGAGAAGGGTTAATAAGTTAGTTTAATAAGCAATATTATATATGTATTATGTAGGGTTTGAGAGGCATTTATAAAAACGACGCTTAGCCACCGCTTTGCTAACTGAGCTTAGCTAGCTCGCTTGCTCAGTGAGTCTTTTTCCCCACTGCAATGATAATGATAATATTATTGAATGTAATGATGTACATGATTGTGAACAAAAGGCCGGGGGGGGGTAAATGGTACAGTACAGACAAAATAAAGTCGCTAGCAAGTTTCGCCGCTTGCTAACGTCTGTTAACTTGCTAGCTAAAGTAGCTCACCAAGTGGCGGGAGCCCCTCATCAAGCCTCTAGTGAGGAAAAGTTTTGATTTTGCATTATATAAATAAAGTGTAAAATATTTATAAAAACTGGTAAATGTTGCCGCAGCATGTTTAGACAAAAAAAACAAACCTAAAATTCTTTGTTTCTAAGAGACTCAGCTTTAGATACTTGAAACATTTCTCTGGTGCTTGACTCCACTGAATTTATCTACACATGGGCATCTTATTCGGGACGGAAGAAAAATTTACCAGAAATACAAGACATTTAACCAGTCGTCCTCTCTTCTCCCTCTTTGTTTTCCTTCGTTGCTTCAGTCATATGCTCCTTACAATCCTTTTGTCTCTCGCAGGGGAGAAGAGGTGTTGAATAGAAAAACCCGGGAGCCAAAAACTCTCTCTCCCTTTGAAAGAGCTCCCACCCACAGTACGTACAACACATGCACAGACCTCCGCAGCACATAATCACCCGAATCCAGCTACCCGACAGCGAGGCAGAGATCAGGGCTTCCTCCGCAGCGAAACCACGCCACCGTCGGCAGCGGCGGCTGATGAAATGCGCTTTGCTGAACGATTCGGCCTTTGATCCGGGCGGATGCGTCATCGAACCTCGGCGCTAAGCTGCACATGAAGACAAATAGTGGGCACATGTCAAAGAAGAAACAACGTGTCAGAAGTTGTGGGATTGTTGGGTCGACTCGATGGGAATCTCGTTTCAAAGGGATTTTGTTTTTTTTTTGTACCTTTTACAATTTATTTAACACCCATAGTTATAGTTTCTTTGCAGAATAGGATTCTACAAAAACAATGCTACATATCAAAATACCTAAAAGAACATAAAGTAGTTACAATTAGCTCCAGCTGAACAAAATTCTACTATCACGTTAATGCATCAGTAAAAATAATCTAATTGTATTCAATCCAATAATATAATCTGGATACTTCAACCCCTGTTCGAAACATGCTATGCTTAATTTGACTACACTATATATATATATAGCATGTATATGTATATGTGTATATATATATATATATATATAGCATGTATATATATATATATATATATATATATATATATATAGCATGTATATATATATATATATATATATATATATGTATATATATATATATATATATATATATATAGCATGCATCTATTGTGCAGACAGCACAATGAGACTCGGACAAATTCTTGATATGTGAGACGCAAAAGCATAAAGGGAGAGTGTGATGACAGATGACAGCTTTATATATATATATGTATATATATATATATATATATATATATATATATATATATATATATATATATATATATATATATATATATATATATACATACATGCATGTTTTTTTGGTTTGACTGAACTGTTGTGTAACGACGGCGAACTCAACAGAAAGTTGAGCGAGAGGCTGGATGAGAGACAGATGGAAGAAATGGGGAGGGAACATGAAAATGAAACGCATTGACACGTGCCCCTTGAAGTGCAGGACGGACACCGATGTTTTCTCTGTGAACTATTTTTGAAGTCATTCTGAAAGCAGACGAGCCTGATACGGAAAAGGGTGATGGTCCTGGTGCCGGTGGCGCTGATGACCACGATTAGGGCCGATCAGTTAGCGGATGAGATCTACTGTAAGCTGCGGCTGTTCTCTGCTGTTGGAGATTTTTGTTGAAGCGCCGTGTTTTTTCCCGTCCCGACAGGAAGATGGCTGCCATATGGCACGATAACCGACTCGACAGTGCGCCGTCTCCGCGGCGCCGTTAATGAGCTCCGTCGTGGCCCTCTCAGAATCTCGTTTGTTCCTTTTTATTCTTTCTCTTCTTCCAGTCTGCCAATTGGCAGAGTTACTGACGAGGCGGAGAGGGAGGCGGTGCGACAGCTCGGCTGGTTTCGGCGTCACAGCCGAAGGCGCGATGCGTCCGCCAGGCGAACTGCAGACAGACGTATCAGCGGAGCCGCCGCTGCCTCCGCTGAGGCACCGAGTCACCGCGATGACATCTCTGTTTCCTCCCCGTCTTGACGCATTGTTGTGAATAACTCAAAAACACACGATAGCGATGTCTTGCTTGCACCACAGCTCAATAATTCACGGCAGGTGATGTGAATTATTGATTGTTTTGTTTTGTTTTTTTAGTTTTTGAAATCTTGTGCTTTGCCAGGTGATACAGAGGTTTTTTCCTTTTTTTTTAACTTTGACTTCCATCTAAAAAAAAAAAAAAAGTTATCATCAAGCTGTTGTTGAAAAGTTCTGAAAGCGTTTGGAACAAATATTCATACCACGTACTTGGGAAATGAATGAACACACAGAACAAGTTATCACACACTTGCGGTGTAATACATCACACTCTTCCAATACATTTAAGCCAAACACATTGTACTGTTAATGCGATGACTGATTCTTCCTCACGCTCCTCGTCGCCACGTTTCTACCGACACACCGAGGGACCCGAGTACTATTTAAGTCTTATCAGTGTGACACAAGCTGTCGCTTTCATTAACGCAGCATCGTGTCACACGCACACACACACACACACACACAGACACACACTTCCCGTTTCTTCTGCGCAGGACTGAGGGAATAAGTGTGCCCCCCCCCCCGATGGGAAATTTATACAATCTTTATGCAAATCGTGCAAAACACAATTGGATTAGCTTTGAGTGAAATCCGTGCCTGTGCCTGCGCCTGCCCCTGCACCTGCGCACACAAAAATGCCACATGCCCCCGTGTTCGTGCGCTGACGGCGCCCGAATGCAAGTGATGGGAGATCTTAACACCGCTTTATCACATCTCACATCATTGTGGAACTAACACGATTATGTCTAAAGAGGAAAAACAAAAACAGGGGCATTGAAATGCAGCCTTTTGCTGCTGAGTGTGTATTTCATCGCGGGCGCAGCTGTAGTGCAGCGGCGAGCTTAACTGTAAATATCTGCCTCTACACTTCCTGCTTGAAACCCATCACCCCGAGCAAAGTGAAATCTTAGGCACCTCTTCCAGCTGAATTAGAAATAACTTTATTTCCTCGTCTGGGGCTATTTTTCATTCTCCCCTCTGAAGTCAATCAATGCACTTGCATTTCTAAGAACTCACCATTGTTAGATATCAGTTGTCGCAGAGCACTAACATGATAATGAGTTTCAAATTCGGTTACTCTGAAAGATATCTTCCCAGGATTTCTATTCACTCTGTCATCACACTCTCACTTTATGCTTTTGTGTCTCACATATCAGGAATTTGTCTGAGTCTCTTTGTACTGTCTGCACAATAGAGCTCACTGGATTTGGAGCTATACTGTACAAAGAGGGGTATGAGTCAGCCCTTCTGTCTGTTGAGGCATCGCTGGACTGCTAGAATATTAGTAAGGTGCATGAAACATTAAAAAGTAGTGGATATTACCTTTCAGAGTACAAATTCATGGAACAGAACAAAACCAGTCTAATCTGAAGAGGAACTCCAGCAGTTTTCCAATCAACTTCAGAAAACCTGCAATAGGAGCTGGGGGGTGTGACCTTTTAAAGACACGTAAGTAGATTTGACCTAACGTCGAACAAGGTGGGGGGGGGGGAACTTGCATGATAAGAGGCACAGGAGCAGTGTTTTTGGAGCTTGGTCCACATTAGGGAGTAAAAGCCAGAATATCTCAGCCACACTCAGTTTTTCACCACTGTTTTTTTGTTGTTGTTGTTGTTGTTTATTTAATCAGCTTCCCATAAATAATTTCCGCTGTCACGTTACTTAATGCCCCTGATTATCGTGGTTACATGTAATATCTATAACCATCCCGGCTCGGGTAAGGTCGGTTATAGATATGCTTCCCTTCCCTTCTTGTAATTGCTAGCCTCCAGTTTGCTGCGACTCGTGGAAAAAATTCGGCTCATTTTTTCGTTTTCCGCAGTAAGAGAGCGACAGAAAGGGCAAATAAAGGAAAACGAAGGTGTAACCGAACAAAAATTACACGAAGAAGGAAACCAAAAACACTGCTACGTGATAAATAGCTCACTCGCAGACTTACTTGAGGGAACTCAGGCTCAGCGGGGTTGGCGGGTTTTTGTTTTCGATGCCGTTCGCTGATGTGCTGAAATAACTGAGGTTGGGTTATTCGAACAATGGCCTGGTTTTAAACCAGAGCGGCATTAAAGAAAAAGAAAAAAATCTAGAAATTTCCCTCAAGAAAAAATATAAAAGCTGTTATAAAGAAATATTACTGTGGTAAGTGTGACCGTTAATAGTTCATGAAAGACCCTATAGCCCACAATAAGAATATGATTAAGAAAATGGGCTTTCTGCACCTTTAAATGTTTAAACCGTTGCATGCCTTAGATATTATATGCGAATCCAGAGTCAGACCAAGATGCAGCCCATCATCCTTATGTCACCACTCTGTCAACCACTCCAGCATGAAGGTGGTTATCACCAATAATGTGCCCAGGTACAGTGTGTTGACAATCCGTGGGATGTTCCATCAAATGGGAACTGAAGAGCCTGACTGATCTGAGGTAATAAGTAGCCTCCTGCAGGAACGCAGCAGATTGATGGTGCTGATATCAGTGTGTCACGGAGTGGAAAAGCAAATTATGACTCCCGGCATATTGTGGGGAAATTGGTGACTCCATGCCCGGGCGTTCGAGAGGGATGACAACGACGGGGGCTCGCCGCGGGACTGGGACGAGGCGGGGCTACGTCCCGTGAGCGGGTTCATCTTCACGCGCCAACGGCTTCGCTTTCATGCTCGTGAAGGCGCTGCCGTCGTCCCCCCCGTCGCCGCTTTCTGTCCCGGGCTGCAATGGCTCGGACCCATGACGGAGGACCCTGGATGTGACTGGGACTGCGCTCATCCACGGGCAGCTGTAGTTTCGGTGATAGAGAACCAGCCAGACAGTAAAATGGACCTCGGCGTTTATCTGAACCACGGCGCCCAGGAATTATTGCCTTTTTTGTCAGAGAACAATCATTGATATTGATCCATTTTTTTTTATGGATGCACGCGCATCTCAAACATCAGCAGGTATTTGTATTGCACACATGATGCCTAATAATAACCTGCACACTGCGTCGCTTTGAACCAAAGCTCTGCTGCAAATCAAGTATTTTCCCTCATCGGAAATCGCATTCAAACAGCTCCTCCACCTAAAAGAACGGGGTCGTCTCGCATCGCAGGGCCGAGATCAGAGTAAGATCGCACGGCCCATTTCCATATTTTAGGGGAGAGAGGCCTTAGGCTCCAAATCACTCACTTCTCCTTTAGTCTTCCGCAGACGCTGCCTCAAATCCTCGTTTGTTTCAATTTGATATTGACACAGATTACATTTCCCGCAACTATGGAAATATGTTTAGCTAAGGAGGAGGATTTATTGGTTTGGCATCATTGCAAATGCTCACTAGTGAGAGCTGTACTTCGCAATAAACCATTTCACAGACAAGAGGGTTGAGACGGAATTTCCCCTGGAACGCACGCACCTTTACGGATGCAGGATAACCCGAAACAGCGAGCACCTATTACAGTTTTAATTGGTGCTGTTCTTGTTTACAAGATGTATGCATATTAGTTGCAGGCTGTTAGATGCTCTCAGGCGCTGCTCATTAACGCCGCGCGGCATTGTTGCTTAGCTACACAATTGTGAAAACTCTAATCGTGCAAAATGGTTGATTATACACGATTCAAGCGCAACAAAAGACAAACACAACCTTCTACTAATGGCAGGTAACTCAGTGGGGATACTTATGTAACTTATTATGTCAGCGAGGCCACGCTTACAATTATTGAATTTTCAAGAATCTAGTCATTTAAGCGTATGATTTTGGAGACAGTTCTTTAATACCCTTACTAATTAGTAATAAAAATAGCTGAATCCGGCCTGTGAGCCTTGTTCCCTGTGGAAAAGCCACCATTATTATTTTTCAGTCGAGATGCATTTGCAAACAAACCAAGTTTATTCGACGTACTCACCTTTGAGCCCTAGTTTTGGCGAGGGCAAGCCACCGTGGAACGTGGCGCCACAACGGGTCTCGAAGCCTTGCGGGTGCGTCAGCGGAGATCCCGCCGGGGGCCAGGGTCGAAGGTCGGCGTCGTCCAGCCCCTGAGTCCGGGTGCTCACGTGACCCGGTGGCGGCTAACGGGCACCCGCAGTGCCGCAACGCCAGATGTCGACACACATCACGGGACGGGTCTCCAGCCACGTGGGCACCCGGTGCCCTCGGGTTGGACACCGCCCGCCAGATTACCCGGGAACCGCCTCCGCGGTAGTTCCTTCAACAGCAGTTGATTCCAGGACCACGTTTCTACCGGGGATGACTCGCAGACACATAAGCAGCCTCACAAGGTGAGGAAAACAATGCCAGCGAGGCCGACGCGGCCGGCAGACGCCTCCATGCAGACGGAGAAACGCGGCTATAAAAACCTGCTTTCAAAAGACGGTAGATGGTTCGGAGTTAATTGGCATCCACTGTGCCGCCAAGCGGCCGGCGGTGTGTTAGCAGGCACGACGCCGGGACGGCGGGCAGCAGACGCGGACTGGGATTCGCCCGGCAGCTGCTCTAATCCCTAAATCTATGGGACGATCTTTTTCTTTTTTTTTTTCACCCTCCATTGCGGACATGTCCAAGTCTAAATCACACGTTCATAACCTCCTCGTTATTTACCCCGGCTGATTTATTCCAATTGGCTCTGATGTTTTACTCTCTACAGTTATGAACTCATTTTTAGCTTGTTACGTTTTGGAGATAATCTGTGAGGTAGTTCTTAGATACTGAGACTCTCTATATCCGATGGGATCTATGGAGTCTTTTATTTCTTTCTTTTCTTTTTCTTTTTATTTCATTTTTTTCCAGAAGACACTCTGGAAATTGTTTCCTTAACTGGTCCTTGGCCCAATCTGTTTCATTCCTTCTACCGTTCACTGCAGGAAGCAAAACAAAAATGTAGTTACCTTGCATGAAATTGCTGTTGTTGTTCTTTTAAAGGTGAAATGGAAGGTGTAACTCGCAGCAAATCACCTCCCTGTTGTGTGTAAACAGAATAGAAATCCCTCAGCCAATGAGGGATTGTATTTCTTTTTGTTAAAAGTGATGAAATTACACGCCGGAGTGACACGGTTTGACCTTAACTTTGCCATATGTAAGTCATTTTACACCAAATTTAAAGTGGCAAGCTGCCACCTAGAAAAGTTGTAGCTGTTGAGAATGTTGCACATTAATGCTGCATTATAGTTTGCTACGAACCATTGACTACGTATTTATATGGCGCCTTGTTACTTGTTATGTATTAGTACAACTGAAGTGCAGCATTTGGTGGCCGAAGTCAAGCAGGGTAAAAAACAAGAAACAAAAAAAAACAAACAAAAATCCCCTTAAAACTCAGAAAACAAAAAAACTCCACTGTCGTGTATTTGGGAGCGAATCTGGTTCGGGAGCCTGGGGAAACCGGCCCTGCCTCGGGCCGGCGTGTCCGAGCCGGCGTTCCCGGGACGCCTCACCCACCGGGCCATCTGCTAGCGCTCGCAGGACGCCCGGCGGAGAACGCGAACCGCTGCTCTGGGAGGCGGCGATGCTCGTATCTCGGCCAAGAAAAAAAAATGAATAAAATGAAATAAATAAACTGGGCCAACGGGGCTGCTTTGAATTTCTAAGTCAGTGTCTGGGTTGGGCTCAGATTTAGCACATTGTGCAACAAACACGTTTCTATTTTCGATATATTTAATTCATTCCTGTGTACTTGTGTGTGTGTGTACAGGCTCCCACTGTGGAGTTCCCGCTACGTCTTTGCTGTTATTCTGACATATCTCCCGGCTGGAAAAATTTTTTCTTACTTTGACTTTTCTTTTTTTTTTCACCCTCCATTGCGGACATGTCCAAGTCTAAATCACACGTTCATAACCTCCTCGTTATTTACCCCGGCTGATTTATTCCAATTGGCTCTGATGTTTTTCTCTCTACAGTTATGAACTCATTTGTAGCTTGTTACGTTTTGGAGATAATCTGTGAGGTAGTTCTTAGATACTAAGACTCTCTATATCCAATGGGATCTATGGAGTCTTTTATTTCTTTCTTTTCTTTTTCTTTTTATTTCATTTTTTTCCAGAAGACACTCTGGAAATTGTTTCCTTAACTGGTCCTTGGCCCAATCTGTTTCATTCCTTCTACTGTTCACTGCAGGAAGCAAAACAAAAATGTAGTTACCTTGCATGAAATTGCTGTTGTTGTTCTTTTAAAGGTGAAATGGAAGGTGTAACTCACGCAAATCACCTCCCTGTTGTGTGTAAACAGAATAGAAATCCCTCAGCCAATGAGGATTGTATTTCTTTATTAAAAAGTGATGAAATTACACGCTTGAGTGACACGGTTTGACCTTAACTTTGCCATATGTAAGTCATTTTACACCAAATTTAAAGTGGCAAGCTGCCACCTAGAAAAGTTGTAGCTGTTGAGAATGTTGCACATTAATGCTGCATTATAGTTTGCTACGAACCATTGACTACGTATTTATATGGCGCCTTGTTACTTGTTATGTATTAGTACAACTAAAGTGCAGCATTTGGTGGCCGAAGTCAAGCAGGGTAAAAAACAAGAAACAAAAAAAAACAAACAAAAATCCCCTTAAAACTCAGAAAACAAAAAAACTCCACTGTCGTGTATTTGGGAGCGAATCTGGTTCGGGAGCCTGGGGAAACCGGCCCTGCCTCGGGCCGGCGTGTCCGAGCAGCGTTTCGACGCCTCACCCACCGGGCCATCTGCTAGCGCTCGCAGGACGCCCGGCGGAGAACGCGAACCGCTGCTCTGGGAGGCGGCGATGCTCGTATCTCGGCCAAGAAAAAAAAATGAATAAAATGAAATAAATAAACTGGGCCAACGGGGCTGCTTTGAATTTCTAAGTCAGTGTCTGGGTTGGGCTCAGATTTAGCACATTGTGCAACAAACACGTTTCTATTTTCGATATATTTAATTCATTCCTGTGTACTTGTGTGTGTGTGTACAGGCTCCCACTGTGGAGTTCCCGCTACATCTTTGCTGTTATTCTGACATATCTCCCGGCTGGAAAAATTGAGCGTACTTTGACTTTTTTTGAGGGGGGGGGGCGGGATCTGTCAGCTTCTTCTCCAGCAGGTAAAATGAATAAAAAATGACTTATTTATTTATTTATTTATTTATCTATTTATTCTAGAAGCCCCGTCTTTATTTTTTGAGCTCAGGAAGAACCGGGCTTCAAAATCTGAACCCGAAGTGAAATGTACCTAAAGAACGTTAAAATAGAACCACAACTAGCAAACATACGCACTTGGGAGGAAGATATCGGCGGCAAAATGACCAGGTGTCACAGGAATAACAGAGTCCGAGGTCCATTATCTTGTTTTTCACCTGTGTTAATCACTTTTTGTGCAACACGAAAACATTAGAATGATAATAACTTAAAGAGGATGAAAACTAAGCCTTAATATAGAGTCTGATGCACAAATTAAAACCAAAAACCAATGTGGGAAAAAAACTAAAAACCTGCTCCGAATAATCTGAGAAATACCAGCGTTGTGGGCCAACATGCGAATGCCAATTTAAATCAACTGTATTAAATGTTCCCCTATGAAGCATCCGCGAAGCTGTTATTGCGAGTTTGGAGAACCAGAGAAAGCGTCTTTAATAGCATTAGGATGCTATCAGGGAGCAAAGAGCGGCCCCCGAAATGAGATTATCCCCACCGAATATTATAATGCGTAAGCCCATTATCTGGTTACAGCGACCCGGAGCGCGGCACCCCCAATATTAACATTCACAATATACACCGGCAGTGAGGAGCGCAGATGTAAATCTCCGAGGACCTGCATACCAAAAGGTTAGCAAATCAAGTTAATCTCTGCCGTGTTGACGCGGAGGCCTCGGAGACAGAGGATTCCCGCATGAAATCCACCCGTTTTATTAAAGCCACACGCTGGAGTTTAGCTCCTGACATTTAAAACTTTGAGGGAAGTTGATATTAACTACCTGAGGGCCCCAAGTGCCGCAGCTGCTGCAGAGGTGGCCCTCGGCCGACGCGGGAGAGGCCCCCAGCTCCGGCTGCTGGGGATGTCGAAACTGATCCTATAGCTAAAGGACGTTTTTATATCTGCGTCCGCATTTGTAGCTCTGGACGATAAATGACGGCACAGTGAATTTTCGCCCCCCGTTGATTTGCACGTTGTTCGATCTCGGTGGCGTTCTCGCAGTCTCTCTTTAGCGATGCAGCGGCTCTACGGCCGCAGAGGCCTCGCGCGGGGCCCGGGTGCCGGGGTCGACGGATCCGTCTCCGGCCCCGTCCAAGGCCTGCGGGGGCGTGTTCTCGCTCTCAGGGCCGACGCCAGAACTTAGCATGAAACTTTTCAACATTTCTGTGTCTGACGGCCGCCAGTCGGCGTTGTCCCTCTCGTACGAGACCCGTCTCCTGGACTAGTCAGTACTTGCTCCTGTGGCCTGTGGTTTCCTATTGATTGAAGTCTTCGACCCACCTTTTCCTCTGGAGTTTTCCTGAACATGACCATTTGTCCGCTGAGCACAGTTTGCTGTCCGCTAACCCTTTATTACATCATATTGACAATGTACGAGCAGTCAATCCACTCTATGGGGGGATTTTAAATTAAAAAGTCTCTGGAAAGGCCTTTATGGCAGGAATGCAGCCTGGTGCACACTGGTTTCTGCACACCGGAAGTGACAGCTGGGCCCGGGCGTCGAGGTGAGCCTGACTCCCGGGCGACCTTCGCCGTCAGCGCCGACCCGCGCTGACAGCCAGGCCGTCCACGCTGTGACTGATGGCCCGCTGATAGGTTCTGTCAGCGGGCGGATCCGAGGCCGGGGTCTGTCTGTCGGCGGCGGGGCGTCCCATTGAGGCGCCCCTGAGCGGTGAAAGCCGACCCGCCTACGTCTGGTGAAACACATCCGCATCTCCGGTGTCGTGTAATTTTAATTTTCTTTCTTAACACAGCTGTGATCTCAGACAACCTGCATTCCGGTTGTGTTTTATAACGATAACACAACATGGACGGATGATCAGAGTGGGATCGGTGATGTGGTCACAAAAACAACAGGCACTTTCAATAACTTTTTTTGTTAAATCTAAGCTTTGTGTTTTCGTAGTGTTCTGGGGAAGTTTATTGCAGGTGAGCACAATGAAAAGGAAAATAATTTAAACAAACATAAACATAAACTACATTAATAAATTTTCCAAACCAAAAAACAGCGAGCGATTCAATTCCCAAAAAGCAACTGACAGGGTGAACCTCAGGGCTTTTCCTGGGGAGATGCCTGCCTAAGCCCGTATTTTAATCCGTCCTTTTATAGTAGACAAATCAGATAAATGGACACTCGGAGGACCTGCCCCCCCCCACTTGCTAAGCGCTAAGGATGAAGACACGACGTCCCAACGGTGATATTGTTCGGGGTCGAGCAGCTAAAACTTTGAGGGGGTGTCACTCAGCGAACTAAGTGGGCGACCTCGGCTCGGTCACGGCTCAGCGGCGTGACGTCCGTTCGTCACGCTGTAATCGGGACTAAATAAAAGCGCCTCCTCGGCCCGACACACTGATTGTAAATTGTCACAAATAATTTGTCAGCGGAACTTGTTGGTGTCGCTCATCTTATCCGGATTCGATGGGGGGGTCGGGGGGTCGAATGAGGTCAGGACCGGCCGCTTTGGGAAGGACGTGGTGGGGGTTTGGTTGGTGGTGGGGGCTGTGTTTATTTATTTGTTTATTTTGCTTTATTTTATTTTGGAGAATTACAGGGATTGTATCCTCGTGGTCTAGTTTTCCCACATGAGGGTTGAAAATGATGATGATGATGATGATGATGATGATGATGATGGCGATGCACCTTGCAGCCCCCCCGCTGTGACAGGCTCCCTCTTCAACCACGTGTACTCGGGGCTGTCAGCAGTGGGGCTGCGCTTGCGCAATTTGCGGCGCTCAGACACACACACACACACACACGTACACACACAAGCACGCACAACAACACACGGCCGAGCTCAGTCAGTCGGCGCAGGTTGGTGTTGTGTTCAAATTCACCTCGGAGCTTTAGAGACGAATTAAAAAGTCAGAGGAGGATTTAAATCGGCCGGTTTTCGGTGGGAAACTTCGCGGCGGATTTACGCTCGACCTGGAGACAGTCGGCAGCACTTTGTTCGGAACAAACACAAAACCCAAAAACCAAACCCGAACCAAAGGCACCCAGCGGAGCGCGTCCCTCCCTCCGGATTACATCTGGGGACGCACTTACGCGATCAAACGCACCTCTGAGCCGCAAAGAGGACGCGGAGCGACGGGGGCGAGCGACCGAGCGCGTCAGGTAGGAGCAGAGCCGCCTCCGCTCCAAAATCCGGCTCCAACTTTGAGCTCGTCCGTGGCTTGTGTTCGTCTCACCCTCTCTCTCTCTCTCTCTCTCTCTCTTTCTTTCTTTCTCTTTCTCTCTTTCTTTCTTTCTTTCTCTCTTTCAGAAGTTCTCACCATGAACCAAACCGCGGGAGCCACCAACGCGTACCGCCGATGCTCCAAGGGAGGGAAGGTAAGGAGGTCTCGCTCGGGTGTGTGTGTGTGTGTGTGTGTGTGTTTGTGTGTGTTTGTGTCTGTGTGTGTGTGTGTGTGTGTGGGGGGGTGTTTGCGCCCTGGATTGGCGCAGCATCGGCTGCGGCACCGGGCGTCTGGTTCCGGCGTGTCCGCTCGTTATTGCGCCGGAGATGGTGCGAGATGTGGCTCGTTTGATTAATGGGGCGGACGTGCGGGCGCAGTGGAAGCTTTGGAAACACTGCAAAAAATAATAATAATAAATAAAAAGATAAAAATGATAATTAAAGGAAACGTTCATTTAGAGACAAAGCCTGAAAAATGGACAAGGAATCAGGTGGATTGATGCCCGCGCGCGGCTTCTCTCGTATCTTGATGTAATTTCCTGCTCGAGCTCCCCAGCGACCCGATGGGGATCTGGTTCCGGACTCGACCAGGAGGATGGCACCGGTTTACCCGAGCCTGTGACCCACATTCACAGGGCTGCTGCCGCTGCTGCTGTACCGTGGTCAACAGGGAGAAGAGAGTGTGTGTGTGTGTGTGTGTGGGGGGGGGGGGGGGCTGGCGGGGACAAGCCGGAGGACGCAAAGGGAAGACGGCTGCATTTTAGTCTTTCCAGCGAAACCAATTGAGGGAAAACAGGCTCTGGTTGCTCTGTGTGTGTGTGTGTGTATGTGTGTGTGTGTGTGTGCGTGCGTGCGTGCGTGCGTGCGCGTGTGTGCGTGCGTTGCGTGCGTGCGCGCGTGCGTGCCCATGATGGTTGGAGATGAAGTATGAGGCTTATTTATCACCAGGCAGCCTTCCAGAGACTTTGGGAACAGGCCCCTAAGAGTGCACCCCCCCCACACACACACACACAATCACACTACTGAATAATAATATCACGTTACCATTTAGCCACCATGCTGGGAACGATCCGTAAAATGAGCCTGATATGAGATTTAATGAACACAGGCTGTTGCGCGGATGTAGTTTCCTTTCCTTCATCCTCCCTCTCTCCATCTCTGGAAGCACCAGGGTCGAGGTTGAATCACGAGCGAGAAATGTCATACAACAATTTGAGAAAATTTCTGAAAAGATGGAAAAATTAGAAAGAAAATATTAAAAAGGCTTTTATTCTACGAAGGTTGACAAACTAAAAAGAGGATTTTCACCCTTATCACAGAGGAAGATTGAGATGATGCTGAGAAGATGAGCGGCTGCGGCAGAGCTGCTAACTGAGTACTGGCTGTGTGTATACTTCCTATATACATTACTGGACAGGTGAGCTAAGAATTATAACAGTAAGTTGTTGCAGTAACTGAGGAAAAGGCAACAAATACATCGGCTCAGCTAAAAGCAAAAAATCAATAATTCAAAAACTTGGATAAATGGTGGAAACCTCCAACTCCAGCTGCTCCAGCTGGTGCCGGTCCGACGTAGACTTTGACCCCTTAGATGAATGGGGGGGGGGCAATATTCACTTTTACGTAATCAGGTCTGTTGAATAACATCTGGTTCAACAGCAGCTCAGACGAAAACGTGGCCGGCGTCGTTGAGAGAAAGGATTTTATCGGCTGAGATGTCAAATCCCTGCATGTTTTATATGTTTGACGTATCCGTGGCCTCCCAGTGTTTGTCTGTCTGTTTGTCTGTTTGTCTGTCGGTTCAGCAGGTTACTGTTGTTGTTCCTACTTCGATATTTGCTCGCAGTTGCTGCCTGTTCTGATTCCAGGGGACGGAGGGGGGGTGGGTTTGGGGATGGGGGGTGGGTGGGGGGGTAGGTTTGTTTCATCTCCGCTTTCCCATCAACTTTGAGAGAGAAAATAGTCTCCAGACACTTTCCGTCTCCAGGCGGCGGCGGCGCAGCGTCCTTTTCATTATCTGTCCCACGGCCACTTTTAGCCGCCACACCCCCCCGCCGCCGCCGGCGGGATCGCCCGCCACTTCGAACCGCGGGTTCTCGCGTTCTGCGCCTGTTCTTTAAAGCCTCGGCGCGGCGGAGGGTTCCTCTTTTGATGCGTCCCCTCCCGTCCCTCGGTGGATTTCCTATTTCCAGTCCTGTTGACAAGTCGGCCGCAGAGAGACGCTTAAATCGTGGATTAATGACAGTCTGATTAGGTCCGCGTGTGTCTTGATGGGCCTCCCAACAGGATAAGCCTCACGCCGTCATGGTCATCGGCTCGTGACAGGCTGTTGCGGGTTTATAAACGCCTCAAATTGGGGGGGGGGGCGTGCCGCTGTGTTTTTGCAATTAGTGTTGGATTTTTCAGAAATCCATCTGCAGTTTGCATTCTCTTGTTTTTAAAAACACAAACCACCCCCCCCCCGTGCTCCTGCACCCTCGCTGCTGATTGGTGATTGTCGGTGTATTTGCGTCCTCAGACGGTGGAGGGGCGATGGCCCAGAAGGGCGTCGCCCTCCCCCCCCATCTCGTAGCGACTGTAGCTCCCCCCCCCCCGGCTTTTCACCAAACTCACTCATCCACATGCACGACCAGGTAGTCATTTGCAAGAGTGGAGATGAAAACAGTGCCTTGACGCCGACGAGCCACTAGAGGGCAGTGTGACCTTGCAGCACACGTAGCTATAAGGGAGCGAGGTTTTCACTTAGTGGGACAGAATTTGAAACAATTATTTATTTGTCTTTTTTTTTTTTTTGGTTCAATATCTAGTTTGATTGGCCTGAAATAAAAAAATATAATAGTCCAATAAACAAACTGGTTAAAGGAGATATTTTCTTTCCAGGAGCAGTTTGACTGCATGATTTATTTTACTGTTTGTTTTTTTCTTTTTTAATTTTTCCACTCGCTCCCCGTCGGTTGACCTTGATCAGGCATTAACAGTCTTTCCATGATAACGAGCCTTAGTTACACTATTTGTTCTGCCCCGAATGGAGCTTTAGACCTGTAACGTTTCCTAAACGCTGGAATCCTGCGGTTCGTAAGATTTCCACAGGTCTGAGATAAATTCAGAACTTAACTTTTTTCTTTTCCTTTTTCTTTTTGGACTCTGCAAGTCACACTTCTCCTTTTTTCCCCCTTTCTCCCTTTTGTCTTTCCTTGGTCACAGCAGGCTAGTTTGATTATCTCGGCCCTTGACAGCCCGGCACTTCTGCGTGCGCTATATCCCAATTAGCCGCCGCCCCCCCAACACGAAAGGTGAATTTGTGAGGTGCAGGTGAAACAGTGGGGGGGGGGGGGACTAAAAAACAAAAACTAAAAATTGACCGTCCGCTGCTGCGAATCTGCATCAGCTGCTGCCGCACAAAAACATACATTGATCACTTGGCCGAAATTGGTCAATTTGACTTTTGTCCTGTCGAATAATTGGAATTTCCCTGAGGCTTATTTCGCCTTCTCATTACCATGTGTTTGTGTGTGTGTGTGTGCGTTTTTATTTATATATTTATTTTTTTACTAAAACTCATTAGTTTCTTCAGTTATTGAGCTTTACAGCAGAATTCAACCGCCGGCCGGCCAGCGGCTCGCAGAGCAAAAAGCGCTGAACGGATATTTCGGGGGGGGGGGGCAGGGGCCAAGCTGAATAAACAACAAAAAAACAAACGCATCTGGATGGGGGGCGGACTTCTTAATTACCGCGGCTTTGTTGGCCGACAGCGGGGCAAACAGCGCCCGCCAATGTGCCAAGTATCGACCGGCGCCCTCATTACACCGCCGGGCCCATTGTAATGCACGGTTATCGCTCCCAGCTCCCTCCCTCAGTCTATGGAAAGCAGCATTGATTTTTATTTTTTTGTGCTCTTGGTAAAAATGGCAGGAGAGCGCCCGTCTCAATCATCCCTCTAAAACCTCGTCTTCCCCTCTCCCCTCGCTCATTAGCGACGGCAATCTGCGCCTCATCCCGGCGGCTCCGGAGGACGGCGGTGGGTGGGCGGGCCGGGGGGGGGGGCGGCCCAGACGGTGTCGGCCCCCGGGAGCCGCCTATTCCGTGCCGATCTCCGTCACATAAAAGCCCCTGATTGGCGGCAATGTGATCAAGACTGTCCTGACTCTGTGTCTGGTGGGGAAAACAAAACAAAACAAACAAACAAACAAACAAACCCGATGCACCTCGGCCCTCACTTGTATTTGTATGGGAACCTGTTTAGAGTGTACACAATGAAATTACATTTGGAGGCACATCTGAGAGCTCTACCACTGCGAGATGAATAATGCAACACACACACAGACACTCACGGATACACACACATACAGACTCTCACAAAGATACACACACACACACACACACTCACACTCACACACACACACACACACACTCACACACACACAGCTTTTCATAGCCTTTATAGGTTTTTTTTCTTAAATGTGTTGCAAATTGCTAATTCTGCTGTAGTAGCAGATGTGTTTGTAATAACCAACTGGTGTGTGCACTTAATCATCAAGTGCCCCCCCCCAGCTCATTCTACAGAGGGAGTCCTGGAGGAAATGGGGTAGGGGGCTTTTACGTGGGGGGGGGCTCAAAGTCAAACGGCTTGTCGGTGTCACTCGGCTGCATCCAAACACGGCGGCGGCTCCTCTCCCCCGGGTGTGATTGACACGGCAGGGGTGGCGGCGGCGGCGGCGGGCGGGGAGGGGGGGGGTTGTAATTGCACGGTTCACCGAGACCTCCCTGGCCCCTCTCCGAGCGAGCGGTTGGCTCCGGCGGAAAAAAAAGCAAAAAAAAGATGACGGCCATCGAGAGACAAAACGGCGCCCGTGTGCGGCCGCCGCCGCCGCACAGACCTGCCGCATCCTAAGTGTCCGGCTGCTGTCGGGGCCTGTCACAATGGATTGTCCTGCTTCTTCTCACACCACGTTTAATGCAAAGGTTTTGTTCTGTGTTTTTTTAACAACGAGGACTTTTGGTAAAACATTGCAAAGTGCTGGTGTGCAGGAGGCGGGGGGGGGGGGTGGTGTTGGGGGCGGCGGTGTTTGGGGGGGGGCGGTGGCAGTGCCGGGGGGGGGGGGGGGTCAGGCTTTCGTTTGCCCTCTGCTGGATGAAAGAGCCGAGCTCGCTTTGCCGAGTCCCGGCGCCAGCGAGAGGCTCCCGAAACGGTTAAAACCATTAAAATGAAGCTTCCTGACGGCGACACTTAAATGAACGAGTGGTTTGCAAATAATGAAGAGTTTAGTTTAAAGGCTGCGGAGCATTTCTACTCAAATGGAAACTTTTTTTTACTTTATTTCATTTTATTTTATTTATTTTTTATGAAGACTGTAGCAGCAGCAGATGATTACAGCTGTTTGTGAGCTGCCGTTCGCCTCTCGGAGCGACAGCCTAGCATCAGTCTCTCTGTCTAATGGGCACAGTGGGACCTTCCACCTCATCGCGTCAGGCAGCGGGACCTCGCGTACCTCCGAATAAAAACCCCAATTTTACCCCCCCCCCACCTCATACTGGAGGAACATTTAAAATAATAGATAGATAAATGAATAATAAGAAAATAAATCAAAAAGGTACTTTTGTGCCGCATGTTCTCTCATGGGGATAAAAAGGAAAAATAGGACGGGCCAACTTTCTGCTTGTGTATTCGCAGAGTTTATCCTTATATAATCGGGAACCCACGCGTGGAACGGACTCGGTCAGGTATTCCGGACAGATGTGTACGGACTGGGCCGCGCCCGTCGCCGCCGCCGCCGCCACGCCGGAGCCGCGTGCACCATTTGGTTATTGATCGCGGCGGGTAAGACGGCAGTTGCCGCGGTGACCGGACTCCTCGTCCGAGTCGATTCCCAAAGGGCTTTGAAACGCGGTGGCTTGTGCGGCGGTGACAGTTAATGCAGTGTGACAGACTTTTTAGGACAATCGTCCGCGGCCTATCAGAACGCTTCGTTCTGCACATCAACATCTCAACTTGTCAACGTGTCAACGTGTCAACGTGTCAACGCGTCAACGCGTCAACGTGTCAGTCCGCAGTCTGTCGCTCGGAACGAGCGCTGAATGCATTATTCCGGGACGCTGATCTGCATTTCCTTTTCTTCCGCTCGGCCCCATGTTGTTTTTTTGTGTTTATTTTTTTCCCTCTTCGCGCTTCAGGAGCAGCTGTCGTGTCCGAAGACGACTGACGTCCCGGAGCGAATGGCGCCCCCCCCCCCAGAAACTGTCGTTTCATTGGAGTCACGCGGAACAAAACGCAGCCGGACCCCAGATGATGCTCCGTTCACCGTCCTCCCTTTTTCCCCAAATTTAACTCCGCTCGTGTCCGGTTGAGTGTCAGTGGATAAATCCTTGGATAACCTGTGCTGATGTGATGATTTCCACCTTTGCACCTGTAGTGTAAACAAAAATACATATGAGTGGAATCTCCCTTTAACCTCATCCGAGTTTTAGTCCAGGTAGATCTGATTTATTTCCGCAACCACAAAGGTCACAGGGGCTCAAAGCTGGGAAAATTAAAAAAGAACTAATAAGTGAAAACTTTCCCACATGGACACTATAATGGAGAATTTTTTTTTTTGATGCCCTAATTCCTCCTCTTCACCATTATACTCATAAGCGTGTTCCAGGGAATATCCCGGTCTCTGAAATGGAAATCCCTTTTTATACCCCCTCTCCCGAGCCGAGACTCTCGGCGGTAATCTCCGGAAGACCTCGTGTCAGCTCCCGGCGTCTCCGGGCGCCGGCGTGCGCCGAGCAACCAAGAGACCGCGGAGCGAGATCCTTTTTCTTTAATTGGAATCACCTCGCTAGATTTCGGGGTGAGGGCATGTTGGATTTGCACATGCCTTGAATGTGATCAGTTAAACTCCAGCAGGCTTGACGCCCCCCACCTGCCACCACCCGCCACCACCTGCCCCCACAAGGGAATGGTGCACAATCGAGGGGTCAAAGTTTCCCAGTTTTTTCCTCAAATTTTGCCCTTTTCTCTGCTTTATGAGTGAAATTATCTTATTTTACGGTGGTTGCGATGTGTGTTTTTCGTACCTCAATAGATAAACTATTATCTCTGTGCTTAAATACCCACTTTGATCATCGGTGCCGCCTTTAAAGGTGAAGTTTAACTCCTCTACATGCGCTGGATGTACCGATGTGAGCTAGCGGTCGTTTGGCTCCGGCCCTGAGTCTAAGTATCCTTTTTCTTTTTTTTTTCCACGCTCTGTCCTTGTCTCGTCACATTTTCCCGGCCGCCAGCCACGGCGCCGCTTAAAGGCGACGTTTTTTATTGACTTATTGCAGGAGCGCCGGCGTACGTACGGCCCACCGCGCGGGGCCACATCTGTCCCCTTGTCCCTGGCAGTTAAAGAGGGATGATTTGTCGCGTTGACTCCCGCGGCGCTTCCGCGCTGCCCCTAAAACAAGACGCCGCTCCCCTTGACAACGAACACACTCCGCCTGAACATAAACAACCGTTTTATTGTGCCACCGTCTGCTGGGCCTCTGGAATCGATGCTTTTGTAAATCATCCTTGGGAGCCGTGCGCGCGCCGATCCATCCCGCGTAGCCGGAACACCCATGGACACGGTGGCACATTAATAAGGGCGGATAAAGAGCACGACGCCGCGCACGGTCGGCCAGTAATCACGAATTGTTCCGTGGCGAAATGGCAGGGAATCAATGGATCAGGGATCAGGGCGGCCATCAACCATCTTTTCGACTCTCCGGCCGTCGTTGAAGTTTAACAGAAGCGTAACGCGCTCTGATATTTCACGCCAGCCGAGGGTCCTCGCTGCCCGTTTAGTTTCCGCTCAATGGGAGTTTTTTTATGTGCATCTAGAGGCGACGCGAGCCGAGAAGCGAGCGGCGAGGGGACAGGTGGGACAGTTGTTCAGGTGTGACGCTGGAGAAGACGGCCCGGTTGGCGGCGACCCTTAGGGGCGGGGTGTAGATGGAGACCTCGCGGTGCGTTCGGGTGCGTCCCGGTGCGCCGTCCGCTGCGCCGTTGTGCTCCCTGTGAAGCGGAGGCCGTAGGGATCCACCCCATGGCGTCGCTGCTTCCCTGGGGAACAAACTCGATGCGACCTGTTTACTCCGACGACCCGATTCATAGAGTCTTGCAGGCCATAAACGGGAATGTTTGCGGGGGGCGGGGGGTCGAGCCCCTTGCCATTGTACCTCGGCCGACCGCGTCGGCGCCGGCGTCAGGGAACCTTGTCCCGTCTGCGTCCCGATGAGTTTTTCCTTCCCGTGTGACAAGACTTTCACTTTGTCAAGCTCCGGTTCGATGCAGTATCTCTGCGGAAATTGTCCACACACACACACACATACAGTAGATCCCGTTTTTACAGTCTTATTTACCAGACATTCACCCCCCCCCCTTCACGCTGCGCGTGAAATGTGGCGCCAATTTGCATGCTGACAACGATTTCGAGTCAGATTACGCCCCGGCTGATTGATGGGCCACGCCGTCGCCCCAGAAGCCACCTTGGGCGATGTGATACGGCTGCGCCGTTATCAGACACTGAAGCAGATTCCCGTAGTTAATCTTCCCAAATGGGCGTTCGCGGGAGACATCCAGCATCCGCGGGCCTTGACTGGTAATGAAAGACGGCCCTTTTTTTCCCCCCTTTTAGCGGCACGTCTGAATGCGGCTCATTTCATTACAAAGAGGATTGAGGGAAGGGACCTTGGCTGGTTCACGTGTTCGCGGATGTTGCGTAGGAACTTCCACTTCACTGTTGCCCTGCATGATAGGAAAAGTGTGTTGTTGTTGTTTTGTTTTTTTTTCTTTTCTTCTTTGTTTAAGTGAATTATTTCTGCTGAGATATATTTTCGCCAGGCAGATGTAATGCTGCAGATGCAATCTGGTGCAAAGCTTGAGAGGCATGAGTGGGCAGAATGCGTAATGGCTGCAGACAGAGATGCTGCTGTTCGACAACAGGTTTCACTCCATGGCAACCCCCCCCCCTCGGAGGGGGTTACGCAAAAAGGTACATATATGAGAGAGGAAGGGAGAGAGAGGGGGAAAAATGTGGTAAGTGGACGCAACGGGCAATGGGCGGGGGGGCTTTCCTGTTTCGCGATGACGTTTTCACGATGACGTAAATGCCCTCGTCCAGATAAACCACCCAGACACGTGCAGGGCACAGGCGCCTCCGCGGTGGCGTCGGTCGGCCTCGGCGGTTGTTAGCATCAGCGAGCGGCCCCGGGCCAACCGTCTCACGGCCTGTTGACCACCGGCGCCGCCGCCAAGGTCAGAAACAAGTTCTACCACGGAACCCGTTGGGTCGCCGACGCGTCACGTCGGTCGGGGATAGAAGGGAATCAAACGGATTGTTACTCAACATCACTTAAAGGTCAAAAAGAAAAGTTGTGATAACTTCGCGTCGCAGCCTTTTTTGAGCCGCTTGCGAGGCCAAGGGCCAGCTGCCGCTTGGCGGGGAACCCCCCCCCCCAGGTTGAGGCAATGAGTCCGATCCAAGTTCCTGACAAGCGCCTGCTGTTTCGAGGCAACTGTTTCGATTAATATTCAGACGTGCTCGCCGCCTCTGTCGGGGGGGGGGTGCAAAAAGCCCCCCCAGCGAGTTGGAAAAACAAATACAGCAACTTCTCTGTCTCGCGCTGCCGAGCGCCGCCGGGATGGGACGGCCGCCCGTGGAGCGCCACTTTCACCAATTTCACCAGCCCCCAGACGTGTCCGGTCACTCCGCCGACTCTCTCTTTGGTATTTTCGCGCCGCGATGCGAATCAGATTCAAGCCAATCCCGTCTCATCAGGAGGATTTAGAGGCAGTTTTCGAGGTTCGGCTTTTATTTGACGCTGATCATCACTTAAGAGTTTTTTTGTTTCGTTTTTTTTTTTATCTCCTTCTTGAAACGCGTTTGGTATCTCCGCGGCCATCCCAGGCTGGGGACCCGGGGCCACTCGACTCCGGATTTGTGCAAGTTTTTAGTCACTTTCCTTTTAGAAGGCCCCTACTGGTGTTGCGTTCTCCGTCCGTCGCATCAGTGAACGCAAAAAGTCGGAGCCTTGAGGGAATTTCTTGGCACAAACGTTCACCTGGACTGGAGGATGATTCATTTTGGATTTTATGGCCAAAGGTCAAACATGTCTTCGGCCATAACTCAGGACTTGGTGAGCTCGTTATGATGACGTGTCACACGAGCCCCGAGGGGATAGAATGACGACGTGATGACCTCCGACTCGGCCGCGTCCGGCGGCGGAGCGACGCGACACGTTTAAATCTCCAGCCCGTGTGTGGTGGAGGGGGCATGTATCGAGCGCCCCCTCTGGGTCAGATGCCCCCCCCCGCAGCGGGGAAGCTGTTATGCCGGGGAGCCGCTTGCCAAGGCCTGAAATCAGGCGTAATGAAGGCTACTGTTCAGCTGTGGACTCGCCGGGGGAACGCCGCGGCGTGGCCACGGAGGTAACCGTCAAAAACGCTGCCAGCACACTAATTGAGCGGCGCAGCCGGCTACCTGCCGCCGCAGCCGCCGCGTTGTCCCCCTGTCAGCAGTCCAGCTGGAGTCTGGGGAGCCCGGTGCCGCCCCCCCCCCCCCATTAGGGCTGTTTTGACAGGCTTGTCCACAGTAATTAATACCAGCCACTTTTTAAAATGAGATTTATGCGAGACATGCTGTTTGTGTGCCCCAGATGGGGGGGCGGCGGTTGGGGGGGCGTCTGGCTGCTGTCGGTGAACTGCCACTGTGACTGTCGGGAGGCTCCGACGCCTGGACCCGTTTTCTTATTCAGTACCATAAACACACCGAGGGTCTAGATTCAGAGACACTTTCAGGGGGATATTGATTTAAAGTACAAAGTATGGGGGGGTGGGGTCGGGGGGGGCACTGAGGCGGTGCATCGTAGCAAAAAAAAACATTTACGCTCCAACCTGACAGTACAAAATATTAGGGACTAGGGCTGCAACTGCAAATTATTTCCAATAGCAATTAACCTGCAGAATCTTTTTCTTGATTAGTAGTCGAATGTTTTGGCGCTTGAAGTGTTAAAGACAATAATAGATGGAATCGTACGGAGCTTTGACAGCGTTCGACACATCCGACGTGTTCGGGAAAGGAATCGAATCCAGAGGCGAACGTTCGGCACTTAAGGCCGAGCGTTTAACGGCGGCGGCGGAATCATTTCTCTCGTCCGACTAATTGCTGCTGAAGCTCTGCCGGCGGCGCTGGATCCTGAGCCCCCCCCCCGTCCGTCACACACACCCCCCCCCCCCGGGGGGATTCGCTATCGACGGCGGCGACGGGAGGCGATAAACCATAGCGACCTTTCACCCGGGGGCCCGACGGACCTCGGCGCCCCGTCCATCCCGCTCCGGTCCGGGTCGCCGGGGGAGATCTCCGGCCCACGCGCTCGTTGGCTCTTTACTTTGGGTGATGTGATCGGGGGGGGGGGTCCCGGGGCTTTAGATGAGGGACGTTTAAGTTTATTTGGGGTCGGACGTTTGGGGCAGGTCAGCCACTGGACCTCGGGAGGCAGGAAGCTCACCACGGCACTTAAAGGGTAATTCCCCTCTAATAATCAAGGCCTTTCAGAGGCACAACTATTAATTGCACATAAAAGCCTATAATTCACGAGGAAAACTCTATGTGGTGAATATTTATGAGAAGAAACGCTCATGACTGCGTTTTTTTTTTTTTTTCCTCACGACTGTGACCTTCACGCGTACAGCTGACCCCCCCCCCCCCCCCCCCAACCGCTCCAGAGCGTTGATTCCCTGCTGGAAGGAGGATTCCTTGTTTTCCTCTTCCGAAATTAACAACAACAACAACAACAACAACGACGAAACCCATCCAGTGCATCAGGACGCGACGATCTACGGTGGCTCATAAACCTCTCAAACTTATCTCCCCCCTGGTACTTACCCCCCCCCCTCCATGATTTGCTCTTTTGTATTCAAGAGAGGAAGGAGATGAGAGGAGAGGGGCAGCTCTGCTCATGAGGGCTTTAACAGAAACCCACGATGCCCCCCCCCATTTTTATTTTAATTTGAATCAATCTGTTCTGTTGCTGTTCTGTTGCGTCCCCCCCCCCCCCATGAACTGGCTCGACCACCTAAAGGGTCTGACTGAGAACGGGGGGGGGCGGAGCGGTGATGGAGGGGGGCGGAGGAGGAGGAGGAGGAGGAGGAGGAGAGCCGACGGAGGCTGTGTCCAAAAGTCTACACGGACAGACACACACAAACACACACACACACACACACACTCTCTCTCTCTCTCTTTCTCACACACACAAATATCAGCGGCGACGTCCGCGCCGCGGAGCGACGCGAGGAAAACAACAACAAAGAGAAAAGCCCCGAAACAAGAAGACATGAAGGAGAAGAGTCTGATCGAGACGGCGAAGATGCAGGGCAACGTGCTGGTAAGGCGCCTTCTCCTCCTCCTCCTCCTCCTCCTCTTCCTCTTCCAATTACATGACGCCGATCAGCCGATTTCGTTGCGCGTGGAGAAGAAGAAGAAGGAATAAAATGAAATGACAGCTCCAGGAAGTGTCCCGCGCCCTCGACCGTGCGTCCTGACGCACGTCCGAGGTTTGGGAACGAAGCGAATGCGACGCGCAACCTCGGCGGATTTTAGCCTCCGTCGAGGGACGGCGGAGGGTGTGTGTGTGTGTGTGTGTGTGTGTGTGTGTGTTGGGGGGGGGGGCGGCTCGGTGACAGTTCACGCCCTTTTCCGATTCCGCGTGTCCGCGCGTCCGCCCCTTCTCCGCGGGGGGAGGACGCGGATCGCGGCTCAGAGAAAGAAAGAGAGAAAGAAAAAAAGGAAAAAAGTTTTCTGCCGTTTTTATGAGGCGGGGTCGTTAATGACGTCTGAGGTCGGCGTCCTGGAGGGGGGGGGGGGCAGAGGCCACCCCGCCGGGGGTCCGTTAAAATATCATATAATATTAATATGTTGATAATATGTTATTAATATGTTACTGTGTGCCCCCCCCCTCCCCGCCTCCCCGTGGCCTCATTCTCAGCCAGGGGGTGCACGGCGCCTTGGCCCCCCCCTTCTGAAAAGTAAACACAGCTGTTTATCGTGAGGAGTTGGTACAGTTTCCAAATAAGTACGTGATGCGCTGGGTGAGATGCAAAAGTGAATATTTTTCATTTTGGTTGCGCAGAACTTCTATTTACATTTTTACCATTTTTTAAGCCAGAATCTGGGGCCCGGAGCAGTTGGTGAATCCATAGCTAAATATTTGATGTTTATCAGACAAATGGCTTCGTATAAATAGTGAACGTGGGGGGGGGGCATTCGGCCCACAAACACCTCTGATGTTCCCTAATTAGTTCGTTATATATTGTTTGTTTGTGTCCTTACAAATACCTAAGTGTAAAAATGATGAGTTGTGGTTTTAAGGGGGGGGGGGTGTGCAGAAGTATTTCTTGGCAGTCATGAAAATCCCCTTTATGTTTTACAGCATCAAAAAACAAGAGCATTAGCTCGTTTCCCGGGAAGTTGGATCATCGTTGTTTAATATCCGGAAACCTGACGTAGGAACTTAACCAAATTTCTTTTTTTCCCCAAAAACCTGTTCCCCGGGAGTTTTCAGCGGCAGCCCTGCAAGGGCCACGGCCAGCTGGTGTGGCAGCCTTGTGGCGACGCTGGCGGCGGCGGCAGCGGCTGGCGGCGGCGGCATGGCGGCTCCGGAGGAGGAGCGCGATGCCAGACCCGTGAAGTCGGTCGGCTCTCCTCGGCCTCCTCGGCGGGATTTACGACCTGTCATTTCAGTTTACAGGCTGAAGTTGTGCAGGGAGCGTGCGCTTCCAGTCTGGAGCCCGACCAGGCAACGCTGTGGCCCCTCTGACGCCCCCCGTCGTCCCTGACCCCCCCCACACCCGCTGGGTATCGATCGCTTCCTCCGCCTGGATTATGTCTTTCTGCGCCTGCGTCCCTCGATTTTTCCCGCTTTGATTTATCGACCCGATCGGCCGTGAAATGATTTGATCGCGGGGGTTTGTTCCGGCAGATGGCAACAGGGGAAGCACGAGACGGCGGCGAACTCCGGCGGCGACACGACAGGTTTATTGCACCGAGTGATTGCTTCCTGCACAATAAGCCCCCGCACGCTTGGGACAGAGACTTAACCACGGTGTCTCGGTGGGGAGTCCTCTCAATAACAGGGAGGAAGCTGCACAGCGTGATTTCTGACCACCAAACGCGACGGCTGCACGTTGTTGTTGCCTGCTGGGGGGGGTGGGGGGGGTGTTTCTGTCTGCGAGTGAAACAGGTAGCACTTGGATACGGCTGCCAAAACAGCCCCGAGGTGCTGTGCCTGCACAGGAAATTGCAGCTAATCAAGCCCGCATTCAGACGCCTGAGGGGTAATGACAGCGAAGATGTTACCATGGGATACGTCGGCTATTATCTCGCCCGCCCGGTTGCGGTGCGGCGTGCTCGGAGCGCCGCGTGCTTGATGTCTGCAGATGTACGAGCCCCTGGCACGAGGCGAGGACGGCTCTGAAACGGCTCCAACACTTGTTTTCCAAGCTCTTTCGCTCCGTTTGTGTCTAATTGTTGTCGGAAAATGGGCAAAACATCCCCCTTCAAGGGCACGGGCGCCGCTGTTGCTGAGCGGCTAACGATTTATTTTCCCTGGGCTGCGATGGAGGAAATAAATAAATAAATAGATAGATAATGATAAAAAAAAAAAAATATTATGGATGGAGAGATTTATGTCTGCGGGAGGAGGAGGAGGAGAGAGGCCCACAACAGGTTTCAGTCTGAACGAAACGCCGATTCTCCTCCGGCGGCGGCTCCTGTCATCTCATTAACCTCGGCCTGCGCGACACGCACGTTCGATCGGAGCGTCCTCGGCGTCCTCGGCGCCGCGGAGTCGCCGTCGGGTATCTTGTCCTCGCTTTAAACCTAGTCTGGCATTTCACGCTTATTGGGAAAGAGCTAATACAGCCCCGGCCGATTAATCGGTCCGGCTGCATTCGGGATCACTGCTCCGTCAGGCGTCACCGTTCCGCCGAGATGTCGTGGTCACGTCGCGACGTTCCTGCCAGTTTTACCCGATGTTACGTTACACGATTTTGGACAAGTGCTCGGCAACATGTGCCGATTCGATATCACTGCTAATCCAACGGTGATAAAGTTGGCTGGGAGATCAACCTTATAGGGCTGCGAGAAGATTTAAAGGATGAGAACCAGGGGGAAAAGAACCAACTACACACTTCTGCCGCTCAAAATCCTTCCCTCTTCTAATGTTTCCAGTTTTTCCAATGAATTACTGGACAGTTTTCCTTTTCCAGCCCCTAAAGATAAAGTGTAGAAAGTTCACTCTGTGGTTTAAACCGGCCACAACCATGTTTCTCTGTTTTAAGGGATCAGAGGCTACAAAGGCTGGGAACCTCTGCCTCAGCGGAATCGTCTAATATGGTTTTATATTCAGTACGATCAGATTCGATCTGCCGTCGTGCAGTGGTTCGGGATCACGACGTCGGAGGCCGCCGGCCCCCGGCGTCAGACTTTCGAGGTACAGACGTCGTCCCACCGGGGCAACGGCGGCGAGCCCCGTGCACGGAAGCGCCGCCTTTATCGGGGATTGGCTATGATTCGCCGCCTGTCAGTTTCTCTCCCCGGGCACAGGCTGGAAGCAGATGTGTCCCTGTTTACACGCTGCGGCTGTGTTTGTATGTCAGAGCAGCTGTTTGCTGCGTCGCGGCGTCTCGCGGCCTCCGGCTGATGAGCGCAGGGTTCTTCTTTCTTGGGTTTGTTTGGTTGTCTTGTCTCTCCGCCACACGGTTAACGCTTTTTTGCCTTTTTTCGGGACGAGCTTGGCGGCCGGGGGGGGGGGGCTGCAGGTACGTCGTGGCCCCGCTTCGCTTGTTTTCACGCCCCGGCCGCTCGGTTCCACGTGAAGGAGAAGTGAAATCACGGCGCTGTTTGTCCACCTCCGCGTGCATGCTGCTCTATTGATTGCTGTGCAACGCCTGCTGCTCCCCTGCACCGTGATTTTTCCAGACATCTGGTATCCGTGCACCTGTTTCCCGCTGCCTTGTAGTGGGTGAGTCAGCATTGCCATCGAGGCTCTTTTGACATTGCTGCTGCTGAGCCTTTCAAAAACATCACGCCGGGTCTGAAACAACATATAAGACGTTACAGTAAAGACATTCTCATCTGCACTGCAAGTGACTGACTTCATGATCAGATACTGATATTTTTTTCAATCGATCGATCGATCGTGTTTTTAGTCGGTAAATTGCCCAAAGATAGTGGAAATAGTGGAAAATGCTCATCGCCAGCCGAGAGATGCCAAAGGTGACATCCTCGGTTAAAAACCCCAAATAAAGGCCGCTTGCAATGATATCAAGCAACATAAAGCAACTGAATATCGAATCGAGGAAGTGGAAAACCAGCAAGCGAGGACTTAAAAAAAGGTCATGGAGCGTGGCACCGTTCACAGGCCGCTCCGCTCACATCCGCCGTGAGGTTAAGACTCGAAGCCGCCGCGGCGCTTTCGCGAGCCCGCTCCTTCGGAGGCGAGGGGCTTTTATTTTGGCGCCGGCGATGATGAGGCCGGCGCTTCCTCGAAGTCCCCTGCGTGCGTTTGTGGGGATCTTGAATTGGGGTCGGCTTTTCAGAAAATAGGAAACGCGCTAGCGCGGGGCCGGGGGGACTTGCCTCGCACCGACCTTTCACGCACACGGCGGCGTTTAGGTCTTGTATTTTTTTGTTTTTTTTCCTTCCTTCCTAATTTATTTATTTGTTTTCTTCCCAGCGCACAACAACAGCAGCAGCATTTCATTAGGGCCTCGCTGGAATCCATCACAGCGAGCGCTTCCCCCCTTGGCTACATTTGTTTGTGGAGCAATCAAGCGAGGCCGACAGATGGCTGGAGTTATCAGCTTTTTGCAGCATGGGAGCTGAAATCTTATGACAAGGGTAGTTAGCTGGATTTTACTTTGTCTCATGTGAAGCCGTCTCGTCTCGAAAAAACAAATAGATGAAAAAAGACGGGCTCTTTTCTAGCTTTCTTTTATCTGCCCGTTTGTGTGTTTGAGAGAAGGGATTTTAAAGGGAGGAAAAAAAAGGCGCAAATAACTGTAATTGAGCGCTGATGGAGTGGCCGATCGATGCCAGGGATTTAAACACCTCTTCTAGCGACGCCGCCGCCCCGCAGCCCGTTTTCGGAACGGAGACGCCGCCGTGCTCTTTTTTTTCCACGAGGATCGTGGATCTCCGCTGAAACAATCGGACTCGTTTCATTACGGGCCTACGGGCCGACGGGGTGGGAAGTTACCCCCCGCTTTCCCGTTTCCCGTCTTTTTGCTAAGCTAAGCTAAGCTCAGCTAATCCAACGGGTTTCGGGGTCACGTTTACAAAACAGACACGAACTCCGGCAGGAAGTTTGAGCCCATGTATTGAACCGTCATTAGAAGTTGTGGATAAGCCCTATTAGCGATCCACGTTTTCTATTGCCGGTACAGGTTAATGAATAAAAAACTTAACGCCACTCCTGTTTTATTCCTGTTAATTGAAACAGCCTGCGAGTGGCTGACAAAATTAACCATTAAATCCCAGCGACGTTTGCGAGAACATCCAGTCCTTTCAGCATTTCTTTATCCAGGCCGCTCGCTTTCTTCATTAGTCCTGTGTTGACACTGCACCAGCGCTTTAACTACCCCCGTTTCTTTTTTTTCATCACGACCGATCTGCTGATTATTTCCTCAAATGATTGCCCGGCCTTTCAAGTGTCATAAAATGGTTTAAAGAAAAAGGAAAGCGAAAGAAAGAAGCTTGTTAAAATGTCCACGGCGTCTCCAGATGTCTTGTTTTATCCGACCAACAGCGCGAAACCCGACGACATCCGGCGTGTGAATGTGAAACAAAGAAAAGCGGCAGATCCTCGTCCGTTAGCTGGAACAAGGAAGCGTTTGATGTTTTCTACGCGTTTAACGACACTTTGTACTAAATTGGGCGTTTTTTTTTTTTTTTTTTAAATGCCGGACACAGGAGGGCGGGAAATCGTCCACGGCTCCTCTTTGGCCACAGCTACGCTAAGACACTGCAACAGGGAAAAATTACTTCATTTCCACATCTTATTAATTCTGTCTTTTTTTTTTTTCCTTTTCTAATTATTGTTACCACCTATTTTTCAATTAAAGGCGGTGATACGTTCCAAGCGTTTCATCCTGCCTCTGAAAGCTGCTAAGAATAAATCATGGTTTGCGTTCTGCCCGCCACCGTTCATTCAGTCGCTTTCTCGTCCTGCCAATAGCGACATGCCGGAGAAAACAATGAGTAATTGTATAGTTTCCGGCGCAAGCATGCGGCCGATCGAGGGCTATCTGTTCCTGACAACCTCAGTAGAGGGAAAAAAAACCCGGCGCACTTTGCCAAATTTCTTAACCCCCGAAAGGCATCGCGCTGCGCGGTGCGTTTACTGTGCACGTAAACGCCCGACATCTCGGAGACCCCCCTCCACACACACACACACACACGCACACACACCCTGCTCGTCCGCCGCCTCCATCTGTTGCTCCCTCTCCCCGGCCCCCCGGGCAATCAATCACCACTTAGCCAGGCTGCGCCGCGCCGAGTGCCCCCGCGAAATAATGAGCGTACAGTAGCTGAACCTGTCGCGCGCCCCGCCCCGCCCCATCCATCCCCGCGCCGCCTGCATCTCGAGATGGAGGGGCCCCGGCCCCCGGCGCCGGTTAGGGGCTGATTGCTGCGACGCTCGTCTTTTTACGAGGAGGTGCGATAATTGGGCCACGCTTCGAGCGGCCTCGCCGATTTCCTCCTTCCCCCGTTTTCATGTGGCGTCGCGACGGAAACGTGCGGCGTGAGGACTCGGTGCGTGGTTTATGGGGGGAAACGTTCGAGGTTAAAGTATCTGGTGTTGTGTAACAGTGAGTCGCGAACGAGGAGGTGAAGAAATAGAGTCAGAGAAGTATTTTAAAGGACCATACCAATGGTTTCTATTGGTTCTATATTCTAAGCATCACTATCGTCCTTTTCCCAAAGAGCATCGTTGGGTTTCAGACATGTTTCCTACCCTGGAAGCATTTAGTCACAATGTGAGCCCAAATTTGACCCGTATGAAGTTAGATAACAAGTCAGGGGATCAGCGGAGTTTGTAAGACTAATCTTCCCATGACGAGGAACGTACGTATGAATCTTACCTGCACTAATGCTAATAGTTGTTGAGATATTTAAGTCGGCACCAAAGTGCTGGACTAACGGAGAAACACCGGTAAACCCTCATTAATCCTTGGGGGGGGGTGTTCTCAGCTCTAGGTCAGATTTTATACGTCTCAGTGGACTTTATCTGCAGCACCAAGGACGGTTCCCCAAACACGCCAAGGTAACTTCAACGAGGGGGGGGGCAGGACACGGTTTGAAGGTCCCCGCTTGCATTTAAAAGTGCGCGGGCCACTTTGAAAAATATAGATATATTCGAAAAACTCTCCGGGGGATTTGAGTCCCGTCCCTGATCCACGTCTGCAGATGAAGAAATTTCCAAGCGCCGGGGGACGACGACAGAGAGACGCCGCGGAAAAACAAAATGTAAATCTGTTCATTTTGTCGCTGGCTGCCGCCGAACTGTGCCGGCGTAAGTTTTCCCAAACAGTGGCTTCTCACCGCTATTACTACATAACCTTGACAGAAAAATGAAGGTGAAGAAACGCTCAGGGTGATGGATTACCCATCTGAAGCGGGCTTCAACTTTCTGCAAGTTGATTTTCACAAAGTGCACTGAAATTAATGGAAAACTGCCTGCAAGGAAGAAAATTAATCTAAAAACATATGGTGTACTTTGGAAAAGTGGACAGCAATAACTGTATATGCAATTTGTAGTTAATGGGGTAAAACATCCAAAACCATCAGTATGGTCGCTTAAGCTTGAACGGAACCGAAATGCGGGCTGTGCAGAAAGGCAACGCAACTCAATATCGGGACACTTTGGGTAATAGTTTGTGCTTTCTGGCCTGTATGGTCAATTTGGGCCCTGGAAAATGTTCTGATAGTGATCTGGACGAGCAGACCTCACATAATAAACGGCCTGCGCCGCGATGAGAGGCTAATTCAGCCGTCTGTGCGACGGCGGAAGTGGATCTGTGGCTACACTGCGCGATAATGCACATTATAGAAATATATATATGTGTGTGTGTGTGTGTGTGTGTGTGTGTATGTATCCAAATCATAAACTCCAGCTCTAAGGCCCGTTTCCTCCCGGAACGCCGCCTTTGTGCTCGGCATTAGCGGCGATGTCGTGCCTCCTCGGCGACGCCCGTTAGGACTCGGACGGGATGAGCCTGTGATCGCGTTTCACGGGCGGAGTCGCGGGGCCTCGGCGGCACGATCCGTCCCAGGTCACCTCCGTGACCATGGCGTCCGGGCGTCGGATGCAACCCTCGACGGGCGTCGAGGGTTGCCGGGTTTTCCGAGGCAGATAGCAGGGCGTCGAAAGAAGGTTAACAAGAGCTGAATGAGGTGAATGTGTGTGTGAGTGAGTGAGTGTGTGTGTGTGTTTGGGGGGGGGCAGATGGAGAGGAAGGAAAAAAGGTTCGATGCCAAGTTTTTGACTTTCAAATTGGACCAAACACCCCGACATGACGAGGGAGTTTGGAAACCCATTAAAAACTTAAACTGTACAAAACGCCTCGGCCAAAATTTCTGGCCACATTCTGTCAGACCGGGTGGAAACGGCGAGAGGCGGCGGAGGCGGCGGAGGCGGCGGACCCACGCCGGTGTCTGCGAGGCCCTTGACAAAACCGCATTAGACCGAAACCTCGGAGACATTAACGGCGACAGTGCGCGGCAACAGGTCAACGGGGGGTGAAACACGTGGCATCTGGGGTGACTCAAACACATGACGGATTATTTCCTGTCCTGGTGTTTCAGCTCTAGTTTCCCTGGTTTTATTTTTTGATTGTAAAATGAGCCGCCAGAACGCGCCGTGCCCAGCTGATTCCCTCCCCTCTTCGCAGCCTGCTATTTGATCTACGAATCTGATGTGATCGCCTGCCTCTGCTTACTTTCCTATCCCCTCGAGGCTCCGCCCTGCAGCCGGGCCATGCTTGCTTTCCGCCTGGGCGGCTGCCATTTGAGTCTTGGCAGAGGAGGTTTGGGAAGCTGCCTTGTAGAATTCTGGGTAATGATGTACAGCTCAGTGTGAGAGGCCTCGTAGGGAGGGCTTCGTGCGCGGTGAATTCAATTAGCCTTTTTTTATTTTCCTCTAGTACTCTCTTGTCCGTCCTTTGAGCAGCTCCTGTTAAAGCCGTGACCTCAGACAGATGTCCGGCCTCCGCGTCCCACGCCGTCCGCCCCCCCGCTGCGTGGCGGGGCCGCGGGCAGCCCTCGGGTCGGAGCGGCTGTCTAATGAGATCGTTAAAACTCGTATCCTCCCAGAAGGAAGAATATATGAAGCTTGTTACTGTTGTGGAGACGTCCCCGAACGTTAGAAGAATATTACCTGGTGTCGCGCCGGGAGAACGTTCCGTGCCGCTAAATTAACTTTTGCCTCGCGTAGCCGATATATTATTAATCACGATGCTGGGGATTCATCCGGATTAATTGGGGGGTGGGAACGCCTCGCGGAACGCCACCGTCTCCCCCCACGCGTCAGATGCAATACCAAAGGCACGAGGAGTATTTACCGAGCAGCAGGTGAGTCGGTGAGTTTGGTGAGAGTACAGAAAGTTTAAAAAAGAAAGAAAGAAAGGAGGGAAAAAGGTGAAAACTGAATTCGTAAGCTGATTTAACACCGAACGCTTTTAACTGATGAAATGTTGCATTGAGGCGCCTCAGCCGATGGCTCCTGGCCGCTTCGCTCACAGTGTCTGGGCATGTGATAAACAGCCGTTTGACTTATCGCAGGTCGATGCCCACCCGCAACATCCGCAATGTCCAATCCCCGCCTGCTTCACGATCTGGCTGCCTGGCTATCAAGGCCCAGATTCCGGCCGGCGCCCCTCCGCCGGCTTGGCCCCCGCAGCTCGGGCGGCGATAATGGATTATGGCGCCCGGGCGTTGCGATTGTCCGCCGGTTTGGGCAGATGCTCCTCGGGCAGGTGACGCCGCCCCGGCGGTTGCAATATGGCCGCGGTGGCACACGCGGACCTATTAATACACGTCCTGCGGCACGGGGGCAACGAGTCAGGCTGTCGGCATCAGGCCCGGGTGGGGCCGATGTCAACTTGGGCTTGATGCAGTATGTTTTTTTTTTTGTCCTTCAGCGGGGTGAAAGGGGCTCTCTTTTTCTTTTTGAACCTACCCCCAGTCCCACCCCCACCCCGACTAGGGGCTTTGCTTTGGAACATAAATGCCCCTTGTTGGCCTCATCAAATGAAATCTCGCAGGCTGCTGCGTTCACCGTCACACTTTAAAGATAATGACTGAATCGCATCCTCAAAACTATAAATGCATCACAGGGAATTTTTCTTTATCGCTTATTTTTCAGTAGATCTGTGAGCACTTGTGATTGTAGAAGAATAAGCTGATTCTTTTGACCCAGTTTTTAAAGGTGCGTTGATGGATGGTTTTATCCATTTGGAGACACTATAACAAGCTGTAAAAACACAGTGACATAACATGACTGCATTAGAGGAGCGATCCAGTTTAGCGCTACACTTCTTTAACGATGTACTTTGATTTTTTGTATGATTTTTTTAATCAAAATGCTGCAGAATCACAGCTTTATTCTCTCCTTTGTTGTTATTATTGTTTTATTTTATATATTTATTTTTTAGGCCGCTAAATGCTCCACTATGTTCAGACAGTCATCAAGTTTTTTTTTAGGTTAATTGCTGAAAATAGCCAAAAAAAACCCCCAACATCATCATCATCCATATTGCAGCAGTGGGACTGAACCAAAACATTAGAAACCAAAACAACGAGGAGTCGGGTGGCAAATCTTCGAGGGTTCGTCGCCATTAGTGACGCGGTTCACGCGCGGGTAGTCCCGCGGTCCATTGTTAATATTTGTATGTCGGATTAAAGCAGCTTTGAAATTAAATTCCAGAGGATTATTTCCTGCAGACTTCGAGTTGTTGTGATTATAGTGGTAAAAAGTGGATCTTTTGAACCAGTTTTTGAAAGAAAAAAGAACCGATTTAATTACGGACTCGTAGCTGTAGTCTGCATTTATCCGGGCAAAAAAAAAGTGCCGCAGTTACTTCTGCCTGTGTCACTGTCTGCCCTTTTCCCGGATTATAAACTGTGGCGGGACTCGGCGGCCATTTTTGTCGGTACGTATCGATCGTGCGGGAAATACCGGGAGCCTGACACGGCCGATTTGTCATGGGCGGCGGGGGCGCACAACCCGGCGCCGCCGCGCAGGTGCAATCCATCACGCCGCATTGACTCGTCTCCGCTCCTTCCTGCCCATCAATCACTGTAAAATCTTTGACGGGGGAGCCGGCGCCGCGCTCCGGAGGCTCCTCCGCGGACGTCGCGGCGGGTACGAGGGGGGCTTCGGGGCTTCGCAATAACGGCGCCGAGGGGCCTTGTAGTGGCCCCGGGCCTCGGCGCGTCGAGCCCTTGGCGAGCTCTCTCCTTTCTCCTTCCTCCGATGACCCTGTAAAAACACCATCTAATGTCGTACATTTACCCTTTGACGCCTTCCGTTCGATGGCACCTCCCTCGACGCCACCTCATTTTTTTCCCCGGGCGTCCTGTCAGGTCGGAGGCACTAATGAGAGGCCTCTGACTGGCGGGCTGACGGGTGATAGTGTATCTCGCCGCCCCCCTGGAGCCTCGGAAAGGTCAACGCGCCTCTTAATCAAACATCGGGCAGCCCCCCCCCCCCCCTCGCTGTCAGCTGGACGTTGGCGCTCCGCTCCCCGCTGAGTTTGAAGTTCATCTGTTCCTCCTCCCTCCCCCTGGAGCAAGACGGCGGCCGCCACGCTGCCATAGAGCCGTCAGGAGCTGGACCTGACGGCTCTGAAGGCTTTATGGCGGCTGTGCGTTTTCAGGCGCGTGTCGACGAGACTTTCGCGCTGGAGGAGGTCGGCGCTGGGGGAGGTCGGCGCCTGCCTCGGAGGCGCGGCCCCCTTCGTCTCATCCCCCTCTTCGTCAACCCCGAGGGGACGCTTTCCACGGCGGGCACAGCTTTCCCGTGCGTTGTTAAATAAAGGGATTGTTCCATTTTTCAATATTCCCAGTCCTCGGAGTCCGAAAGTGTTTCCGGTTCTGCCCGTGACGGTGCGACGCGACGGCCTCGCTCGAACGGCCGCGGCCTCAGAACCGCCTCTTTGATAAACGGAGCCTGAGAGCGTCGGCCTCTCGACGAGCCCGAGCCGGACGCGTGCGGCTCCACCTCTTTTGACGGATAATTTATTTCTTCGAATTTTTCTCCCTCCTTTTTCTGCCGACGCCGGCGTCCTCCAAGGGGGTTTTTCCTTCTTCTTCTTCTTCTTGTTCTTTTTTCTTCTAGTTTCCAGCCCCTTCCTAGATCTCCCGTTCTAATAAAGACAGGTTGTTCATCTACGAAGCCTCGGCCAGGAGGAATGAGACATTACTATGAGGGATAATCAGGTTTGGTGTGGCTCATTGGTCGTCTGTGGGCTGAGGCCCACTCCAGCACTATTTTCTGAAGGGAAATTGGTCGTGGGGATGATGTAGCCTCTAATGACTGTTTCTAATGTAAAGCTAATGTACTGGTGATCAAAGCTTGCCTTTGGAATTTTAACAGTGTCTGAGTGTGTTTGTGTGCGTGTGTGTCTGAGTGTGTGTGTGTGTGTGTGTGTGTGTGTGTGTGTGTTTGTGTGTGTGTGTGTGTGTGTGTTTGTGTTTGTGTGTATGTGTGTGTGTGAGAGAGAGAGAGAGACGGAGAGAGGTTGGAGGGGACTGAGATAATTGTCTCGCGAAAAGTTTACACGAAAGTAATTAGGAGGAAAAGTTAAAAACTGCGTAGATGTGCGGAATATGAGTCGATGTGTTGCCAGTGTGTAGTAGGGGGGAAAAGTTTATTATGCTTTATTACATTATCAAATATTTTGCATATATATATATATATATATATATGTGTGTGTGTGTGTGTGTAAAATTATTGATAATTTATTAGAATAATTGATTAATCATTGGTTTTAAAAAGAAAAAGTAACAGATGTTCATCGCAGTTTCACCGAGTCCAAGCCGATGCCTCTTAAATATCCTGTTTCTACCGATCAACAGTCCAAGACCCAAAAATTTTGTAGTTAGTGACGATTAAAAAAAAAGAATCAAAACAAAACAAAACAAATAACGTAAACGTTCCCACTGGCAAAGCTGGAACAAGAGAACCGTTGACATTCGCGATCGGTCGCCGCCGCCGCCGCCAGCCGCCGCCGCCGCCGCTACCGCCGCCGCCGCCGCCGCCGCCGCCGCCGCCGCCGCCGCCGCCGCCGCCGCCGCCGCCGCCGCCGCCGCCGCCGCCGCCGCCGCCGCCGCCGCCGCCGCCGCCGCCGCCGCCGCCGCCGCCGCCGCCGCCGCCGCCGCCGCCGCCGCCGCCGCCGCCGCCGCCGCCGCCGCCGCCGCCGCCGCCGCCGCCGCCGCCGCCGCCGCCGCCGCCGCCGCCGCCGCCGCCGCCGCCGCCGCCGCCGCCGCCGCCGCCGCCGCCGCCGCCGCCGCCGCCGCCGCCGCCGCCGCCGCCGCCGCCGCCGCCGCCGCCGCCGCCGCCGCCGCCGCCGCCGCCGCCGCCGCCGCCGCCGCCGCCGCCGCCGCCGCCGCCGCCGCCGCCGCCGCCGCCGCCGCCGCCGCCGCCGCCGCCGCCGCCGCCGCCGCCGCCGCCGCCGCCGCCGCCGCCGCCGCCGCCGCCGCCGCCGCCGCCGCCGCCGCCGCCGCCGCCGCCGCCGCCGCCGCCGCCGCCGCCGCCGCCGCCGCCGCCGCCGCCGCCGCCGCCGCCGCCGCCGCCGCCGCCGCCGCCGCCGCCGCCGCCGCCGCCGCCGCCGCCGCCGCCGCCGCCGCCGCCGCCGCCGCCGCCGCCGCCGCCGCCGCCGCCGCCGCCGCCGCCGCCGCCGCCGCCGCCGCCGCCGCCGCCGCCGCCGCCGCCGCCGCCGCCGCCGCCGCCGCCGCCGCCGCCGCCGCCGCCGCCGCCGCCGCCGCCGCCGCCGCCGCCGCCGCCGCCGCCGCCGCCGCCGCCGCCGCCGCCGCCGCCGCCGCCGCCGCCGCCGCCGCCGCCGCCGCCGCCGCCGCCGCCGCCGCCGCCGCCGCCGCCGCCGCCGCCGCCGCCGCCGCCGCCGCCGCCGCCGCCGCCGCCGCCGCCGCCGCCGCCGCCGCCGCCGCCGCCGCCGCCGCCGCCGCCGCCGCCGCCGCCGCCGCCGCCGCCGCCGCCGCCGCCGCCGCCGCCGCCGCCGCCGCCGCCGCCGCCGCCGCCGCCGCCGCCGCCGCCGCCGCCGCCGCCGCCGCCGCCGCCGCCGCCGCCGCCGCCGCCGCCGCCGCCGCCGCCGCCGCCGCCGCCGCCGCCGCCGCCGCCGCCGCCGCCGCCGCCGCCGCCGCCGCCGCCGCCGCCGCCGCCGCCGCCGCCGCCGCCGCCGCCGCCGCCGCCGCCGCCGCCGCCGCCGCCGCCGCCGCCGCCGCCGCCGCCGCCGCCGCCGCCGCCGCCGCCGCCGCCGCCGCCGCCGCCGCCGCCGCCGCCGCCGCCGCCGCCGCCGCCGCCGCCGCCGCCGCCGCCGCCGCCGCCGCCGCCGCCGCCGCCGCCGCCGCCGCCGCCGCCGCCGCCGCCGCCGCCGCCGCCGCCGCCGCCGCCGCCGCCGCCGCCGCCGCCGCCGCCGCCGCCGCCGCCGCCGCCGCCGCCGCCGCCGCCGCCGCCGCCGCCGCTGACGCCGCCGCCGCCGCCGCGGATAAATAAATCGATAAATAGACCGGGGGGGGGGGTAAAACCACGGTGACCTCTACAGGGACGAAGTTCGTTCAGGCTTCACAAACAATAGCGAATGATCGTGTGCCTTAATGGTTGAGCCGCAAATATCTTGCCAGAGGTATGAACAGAGCATTTGCCCTTTATTGCTTTCGGTGTAAAGGTGCCTCCGACCCTCCGTCACCCCCCCCACAATAAACGGGGAGCCGCTTGCTAACTCAGGCCACGTTTACCTTTGGGGCTGGTGTGACTGAAATGGCCCTTTCATCCAGGAGGGATATGTCTGTCTCAATATCCCCATGGTGCTTACGGCGCTGTGCACACAGGAGGAGGAGGAGGAGGAGGAGGAGGAGGAGGAGGAGGAGGAGGAGGAGGAGGAGGAGGAGGAGGAGGAGGAGGAGGAGGAGGAGGAGGAGGAGGAGGAGGAGGAGGAGGAGGAGGAGGAGGAGGAGGAGGAGGAGGAGGAGGAGGAGGAGGAGGAGGAGGAGGAGGAGGAGGAGGAGGAGGAGGAGGAGGAGGAGGAGGAGGAGGAGGAGGAGGAGGAGGAGGAGGAGGAGGAGGAGGAGGAGGAGGAGGAGGAGGAGGAGGAGGAGGAGGAGGAGGAGGAGGAGGAGGAGGAGGAGGAGGAGGAGGAGGAGGAGGAGGAGGAGGAGGAGGAGGAGGAGGAGGAGGAGGAGGAGGAGGAGGAGGAGGAGGAGGAGGAGGAGGAGGAGGAGGAGGAGGAGGAGGAGGAGGAGGAGGAGGAGGAGGAGGAGGAGGAGGAGGAGGAGGAGGAGGAGGAGGAGGAGGAGGAGGAGGAGGAGGAGGAGGAGGAGGAGGAGGAGGAGGAGGAGGAGGAGGAGGAGGAGGAGGAGGAGGAGGAGGAGGAGGAGGAGGAGGAGGAGGAGGAGGAGGAGGAGGAGGAGGAGGAGGAGGAGGAGGAGGAGGAGGAGGAGGAGGAGGAGGAGGAGGAGGAGGAGGAGGAGGAGGAGGAGGAGGAGGAGGAGGAGGAGGAGGAGGAGGAGGAGGAGGAGGAGGAGGAGGAGGAGGAGGAGGAGGAGGAGGAGGAGGAGGAGGAGGAGGAGGAGGAGGAGGAGGAGGAGGAGGAGGAGGAGGAGGAGGAGGAGGAGGAGGAGGAGGAGGAGGAGGAGGAGGAGGAGGAGGAGGAGGAGGAGGAGGAGGAGGAGGAGGAGGAGGAGGAGGAGGAGGAGGAGGAGGAGGAGGAGGAGGAGGAGGAGGAGGAGGAGGAGGAGGAGGAGGAGGAGGAGGAGGAGGAGGAGGAGGAGGAGGAGGAGGAGGAGGAGGAGGAGGAGGAGGAGGAGGAGGAGGAGGAGGAGGAGGAGGAGGAGGAGGAGGAGGAGGAGGAGGAGGAGGAGGAGGAGGAGGAGGAGGAGGAGGAGGAGGAGGAGGAGGAGGAGGAGGAGGAGGAGGAGGAGGAGGAGGAGGAGGAGGAGGAGGAGGAGGAGGAGGAGGAGGAGGAGGAGGAGGAGGAGGAGGAGGAGGAGGAGGAGGAGGAGGAGGAGGAGGAGGAGGAGGAGGAGGAGGAGGAGGAGGAGGAGGAGGAGGAGGAGGAGGAGGAGGAGGAGGAGGAGGAGGAGGAGGAGGAGGAGGAGGAGGAGGAGGAGGAGGAGGAGGAGGAGGAGGAGGAGGAGGAGGAGGAGGAGGAGGAGGAGGAGGAGGAGGAGGAGGAGGAGGAGGAGGAGGAGGAGGAGGAGGAGGAGGAGGAGGAGGAGGAGGAGGAGGAGGAGGAGGAGGAGGAGGAGGAGGAGGAGGAGGAGGAGGAGGAGGAGGAGGAGGAGGAGGAGGAGGAGGAGGAGGAGGAGGAGGAGGAGGAGGAGGAGGAGGAGGAGGAGGAGGAGGAGGAGGAGGAGGAGGAGGAGGAGGAGGAGGAGGAGGAGGAGGAGGAGGAGGAGGAGGAGGAGGAGGAGGAGGAGGAGGAGGAGGAGGAGGAGGAGGAGGTTGTTTGGTGGAACTTTATTTTTATGTGTCTTCTAGAAACGATGGACTTACACGAGCGAAACATCTGCTAATATGATTAAAAAACAAGAAACAGAAACGACAACAACACTTTCACGGCTAAATCTCCCCGTTAGCGTACGAGGGACCGACTGGCCTCCGATTCAGACTCTCTGTTCCATGTAGATTTTACAGTAACATAGAGGCTCATGATTCTCCTGCTGGGAGGTTGGGATGTCGCGACCGTGCGGCTTCATGGCTAAATTGAGCAAAATGTGCTCTGAAGAGGATTTTTTCTTTTGTTTCTTTGTTTGTTTTTTGCAGTAGAGAAAGCTTTTCCGTCCCCGGGGAAATAAACCGGAATTTCCGCCGGGGCTCCGGCTGAGACGACCACGTAGCCGAGGCGGATCCGTCGTCGTCGCCTCTCGCTTCAGCGGGGCGCGTTCGTCGCCGGGGTACGGCGGCGCCCGGGCTGAGGGGCCGTCGGTGCGGCGCGTTTCGAAACTGTCGACGAACAGAGGGTGAAGGGTCATCCTGTGTGGGATTTTTCGTGGGTATCTTCCTTGTTTGCCACAAGATTAACAGCATGTGCGATATGAGCCTTAAAAAAACGCTAAGCGCTGACGTCACAAACCTCTGGAGGCTTCCGACAATGAACGATGGCCGATAAGCGCGAACGCCACATCAGGGCCTTGCATCCGTGGAAAGAATGGAGGTAAATAAATAAAAGGATAAATAATACAATAAATAAATGGATAAATAAATGGATAAATAAATGGATAAATAGACCGGGGGGGGGGGTAAAACCACGGTGACCTCTACAGGGATGAACTTTGTTAGGGCTTCACAAACGATAGCGAATGATCGTGTGCCTTAATGGTGGAGCCGCAAATATCCTGCCAGAGGTATGAACAGAGCATTTGCCCTTTATTGCTTTCGGTGGTGTAATGGTGCCTCCGACCCCCTCACCCCCCCCACAATAAACGGGGAGCTGCTTGCTAACTCAGGCCACGTTTACCTTTGGGGCTGGTGTGACTGAAATGGCCCTTTCATCCAGGAGGGATATGTCTGTCTCAATATCCCCATGGTGCTTACGGCGCTGTGCACACAGGAGGAGGAGGAGGAGGAGGAGGAGGAGGAGATATGAGAAGAGGGAGGGGGCTCGGGGGGGGGGGGCTATTTCTTTGACACCATAGCATATCCCCCGTTTGTGTACCTTCCTCCAATTCTCAGGGGTAAAAGTGTGGAGAATGAAATCGGTATGGGGGGGGGGTGCATCTGACCTGTCTACAAGCAAACAAGGGGGCGGATGATTGGCAGTATCACCCCTCCACACACACACACACACCACCACACCACCACCACCACCACCCACTTGTACCTGTCAGTGTTGGAAGCGGTCGAGATCTCAGATGTGCGCTGGCGTTATCCGCTGGTAGCTCGCGGCGTTTCTCTTTATCCTTTGCCCCAGTGTCCCCCACCCCACCGGGATGGGACCCGCGGCGCGGCTCCGCCCTCGATGCACCGCGTCATCACTCGTTCTCAAACTGCTCACGAGCCGCGCTCCTCCGACGTCGTTTGACTCGCGGCCAATTTCCCCCCAAAAATAAGAAAAAACACCTCAATCAATTTGAAAGTTTTGAGACGACGGCTTTATTTTTTGTTTTTAAAGGGAACATCCGCCCTAAAAGCAGAAGAACACACTCGCCGGCTCAGCTTCTTTGTTATTTGGGGGCCGGTTTTGTTTGTTTTTTGTTTTGCACGGACGGAACATTTTTCCTGATAGAACGAGCCAAATCCAAACTGTGAGTCACCACGACGAGATATTTTTAGTTGAATAGCAGAACAAATCAGATTGTGGTGTCGCTCCTTAAGATTTAAAGAGCAATGCCTCTGTCTAGACTTGCCAGTTCTGCGCGGCCTCAGAGATTGGGAGGAAATTGTTCTTATAGTACGAGCAGGGAGGCGTAATAGAAATTCCTCCTGCAACAGCAGCTCCAACAGATCATAATTCATAAAAATCACGAGCCGCGGGACGCATTTCAAGTGAGCGAGTGAGCGACCGTAGCGGCGGATTTGTGTTTTCCTCGAACGGCAGGAATGGTCCGGGTCTGGCATCGCTCCGTGCAAACAGGGAAAAACCAGCGACGGGGGGGGGGGCAGCCGGGTTAAGGGAGAGTGGGAAACCTGAAGGACGGGGAGGGAGAAAAAAAAAAACCCCGGCGGTCCGAGGACGGCGGTCCGAGGACGGTCGCTTCCCTTCTCCTTTTCCTCAGCTCCGGGATTGATGGCCCCCGTTGCCGCCGTCGGCCAGGAGGTTGCCCGAGACTCAGAGGTTTTGTTTTTTTTACGATGGAAAGGTCAAGGTCGCGGGGCGACAGATTGGGGCTAAATCAGATGAGATTATTTTATAGCGGCGAGGCGCAACGCGGCGACCTGGCCCGAGTCCGGAGGTCGTTTTTTTATCAGAAAAAGGGAAACAAAATAAATAATTCTTTCATTCGACAGTGTTGAAAATATCTGATTTATTTTTTTAAAATAGCAGCAGTTCGCTTAATGCGTGTTTCTTCTCGGTGGAAATAAAAAAAATATTAAAAACGTCCGTGGTCCCACAAAATCTACTTCAAGTCATTTTCACCGTCAACCATGTAGCTCTGCGAATGAATTTCATATCGGTTCAGTGAATTACGTCCGAGACAGAAATGTTACATCCTCAAATTTATAATCGGTTGGAAATTATTAAAAAGAAAAACAAAAACCGAGAGAGGAGCTAAGAGTAAAAGCTGCTTTTTCTAGTGTGAAAATTGAATCAGCACTTTGGCACGAGTTGCTGTGTTCGGCAGGATGATGGTTTTAGTGAGAGAAGATAAGACGTAAACAACAAGCTGCGGCCCGACGGCGTCCGAGCCGCCACTCGCCGGCCTCGTCCTTTACCTTGAGCCGTCACCTTATATGCCTTCACTTTATTGACCCCCCCCCCCCCCCATCCATCTGTCGTCATTAATCACGCCCCGCTGAACCGGCCGTGGCGCCCGGATCGGGGGCCGGGCAGGGGAGCGGGCTCTGACCTTCGACTCACACACGAGGGGGGGTTTAATTCCAAAACGAATAGACGAGTGTTCGTGGGCGCCGCCAAGCCCCCGACCTGAAGCCCCCCCCCCCCCCTCAGCGTGGCATGAAATTAACTACACGCCAGTGAAGTGGGCTTCTCTCGCTCCAATTTGGCCTCTGACAAGCTGAGGCTAATGGAGGAGGTGCCTCGGATTAATGTCTGAGCCTTCTGGTTAACCCCCCCGTCCTCCTCCTCCTCCTCCTCCTCCTCCTCCTCCTCCTCCTCCTCCTCCTCCTCGGCTGTGTGAGTGGTCGAGTTGTTTGTTAGTGTCAGTGAATCACTTTGCCCTTTCTCTCTCTTTTTCTGCGTCGGGCAGGAGTCGGCTCAAAAAGGCCGTCGGTCCCTCGACCGCCCCCGTCCGGAAGAGATGGTTCGACGCCGCGGGAAAAACGAAAACAAAAAACTTCGCTCTACTTTCTGCTCCTGGTTTCGTTCTTGGAATTTACGTATTGACCTTCAGTATTTCTAAGGTGTAGAAAAATCCAAAAAACACACTTGTTAAGTGTAAGTTAATAGGAAAGAGGCGAAAACCTCATATGGCAGATGTATAAAATAAGAAACGTAGTTCAACCTGCAACGCTCCCCAAACTCGTCTCTCTCCCCTCAAACGTGAGAGAGGGAGCGTTGGGGGCCGCTGCGAGCCCCACGGGCGCTCCCCCCTCAACGCTCCCAGCGGCGAGGCTGGATTAACAAAAAACAAAAAACGTGGGCCGAGCTTCACCGCACTGTGGCTTTATCACTGTGTTTTGTCTGTCTCTGAAGTGTCGCTCGTCGTGATGTGTGTTTTCTCGGGGGGGCCCGGCACCACGCCAGCCCCCCCCACCCCACAAAAAAAAAAAAACGCCTCTGCGGTAATTGAGACGAGCCGCGGGAGACGAGATACTCAGAGACGAGTCAAAACTTTCATCTTTTATTCAGGAGCCGCGGCACGGACGCCATCTCAGACTTCCGTCATCTCAAATCCTCCCCAAAGACGCCCCCCCCCCCGCCGTGTTATCTCTACGTATGGCCTCGGCTTCGTATTCAGATGGTCCCATTAATAACGATTTCAATAAAATATAACGGCAGCGAGTCTTTCAGACACAGGTTTTTATTATGAGCAATGGGGCAATTTGGCGCAGAGGCACGCGGGTCTCGGAGGGGGGAGGCCCATCGCTTATCTAAACGGCGTGGAGCTGCACGCCGGACGTCAAGCTGTCGGCCACGCCGCGACGCCGGTGCCGAGTCCGAGGGGGGGGGGGCGGTTCGACTTAGCCGAACGCAGACACTGCTTTGCTAAAAAAAACCAACCCAAAAGAACGAGGCTCAGGTTCAATCCAGTCACTTTCGACCCATTAATACAAATTCACAGAAGCCTGTGCTTTCTCCCCCTCTTTTCTCTCCCCACCAGATTTTCAGTATCCAATTATGATTGCGATGGTTTCTGCCCCCCCCCCAATAAAAAAAAGCCGGCCTCATCCTCGCGGACAGACCTCAGACCTCAGGGACTCTTATTTATTTAATATCCTTACTTTTTCAATTTGCCTCTTTGCCCCCATTCTTGCCATCGGGGGATGGGGGGTTGTTGCGGGGGGGGATTGAAAAGTCACTGCTCGATACTAGAATAAATGAGTTTAAAGGGCCGCGGTGCTGCACCGTGTCCCTGTCCTGGTTCTAGTTAACAGCCCAGGCACATCAGATGCTCTCTCGACCGTGCTCTCTCTCCGCTCGCCGAGCGTTTGTCCCTCCGTTTTCCTGCTTTGTTTAATATTTAATGAGCTTTATACGTTTGAGTATTTTGATCGTATTTTCTGATGATAAGCAACAGTGCAACCTACAGTCTGACACGAGGATAAGAGTTGAAATTTCCTGATACAAATCTGACGCATGGTCGCTGTGCAAGTGCTACCGGGTTGGGGGGGGTTCGAGCCAGGCGGCGTGGGAGGAAGGGAAGCCCGTCTCCGTGGCGGCGGAGGCGGCGGCGGTAGCTTGGCCGAGTGAAATGTCTGAAGTCAAGGTGATTGATGCCCCTGGGGGGTGGGGGGGCAGGCCCCTGAGCCCAGGCCTCCAGACGCACCAGATGGACCTGCTGAGTTTTTACAACATGACTTCCTGAAGCGTCTCTCATATATTTGCTGAGTTTACAGTAGATTTCACACCTCACGGGTCTTAATGTATTCAGCATAAATTCCCATGCGTTTATTTCCCGTAGCCGAACGGACAACCGGGCTTTTATCGGGGGCTCCTCCGCCCCTTCGCCCCCTCGTTAACGTCTGTCGGGGGTCATACGTCTGTCAGGGGTCATATTTTAGCGGGACGCGGCTGCGGCCACCTTTTTACGGCCTGCCCATGCGGATACGTTGTCGGCTTGGCGCAGCCCTCTCGGCTACCCTGGACAGTTTCACAATAAAGCCGTCCGGCGATTCGGGCTGCATTGTTTCCGCCATCGCAGAGGGAGAAGGGAGGCGTCCGGAGGCGTCCGGAGGCGTCCAGAGGCGTCCGGAGGCGTCCGGAGGCGTCTGGAGGCGCTCGCCTCGCTGTCCATTGCTCCCTCCCTGACCCAATAGAAATCACCCTGAAAGTTTGCAGAGTGGGGCCAATATTGACAGAGCAAATTAAAACCTGACGGTGAACTTCCAGAACTCTTTCTTTCTTTTTAATCAGGGAAAAAGTCTTTGCAGCCCAGAGGTTAAACAGTTCGGCCTTTCTGGGTCCGGAGGGGGCGTCCGGGGGGGTCCGGGGGAGTCCGCTCTGTGTCCGTTCTGTGCTCTCTGGCTAACCGCGCCACGGCCGTAAACGCTGCATAAATTTAGGCGGGTCCAGCGCCGCGCCCGGCGACCAACCGTCCGGGGAGGTGGCCGGTGATTTACGAGGTGCGATCCGCGGCACGGATATATATCACCGCCGCTTTATTGCTGCCCATCTGGGGGGGGGCTGATTAAATTGAACTGCGGATGGTAGACAGCGGCCGACGCCTCACTGGGTCACGGACCCTCGGGAGCACGGGGCTCCGGCGGACGTCGCAGACGAGTTGTCACGCCAACGTCGAATCGCGGCTTCGATGTGCACGCGGCTGCTTCCCTTCGTTCTGCTGCTCTCCTGCCGTTTATTTTGTCAGGACGGACGCTTTCGCTCCCCCCCTCTTTTTCCACGTTTTTCCCTCACCCTCCCCTCCGCTGCTGCTCTTCTCTCTTTGCCCACCTGCCAACTCTAAGCTGACACACACACACACACACACACACGAGCTCACACACACCTTTTTCCTCACTAAAGCCATGATGGAGATGTAAAGAACGCCATTTGGCTGCGTTTGCTGGCGGATGACTCTCCCAGTTGGCCGGACCGACAGATTACGTTTAAAGCTCCAGTTTAGTTCGGGTCCTGGAACGCGGCAAAAAGGAAAAAGAGAAGAGCGTATCGTGGACGGAGGAGGGGGGGGGGGGCACGGCAGCGAACGATCCGGGGGAGAGGGAGGAGAGTCGAGCGGGCGTCCTGTCGCCGGCCACAACCAACGGGAGTTCGAGGAGATGACTGGTCCTGATGAGACAAAGACAGATAAAGCCTATAGTGGGGCAGAGTCAACGAGAAGGATCGGGAGGCTGAGAAAAGTCAAAGAGGGAAGGGCAGAGCGCCGTGGGGGAAACGCGTGGGGGGGGGGACGCGTGGGGGTGGGGGCGGCAGCGGGAGCGAGCGAAGTCGGGGAGCGCTCATCTCCCGAGAGCCCATCCCGGCGAATGTACCGCCGCGCACCAGACCAAATCCGCGTCGTTACGTGATTGATTGGCCGACGTGGAAGTGTGCTCGGAGCGTGCCAGTCAGCCGGCGGGGGAGAGAGTCGGGGGGAGGGGGCCTGGGGGGGGGCTGAGGGGGGAGGGAGAGGGCTCCACTAATCCTCCCACTTCAGGCGAAGCCTCCCACTCGTTCCGGCACTCGTCCGGGGGACTTTTTCTCCGTCGGGGAGCGGGAGCAGGGAGAAGGAGGGGAGCGCCGGGAGGAGCCGCCGCTGTCCGGTCATGTCGATGCTAATCGCCACCCAGCAGATCGATACCACCGCCTCCAAAATGGTAAGGCTGCAGCGGCACTCGTACCGTGGCGCGCACCGAGGGGCCGTGGGGCCGGCGCCCGGGCCAGGGCTCGGCAGTGTCGGGCTGCCGAGGCTCCTCCTTGCCCGCCGTCCCGGGCCCCTGCGGTTTGCATGCTGCTAATTCGCTCTTTAGACACTCGTGGTCCTGCTGCTCTGTCACATTTCGGGTTGAACTGGCGCCAGTTTTGTTCCTCTCACTTAGCGGCGATTGCTTGCAAATGGACGTTTGCAGCCGTGACTCCGGCTCTGATGGAAATATTAATTACGATCCGCAGTCTGAGTGTGCGCCCGGCTCTGTCGGGGGACGCGAGTCGCCGGCCGGGGTTGGGGGGGGGCTCTGAGCGGTTTATTGCCCTGATACGATGACAGGAGGAGACCGCTGTGTTGATGGGCTCCTGCTGCCCTCAGGGGTCTCTCCTCCGTAACTCATCCGCCGTCTCTCCAAGGCTCCCCAGGCTCAGGTGGACGTTAAATCAGACTCTCTACCTGTCTCATTAAATCAGCCCCCCCCCACACACATACACAGATTTGCTTATTCAGCCCCCCACGTTCGAACCCCCTCGGAAGCCCGTCAGAGTCCGTCAGAGTTTTCCTTGTCAGAGCGGCCACGGCGGCGGCGAGTCGTTCTGGGAATCAGATGAGTTCCATGTTACAAAGGGGGGGGGGTTGTTATGTGACCGAAAAAAAAAAATCGGCCCAGGATACTCGATTTGAGGCTCCATAGATTCCGTAATGAAAAATTCAACGGTTCCATCCCCGTGACAGCTAAACGCCGAGAGCCGTTATCAGTATGTACATCAAGGAGCGACGCCGCCGCCGCACTCGACGCAGAGCAGAGTGTGAATAACACGGGATTAAAGCAAAGCAGCACAATGGCGGCAAACGCATTCGCGTCGCTAGTCGCTGCGAAGCAGCTCGAAGCGGGGGCACGACCTCGCTTTATGTAAGAGGGGGTGGTGGTGGGGGGGCGTAGCCTTTAATTAGCTCGAACAAGCCGTCGGGGGTCGAGGGGTCTTTGCTGTCGGGGGTCCGGGGGGTGGGGGGGCTCGCAATTAAGCCGCACACGTGGCTCGTTCACACACGTTTCCGAGGTGCGCGGCGGGAAAAGGGGAAAAAAAATAAAACAGGGTTTCGTTACCACGTCGCTCCGAGCAGAAACAAGCAGAAACAGAAAAGGTCAAGGCGGGAACGCTGACATGGGGGTGTCGTTCATCCCGATGTTAATGCGCTAAATCCGTCTCTTCTGACTACAGAAGCTCAAGACCGAGACGTAAACGACCACACGCCTGTGGCCCTGTGCTTCACTACTGTGAATCCCGGTTGTGCCCCCTCATGTGGCGGCTCGAAGTGACGGCATCATAATCTGCCCCCCCCCCCCGGTCACTGGGGTCAGCTCACGAACCGTCATCCCCTCGATGGTGACTCCTCTAAACTCCAGGGGCGCTTCGGTCGCCGGGGAAATGTTGGAATCGGCGTGAAGAGAGATACTTGTGAGCTGCGGATTAATCCAGCAAAGAAATAAATAAAATGGGGATATATTACAAAAAAAAAAAAGAAAAAGCGAAGCTGGATACGGTATCGATTCTCTCCGATATGACGGATGATTGACTGCAGCGCGTGGCGACGGCTGCCACATGAATAAGTGATTTTTCTCCACGGACATTTGTCTCTGCTGCAGCTCCTCAGTGGCATTTAAGTCCTACTTCTACTCCGATAAATCGATAATTACTCCCGATCCACAGTTTTATTGTTTCTTTGCAGTCGTCCACACAACCTGTTTTTACGTTCCGAGCCAGGATACAACCCCCCCCCAAAAAAAAAAGGAGAAAAATGACTAATGTGGAACCGAAGATATCGATTTTCTTTCTTTCTTGTCGTCTTTTCTTTTTTTTCCGGCGTTAATTGAAGCCCAGGCTGCTGCTTGTGATCCAGTTCACCTGGACCCGAGTCAAAATTGTGACTTAAATCCTCCCAGGAAAAAAGAAAAAAACCCAAAACAAATTAGAAAGGCATCAGATAAGGACGGCGGCTCGTTGTGGTAATAACGGAGCATTTTCATGGCCGTCGTCCTTGGGGGGGCGGGGGGGCGGCGGCTATTCCTGGCGTGCGTGTCTGGTTTACTGTACGTGTGCGGCAGGTTTCTAAAAGCCGGTCTCGACCTGATTTGGAAAAATTATCGGAACTTTTTCCTCCCCCTGCCCCCCCCTTCCTTCCTTCCTTCCTTCCTTCCTTCCCCTCTTGCACTTTCCTTACTTTCGTCTGTTTATTCCCTGCTCTTCCTCCCTCTTTCCTGTTTTTGTTTGTTTGTTTGTTTGTTTGTTTTTCTTTCCATTCCTACCCTGCTCTTGCCTTCTGTAAACCTCTCACAGTTATAATTTGAGGACATCTGGAGGTACAAATAAACAGAAGGCGCGGGGTTCTGTGTGTGTGTGTGTGTGCGTGCGTGTGTGTGTGCATGCATGCGTGTGTGTTTCTGTGTGTGTGTGTGTGTGTGTGTGTGTGTGTGTGTGTGTGTGTGTCACGCTGCAGTCAGCAGAGCTCTCAGCAAAACAACGAGGAAAAAAAACAAAAACCCGACAGTAATAAGCGGAGGGAGCTGCAGCCAGATGCTCGGATTTCTTACTCCTTATTTTTTTCATTTTATTTCGTTTATTTATTTATTTTAAATGCTTTTCACCTTTGCAGCTCTCCTCCACAAGACTACGGCATTAAAACCCCATAATAAACAGCGGCCACTGTTCAAAGCCACCGAGGGGCTCATTTAAATTCAAGCTCTTAAAGGTGCCTGAATATTTCCGGGCAGAATTTCCCAGTAGAAAATCCACGGAATATATGTCTGAACCATAATATCTTGGTGACGGCGGCTGTACGGGAACGTTCCAAAAAAAAAAAGTTATGGAAGGGGTTTGAGTCTTTAAGGGAGTTGAAACGTTATGTTGCTGTTGAGTGAGGAGCTGGAACAGGCCGACACAGGTTATATATCCTGTACGTTAACCTCTATGTTTCCCGAGGGGGGGGTGAATTAAAAAGGGAGAATAAAAGAAATAGAGGGGGTGTAGTTAATTGTGGATATCGTTAAGAACGATGGTGTTTGGAGTCTGAGGCGTCCGACACTGTAGATCAGCCTCCCGCAGTAACTCGTCCTATTCCACTTTAATCCTTTTCTTTATTATTATTATTATTTTTTATATTGTCGCAATGGGTTGTTGCTGAGCCGCCAGGATTAGAAATAAACCCTCGGCAAGCATCTTTTTTTTCTTTTTCTCTTTTTTCTCCTCGGGCCACCATCGTCTTCCCACCCTATATGTGAAATTATCCCGCTGCCCCCCGCCCTGGGAAATGGGATCCAACTGAACCTAGGAACATGAGATAACTAAAAAAGCCTCATTCTCCTTCATCTCACCACCTCCAGGCCCTCGAATCTGCAAATTACCTTTGTCCCTCTTACACTTTATATGTGGTTGATGTTTCAGCCGCCGTGACGGCTCATGACCGCCTTCAGCCCAGCCCCCCCCGACCCCCCCGGCCCGTCCCTTTAAATTTCCCAGGGACTTTATCTCGCCCATTTCAAATAGGATTTGGACTCCATTTGCTTTGCTTCCTGTCACTTTCGCCGGAGAATTCCACAGTCGGTGCGGGCGCATCATGAAAAACGCGGAGTGTGCAAAATGCGATTTGTCCGATTTGTCAAAACTTCTTCCTCCCTCCTGCTGTTTGTCCTCTTTTTTTTTTTTTTTTCTCCTTTGCGGTGCTTCGATTCGTCCGTGAGGGGAACATAGTGGCATGGCGTGGGGGCAGATGGATGTGGTGTGGGGGGGGGTCGGTGTGCGCTGGGTCGGTGTCGCAGTGGTTGTCAGTGGCACCTATCTAAACAGCAGCACCTATTAATTTGGCCATTTAATTTCAAGTCCAACAGCGTCAGGCTCCAGCACCTTCAATCTCCCCCCTGCCATTCAAAAACAAGCCCTCTAGCCGGCGGCCACAAACAAACACACACACACACACACACACACACACACACACAAAAAATTAAAAAAAAAAAAAAAAAGGCCTTTTTTTGCTGAAAAAGAAACTTTGGATGCAAAGATCAAAAAAAGAAGGGAAGAATCAAAACACAAAACAGCAAAAAAAAATAAAGGCCTTTTTCTGAAACTTTGCTGAGCTAAAGCAAATCTGATGCAAATGCTCTGAATGGTCAACGGGACTCAGACCGGGACCCGGAGAAGTCGGGTCGCTCCTCCTGGGAAGTCGGGTCGCTCCTCCTCCCTGGGGAAGTCGGGTTGCCCCTCGGGGAAGTCGGGTCGCTGCTCCGGGGAAGTCGGGGCGCTCCTCCCCGGAGATGTCGGGTCGCTCCTTCGGAGCAGTCGGCCCCCCCCCCCGGAGAAGTCGGGTCGCCCCCCGGAGAAGTCGGGTCGCCCCCCGGTCAGGACGTCTGTTACTGTCGGTGGTGAAGCCAGTAAAGAGTAAAGATGAGCTGATCTTCAAAAGGCGTCAAGCCAGAGACGACACGTTTTCGTTAATATTTTAAGCAAGTTTGCTTATTTCTTTCTTCTTTTTTTTTGACATTCCCATCCTTCACAGTTCGGAGATAACAAGAGAGGAGAAGGGCCCGGAGCAAAGCCCCCCCCCCGAGAATGGTGGCCTGTAAACACTTATGTAGCAGCTAAGACTTTAAAACGTTCTCAGAAAAAGAGCTGCCAGTTCTGGGATTCGCACCGATCTCTTGACATCTATCCGCAGATTTCAAATGGTTTCCGTCCCTCCTGTGCTGGTGTAGTTTGGGTTTTGAGGCCCAGAAAGTTCTGCTTTAACTTCATCAGTCCACAGGACTTGACCCCAGAACCGATCGGGCTTGAGGGCGAGTTTCTTGTCTAAGACCAGGCCGAACTCGTCCTTTACTCAAGTCTCGTCTGTCCCTCGTCTCCCCCTGTTCCGGGTTTTCCGTTCATTACTCCGGTGACATATTTGTGAACGAACACGTGATTTTTCTTGAGATTTTTTTTGTTCTATATTCTTAAAAAAAAACCCCAAGCAAACCAAACCAACAACTTTTAAAGTTCAACCAACTTGAAATTGCACTTAGTTTTGTTTTGACTTGTCCGGATTTTAGCATTTTGTCTTCAGCGCTACATAACAGGGATGTTGCTCCTTGATTTAGTGGGATTCCATTCACCTCCTTTGTATCTAGGCGCCAGCAGGTAGCTCAAAAATGAAGATGGGAAAATCTCGTCAAATAAAACCCCGACTATCTGCATGGCAACACTCGAAACCTTGAAAAGCTCTAACCCCCATAATATAAACAAGTTTATCAAAAAGTATTCTTTTCTTTAAGTCGCTGTCTCTGCTCGGGCATATTTATTACACTGTCCAGCATCGAAGATATCGATCCCTGTGTTTCATTCACGTCACTTAAATCTTGTCAGCGTGCCCCCCCCCTTACACCCCCCCTCGCCACATTAATTGCTGTCTGGCAGCCCCACGGCTCTGAGACGCGCTGGCAATGACACAGCATCCGGAAAATACTGAGGACGGTGACCCGACAGCTCCCTCTGCCACCTCAGCGTGGCAGCCGCTTCCACGCCACCTTCGTTTTTATGACTTCTGGGGAGGGTGGAGGGTGGGGGTGATGGTGGAGGGTGGAGGGTGGAGGGTGGGGGTGGGGGTGGGGGTTAGGGTCCCGCCGAGGGCGCGGGCTTGACGAGCGCACGGCTCCTGCACGGCAGCATGAAATGGGAAACTATCGGTCGTAAATCACGGCGGCGGACGTGCCGGCCGGGTTTCTGCATAAAGGCAGAGTTGCAGCATCGATGTACTCACTTCCGCGTTCGACCGGCGGCGCGGCGAGAAATTTATTCCGAGAGTGAATCCACATGAATGAGGCCGCGTCGATCCACTAGATGCCAGTGTTTGTTCTGTTTCTGCAAGATCGTGTGTCTCCTCTTTCTGATTTAGCCGCCGAGCTGAAGATCAGCAGGTCGTAGGGGGGTTGTTGTTGTTTCTATTTGTTACGTCACTGCAGCGGTTCTGTGTCGGCCGTTTCCAGGAAGCCCCCCCCCCCGCCGAGGAACACTTCACTCACGCATGATTACATTCCTGCTCTGTGAGGTTTGGCATTAACTGAGTAAAACGCCCCTGAAGCTGCTCTAAAACCCATCTTGGCTTTGCCCCCCCCTCGCCCCCGTGAGATTTGGTGACGTCCCACATGCTGAGGTCGGACAGGAAGCAAGAAGACTCAGGCCGGGGGGGGGGGCAGCTCCGCCCTCTGATGCCCGGTTGCGGGGGCTGATCTCCCGCCAGCCTGCTGCATTTAATGCTTCTCAGGCCCCGGGGAATAATCCCGTTTATTGCTTTTGCCGTGTCCGATCAAAATCGATATCGGGGGGGGCGGTCGACCTAATAAGGATGAAGACGGCAGCGACCTCGCCGGAGGTCCGTGAGGCGTCGGGCCGCCCGTTTTTTCACATTAACAACCGCCGTGAAAAAAAAAAAAAAGCGCCACAATAATCAGCCCAACCTTAAAACCTGCTGCGTCGGTGCCCCCCAGGATTTTCCTGCAGTTTGACAAATCTTGCTTCCCAGCCCCCCCCCCCCTAATCACATCACTACAGTGCCTGAAAATTGAATTGCGTTTCTGGCTCCTGCGCCAGACCCCGAGATGGATTTGATGCGCAGAAAACACATGGAAGCCTTATTTTTCTCCCTCCGAAACCTCTCCAAGAGATCAATGGTAAAAAGCTTTGCGGAGCCGTCGGCGGAGCAGGTGGAGCCGCTGTCGGTGCGGGTGGGCATGGGGGGGGGGGCTAGCGGGTCGCTAATTGGGTCGCGTGCGGCGTGGGTCGTGCGTTTTTTGTCTGTTCAGATTAAATAACAAAAACAAAAACAAAAAAGCTGCGTGCCCGCCACGGACGAGTCTGTCAGCTACGGGGGCCTTGATGAGTTGCTTCGTGTATTCGTTTTCTGTTTTTTTCGGCCCTGGGAGGCCGCGAGGCCGCACCAGGGCCGAGAGGTGAGAGTCGAACCGCCGGCCCCCGATCTGCTGTGCGCACGGTGACCCCGGCTGTGCCGGGGGTCCGTGGACAAAGCTTCGTGACGTAGGGTCAGGCTGGTGTCCGGACTCGTCTCCCCTTCCTTGAGCATTTCCTCATTTAGAGGTGAAGCGGCGCCGTTTATCGATGCCTTCGCCGCCAGACGAAGAAGTCGGCAGACGTTCCTTTTGGTAATCGGGTTGTTATTTGTTACTTTTCAAACAAAAATGCCAAACATGAAGTAGCTGCCGCTTCGTGGCGTCGAGGATTTAGTGCTTCTTCTCTGTCATGTGTGAAAGTAAACTGACGGTCGGTCGGATAAAACAGTTTGAAGAGGAAGAGGTGTCCCTGTGCTCCAGGGAGGTGTGTGTGTGTGTGTGTGGGGGGGGGTATAAAGGGCACTTTTCACTTTTTATTTCTCTCATTTTTTAAACAAGGAAATGCTCATCACTTGCAAAGTTTCACATATGTTGCCACACTTTATTTGCACCTTCATCTTAAAGCGTATCCGTCTATTTCAGCCCGTCTGTGTCTTTGTGTCCTGGTTCGGGTGTGGGGGGGGCGAACCCTACCAGTTATGTGTGAATTGGAAACAGATGAGTGTAACTTGTCATTGCCTTCATGAAACCTGAGGAGAGGGAAAATGGAAAATGGGTAAAAAAAGGAAAAGGCTGTGCGAAAACCTCCCTGAGTGATGTCAGACGGATTAATTTCCTTATTTTATGCTCCGCCACAGCCTGTCTCTGCTTGACGAATGTGCCGCGGCCGTCGGCTCCCGGATTATTTATTTTATTTCATTATTTTATATATATATTTTTTGCCTTTCCGTTTTCCCCTCCGCACGGGGGCACTCTTGCTCCCCGCTTGCCCCCCCCCCCCCTCTACGGACCCGAGTTGGAGGCGAGGACAGAGGAAGAGGAAGGAGACAAAAATAAATAAATAAATAGATAAATAGATAGATAAATATATACAATAAATAAATAAAAACTGATGGAGACTCTTCCACCTCGGCGCGCTCCGTCCGCAAAGTCGCGACAAGTTTGCGCCCGCAGACCACCCGACGTCCGCTCGGCGCCTTTACGCGCAGCTCGCTCGGGACGCCGGAGGTCTCCGCGCGCCCCTGTCAGGCGGAAACCGTCGTCGTTTCATTCAGTCCGGGGGGGGGCGAACGAGGGGGGGGGTGTTCCTCCGCTGTTCCGTCTGTTCGGGTCCGGATCAGGAGGGATCTGCTCCGTGCGTCTCCGCCAACCCAGAACCGGTTTGAGGTGTGTGTGGGGGGAGAGGGGGGGTGCTGGCTCGCTTTTTGGCATCAAGTTGGTGTTGGAGAGAGAGGTGGGGGGGGCGTCGCTGCAGCATCGGTGAGTCCCGACCACTGAGCCTCGGAAGTACGTGATGTGAATCCTGAACGCAGCCTGGACTCGGTTCCTTTCTTTTCCTCTTTTTTTTCTTCCTTTCTTTTCTTCCTCTCTTTAACCGGAGCATCGTCCGATCGGACCCCCCCACCCCCCCACATTGACCTTCTCCAACTCGGACTTCACGGAGCGAGACGCAGACCCTTCCTCTCGCTCTCCCTCTGCCTCGTGACGAACCGGTCGACATGGCGTCACTGTATCAGAGATTCACCGGCAAGATCAACACGAGCGAGTCGTTCCCCGACCCCCCGGAGAAGGGCCGCCTCCTCGGGCAGGGCGGCGAGGCGGAGAGGGCGGCGGAGAGCGCGGCGGAGAGCGCGGCGGAGAGCGCGGCGGAGAGCCCGGCGGAGAGCGCGGCGGAGAGCGCGGCGGAGAGCGCGGCGGAGAGGGCGGCGGAGAGCGCGGCGGAGAGCGCGGCGGAGAGCGCGGCGGAGAGCGCGGCGGAGAGCGCGGCGGAGAGCGCGGCGGAGAGCGCGGCGGAGAGCGCGGCGGAGAGCGCGGCGGAGAGCGCGGCGGAGAGCGCGGCGGAGAGCGCGGCGGAGAGCGCGGCGGAGAGCGCGGCGGAGAGCGCGGCGGAGAGCGCGGCGGAGAGCGCGGCGGAGAGCGCGGCGGAGAGCGCGGCGGAGAGCGCGGCGGAGAGCGCGGCGGAGAGCGCGGCGGAGAGCGCGGCGGAGAGCGCGGCGGAGAGCGCGGCGGAGAGCGCGGCGGAGAGCGCGGCGGAGAGCGCGGCGGAGAGCGCGGCGGAGAGCGCGGCGGAGAGCGCGGCGGAGAGCGCGGCGGAGAGCGCGGCGGAGAGCGCGGCGGAGAGCGCGGCGGAGAGCGCGGCGGAGAGCGCGGCGGAGAGCGCGGCGGAGAGCGCGGCGGAGAGCGCGGCGGAGAGCGCGGCGGAGAGCGCGGCGGAGAGCGCGGCGGAGAGCGCGGCGGAGAGCGCGGCGGAGAGCGCGGCGGAGAGCGCGGCGGAGAGCGCGGCGGAGAGCGCGGCGGAGAGCGCGGCGGAGAGCGCGGCGGAGAGCGCGGCGGAGAGCGCGGCGGAGAGCGCGGCGGAGAGCGCGGCGGAGAGCGCGGCGGAGAGCGCGGCGGAGAGCGCGGCGGAGAGCGCGGCGGAGAGCGCGGCGGAGAGCGCGGCGGAGAGCGCGGCGGAGAGCGCGGCGGAGAGCGCGGCGGAGAGCGCGGCGGAGAGCGCGGCGGAGAGCGCGGCGGAGAGCGCGGCGGAGAGCGCGGCGGAGAGCGCGGCGGAGAGCGCGGCGGAGAGCGCGGCGGAGAGCGCGGCGGAGAGCGCGGCGGAGAGCGCGGCGGAGAGCGCGGCGGAGAGCGCGGCGGAGAGCGCGGCGGAGAGCGCGGCGGAGAGCGCGGCGGAGAGCGCGGCGGAGAGCGCGGCGGAGAGCGCGGCGGAGAGCGCGGCGGAGAGCGCGGCGGAGAGCGCGGCGGAGAGCGCGGCGGAGAGCGCGGCGGAGAGCGCGGCGGAGAGCGCGGCGGAGAGCGCGGCGGAGAGCGCGGCGGAGAGCGCGGCGGAGAGCGCGGCGGAGAGCGCGGCGGAGAGCGCGGCGGAGAGCGCGGCGGAGAGCGCGGCGGAGAGCGCGGCGGAGAGCGCGGCGGAGAGCGCGGCGGAGAGCGCGGCGGAGAGCGCGGCGGAGAGCGCGGCGGAGAGCGCGGCGGAGAGCGCGGCGGAGAGCGCGGCGGAGAGCGCGGCGGAGAGCGCGGCGGAGAGCGCGGCGGAGAGCGCGGCGGAGAGCGCGGCGGAGAGCGCGGCGGAGAGCGCGGCGGAGAGCGCGGCGGAGAGCGCGGCGGAGAGCGCGGCGGAGAGCGCGGCGGAGAGCGCGGCGGAGAGCGCGGCGGAGAGCGCGGCGGAGAGCGCGGCGGAGAGCGCGGCGGAGAGCGCGGCGGAGAGCGCGGCGGAGAGCGCGGCGGAGAGCGCGGCGGAGAGCGCGGCGGAGAGCGCGGCGGAGAGCGCGGCGGAGAGCGCGGCGGAGAGCGCGGCGGAGAGCGCGGCGGAGAGCGCGGCGGAGAGCGCGGCGGAGAGCGCGGCGGAGAGCGCGGCGGAGAGCGCGGCGGAGAGCGCGGCGGAGAGCGCGGCGGAGAGCGCGGCGGAGAGCGCGGCGGAGAGCGCGGCGGAGAGCGCGGCGGAGAGCGCGGCGGAGAGCGCGGCGGAGAGCGCGGCGGAGAGCGCGGCGGAGAGCGCGGCGGAGAGCGCGGCGGAGAGCGCGGCGGAGAGCGCGGCGGAGAGCGCGGCGGAGAGCGCGGCGGAGAGCGCGGCGGAGAGCGCGGCGGAGAGCGCGGCGGAGAGCGCGGCGGAGAGCGCGGCGGAGAGCGCGGCGGAGAGCGCGGCGGAGAGCGCGGCGGAGAGCGCGGCGGAGAGCGCGGCGGAGAGCGCGGCGGAGAGCGCGGCGGAGAGCGCGGCGGAGAGCGCGGCGGAGAGCGCGGCGGAGAGCGCGGCGGAGAGCGCGGCGGAGAGCGCGGCGGAGAGCGCGGCGGAGAGCGCGGCGGAGAGCGCGGCGGAGAGCGCGGCGGAGAGCGCGGCGGAGAGCGCGGCGGAGAGCGCGGCGGAGAGCGCGGCGGAGAGCGCGGCGGAGAGCGCGGCGGAGAGCGCGGCGGAGAGCGCGGCGGAGAGCGCGGCGGAGAGCGCGGCGGAGAGCGCGGCGGAGAGCGCGGCGGAGAGCGCGGCGGAGAGCGCGGCGGAGAGCGCGGCGGAGAGCGCGGCGGAGAGCGCGGCGGAGAGCGCGGCGGAGAGCGCGGCGGAGAGCGCGGCGGAGAGCGCGGCGGAGAGCGCGGCGGAGAGCGCGGCGGAGAGCGCGGCGGAGAGCGCGGCGGAGAGCGCGGCGGAGAGCGCGGCGGAGAGCGCGGCGGAGAGCGCGGCGGAGAGCGCGGCGGAGAGCGCGGCGGAGAGCGCGGCGGAGAGCGCGGCGGAGAGCGCGGCGGAGAGCGCGGCGGAGAGCGCGGCGGAGAGCGCGGCGGAGAGCGCGGCGGAGAGCGCGGCGGAGAGCGCGGCGGAGAGCGCGGCGGAGAGCGCGGCGGAGAGCGAGGCGGAGAGGGCGGCGGAGAGCGCGGCGGAGAGCGCGGCGGAGAGCGCGGCGGAGAGCGCGGCGGAGAGCGCGGCGGAGAGCGCGGCGGAGAGCGCGGCGGAGAGCGCGGCGGAGAGCGCGGCGGAGAGCGCGGCGGAGAGCGCGGCGGAGAGCGCTGCGCTAACTGTCCACGCAGGACTTAGGGCTTATAAGGTTCCGTGTGCGAACCGAGAGGTTTTTGAGCTCAGAAGATTTCACATCGCAGATGGCAAATCTGTTCTTTTGCTGGCCTTGATTTATTTGAATTATACTTTATAAAAATCTCTAGATGTGCTGGAATGATAGAACCATCTGCCACTGAGAATTAAAAAAAACGCAGAGATGTTCTTTAAAAGAATAGATGTTTTGCTTTTATTTTGTTCCGAATACAAAAAAGATAAATCAATGTATTGAAGCCAGTTTGAAGTTATGATTTAAGTGAGACGCCAACGTGTCGGGCTGCATCCAAGGTTCTTACGCCGATGGATCTGAGCCAACGGCAGTTTTGTAGTTTTTGTAAAACGTCTGAAGATTTCACGAGGGAAAAGCGGACATCAACCCGGACAGGAGCACGGTTCGGCTAGCGTCGCGTCACTCCCACTTTCAACCTAGCTGGCGTCTTAAAAGGCAACTTCCAACACGTCTTGGATAAAACACTCGGTTCTGAGGCTGCAGGACTTAAGCGTAGGCGTCGTTCTGGGATCCCCGGCTCCTCCAGTCCCCGTCGGGAAGCAGTGAGTTGACGCGGTAAAGAGCAGGGACCTGATTGGTCCCTGAACGGAACAGAGGGCAGAGGTCGACTCTGTCTTTTCAGAATTAAAGGGGCCGTTGGGTCATTATAATGTCAAATTACAAAACCCACACATAACCTTATGACCCGAGGTGTTTTTTTCCCCTTTGCTAACCTCCATATTAAACATCATACTCTATATATGTGTGTGTGTGTGTATATATATTTGTGTGTGTGTGTGTGTGTGTGTGTGTGTGTGTGCTTTCATGTACTCTCTAGCCACATACCTGCGTCCCAGCCTTCGCCTCTGCCAGCGGGTGCTGCGCGCCGCTGTGCCGGGGGGGGGTACGACGCGGGAGGTAAAACACTGGTTGAGGTGCACATGAATATAACATGAGGTTGAATTATTGACCCGCGGTCCCGTCTTTGTGTTTGTGGGCGCAGAGAACTGGAACCTGATCTGAAATCAATGGGAACAGCCATGTATGGTCCCTGCTCATCCACCTGAGAGCGTGACCGAGGGTGTGTGTGTGTGTGGGGGGGGGCAGAGAAGAGCTTAAGAGTTTTGAATACAGGCCTGTGCAGTGGTTGTTGCATTAACACCCCCCCCCCCGTCCTGTTGTTCCGTGTGTGTGTTTTTCCTATACGAGGTTCTACCATTTTAATTTGTAAACTGTAACTGTCAACTGTCATCGTCGTAATCGTCATCTTCCTCGTCTGTTTATTTCTATTTCTTTTATTCCCGGGCCCCGGCGTGTACCCGGCTGTGTGGGGTTTAATGGCCGACTCTGGCGGCGGCGGCGGCGACATTTACCTCGCGCCGTGTGGATGAGAGCTAGAGCCCACTGGGATGAGGAGCTCATCCACACATCATCCAACTTCATCCGCCCTTTTCCCCATTTCCTCCCCTCGCGCAGCACTTCACCGTCTCGCACACACACGGGGCTATTTCGGCGACGAAAGGCGGCATTAAGAGGCTTTTACGCCGCATCCTTTTTGTTCGGGGAGGCGTGTCCTTTTATTTCCCTTCGCGGCGGCGGAAGCCTTCGACGCGGCACATTTTCCCCGTCCTCGCATTGTGTCGCTGCTAGATTAAACGCTCCCTCGTAATGCCGAGGATGTGGGCTTCATTACACACATTGTAATCATTGTAGGCCTCCCGGGATAAAAGTGTCAGTTTAACACCTTAATTTGTTAGCCCCCCCGGTCTCGACACCACCTTCTCCCCTCTCCCCGTCCTCGCCACTTGCAGCCTCTTCTTTTTGCTGTGTGTTTTTCCTTCCGAGATAATGATACTTGCATTTTTTAAATCACGCGGAAACCGGAGTCCAGGGCCGGATAAAGTGACGGGAGCGCGTTCAGGTTTACCGTCCTGCTGAAGGACACACGGATGCTGACTGACGGTTTCACTGTGCCAGGTATCGACTGGAGGGACGGGATGGGGGGTGGAGGGGCAGGAAGGACCCCGCTAGCTCGCGGCCTAGTTCTCCTCCCCGGCGCCGAAACCGGCCAACGGTGGAGGAAGTGTCCTCAGCTAAAAGTAAAAAGCACGGATAAAAATACTCCGTGCCCTGCATTCGAAATCCTACCAAAGTAAAAGCACGGATGCATCATCAGCAAAGTGCACCCAGACCCTCGAAAGTAAAAGTCCCGGTTCCGCGGGGAGTCGCCCCGCTGAGCGTAGCACAGCCGCACGCGACCGCGGTAAAACCGTCGGCGTCGATTCATTGAGGCGAAGGCAGGGCGTCACCGATGCTGCCGGTCGAGCCGGAGATGCTCTTGACTAGTCCGCAGCAAACACAGTTAGGTAGTTTAACGCGGTCCTTCCCGGCCGAGGCCCCCCCGACCCCCCCGTCGGTCGCAAGCAAAGAAAGACAGAACAAAGCTCTGCTGCCGGACCTTCCTCTAATCACTGCCTCAGTGTGAAATATGAGATAAACCAGTGGAACCAGTGACTTGAAACCGTCCGAGGGGCTTAGGGGGGTGAAGTCAGCCGGCGCCGCAGCTGCTAACAACTCCCGGACATCGCAAGCGTGACAAGGGGCCCCCGTCTAATCTTAAATACCGGATCATGCTTTATGAGCTTGTCCCTTTTTTTAAATTGTTATCATCTCGAGCAGTAACAGCAGCTGTCAGCAGACGAGGCCGTGGCGGGAGATCGGCGCCGAATTAGCGCCGGACAGTAATATCGTCACATCAGGCTGCTTAGCTTAAGCTTCCGGCCGCACGACAGGGAAGTGGCCGGCGTTCGTTCCGCGTCTCGCTCCGGATGGTGATAATATGTGGCCCTCAGACAGACGCCGTGTTTAAAACAAGTCATCGTCCCTTTTGTTTGGCACGAGGGCGACTTACTCTCCGTTCTCGGCTAAATCCTCCTCTGTCAATACATCTGATAGTGATCTTAGTCTGAAATCCGCTCTGGCGATGATGATGATGATGATGATGATGATGATGAAACAGCTCGTTACAAGCCAATCAAACATTTATTAGTTTCTTTATTTTCTTCCTCCCGAAGCTTCTCGTCTCTTGACTTTTTGACCGTCGGGTGGAAATCCGGGGGCTTTGACGTCCGCCGTTGTCCAGCCTCTCGCCCTTCCTCCCCGACGGCGCCGTCATGTGACGCCTTTCAGCTCCCAGAGCTCCAGCCTCACTGTGACCGCACGTCCCCTCAAAGTCAAGAAAAAAAAAATAGAAATAAAAGAATAAACCAGACAGGAAGCAGAAGTCCATCCTCACTCCTGCCATCAGAAACGCTTCCCGGTGGTGGGAATGTTTTGTGTCCGTAATGAGACTCGGGAGATTATCTCGCCGAGATTCAAACCCTTTAACATATAGAGTCTTAAGTGTGCGCGCGTGTGGTTTTTTCTTTTTCCGTGTGTGGTTCGAGCTGCGTATTCCCACAGTTCCTTTTTTTGTTTCTTTTGTTTAACACTCTCCCGACTCATCTCACTTATTCTGCCTCTAACGGCTTCGCGTCCCCACTTTGCATTAAGAAGGATGAGGGAGGGGGGGGGGGTGAAAAAAAGGGATTAATCCGCAGCCGCACATTAACGCACACACAATGTTTCTCCCTCTTGGCTTTATCTCTCTGTGGAACACACACACACACACACACACACACACACACACACACACACTTCCAGAGACAAAAAGAGGATTTTTTTTTTTCCTGGATATGGATTATGAGACAGCCAAGCCCTGAAATGCCCTTTTAATAAGCTGGCCGATATCAGATTTCAGGTTTTATGATAGCACAAATAATAATGATGAACAACGGTGAAAAGGAAGCGGTAAATACACAGTGTATTGTAGAATGTGCTTTTATATCCCTTTTCCACTGTGTCAGCAGGTATAGAGGTTATTTTGGGGGTTTAATAGGGCTCTGAATAAGTCATGGGAATCTCTCTCTTTTTTTATCCCCCCCCCTTTGCTGTGCAGATAAAATTCATAGTTTCCTATATTAAAACTGTCCCTATGCTCATACTTTAAAGGTTTTTTTCTATTTCTTTACACATTGATCGCACTTAAAAGACAGCGTGGCGATGGCTCTATTCTCGCTGCGCTATCACTAACACAAACAGCCGTTTACTGGCACCGAGCGATTTTTCTTCATTTGTGTCTGCGTGATCGCGTCGAGGGTAGATAGGTGATTTTCTTCCAGTCGATCCGGTTTAACAAGTGCGATGCTGTTTCGGCCTTTTTTGGTTTGGCAGCACAGTGTAAACACGGCTTCGAGAACCAACCTTGAGGTTCAAAGCTTCCTGGTTAAGGCGGCGGATGCTTGTTTTTGGTCGTGCCAGCGTCGTGCCGGCGTCGTGCCGGCGTCGTGCCGGCGTCGTGCCAGTCATGGCTGCACCTGTTGAATATACGGTGTTTTCTGCGTGAAATAGCAGCTTTTTGCCCTTTTCCCCTGAAGATGAACCTTGTAGATCCCACAGGAGCCAATCTTCCGCTCTGGGGCCTCGGTCGTAGCGTAGGCAGCAGGGAAACGACTCTGCGGGTAAATCCGGACGTCGACAGGAAACAGATGCGCGTCAGGTGCTTGCGTTACAAGGAGGGTGATGCAGAACATTCTCCCAGACTCGTTTTTCTGTGTAGTTCGTTATTGAACGACGAGGAGCCGGCTGAAGACGTGCGGATAAAGGCAGCCGCCATCTGTCTTCTAGTCCCAGCGAACTGGTCTTAATTAGCGTGGAGTAATGAACCACTACCTGTCTAATTCCACCCGGTTACATGAAAGGAGCATTTTCCTTTCTCAGGTTTTCTTTACCGATTAGGAAAACAGCGAGCGAGTGATGAGAGACGGCCCCTGGAGGACAGAGTCATCTGTCTATACCCTGGATTCACGCCGGCACCTAGAGTGTGTTGGTGATATGTGTGTGTTTGTGTGAGGGTTTTTGCTATTTTCAGATATTTCCGGTGACGCCCCCCCCCCCCGTTAGATCGGACATAATGCGTACGCACGTGCACCACTTCCGGGATCGCGCAGCCGCCCGGCGTCGTAAAGCGGCGGTATGGTTTGTTTATCACGGGGGGGGGGCTGCTCGCCAACCAAATCCGATGCACATTAAGTAGGGCGGGTGGGGGGGGGGGACGTGGGCAAGTTTACATCCTAGTGCAAAAGGCCAAGCATGTCAGGCAGAAGGAGGTCGCATGATTCAGCCCGAGTCTGAAGATGATTTTAACAGGTTCGTGCCAAAGTTGTTCTATATATAAAGTTGTGTGTGTGTGTATATATATGTAATGTATAGGAAAGCACAGACATAGTTTCCCCCATAGGCTCAAAAATATGCCAAAATCTTTCCCTGGGTTCCCACTGCTTTCACTTTAAATCTCCACATAACAGCGACTTAACATCCACAGAGGGAGGGTTAGAAACGGGAAATAATCCTGTACCGCTCACTGGAGGGATTTGCAAAATAATGACAGTTGGAATCAGATTTGTCCTTTTCCGACAGCTTCCGAAATAAAGGTGATAGTGATGGTTGAGCGAAAAACAACATCTCTGCACTCGTCTCTATCTCTTAGACTTTTATCAGGTCCCTTGGAGTCTGTGGGCCCAGCGAACGGAGGATACGGCGTAGACAACTTTGATAAAAAAAAAAAAAGAAGGAGAAGAAAAACGGGGCGATACATCAATACCGAGGCGGCGCGGCGACGAGAGAGTCTCGCCCACCGCCG
>CM029125.1:17254307-17314307 GCA_016859345.1 Istiophorus platypterus
TAAAAATATCAATTCTAGCTGCATTAATTGAGTAAAACAATATAATGAGTCAACAGACATCTGGCCTAGATGGCAGCATAGAACATCGTTAATGGTAAATAACAAACAACAGAGGCCGGGGCACCGCTTGTTTTCAGCCACTTTTTGAGCGGACTTTACCTTTAAGCGTCCGGCAGATGTCCCACCCACGACCAGGCAGGTGATGAAGCAACTTGTCGAACGCCGCCACGCAAAAGACGTACGCATCCGGCTCTGTGGCGAAAAACAACCGTGTTGCGCTGTCCTTGCGTTTTCCCGCCTCTTGGATCGAGATCTCATATCTTCTCACCAAAAGAAAAATAGATTTTATTTATCATCATTTTTTTTCCCCCGTCCGCCGCCTTCGAAACCATCCGTTAATATGACACAATGAGCCCTCCGCCGTCTCTCAGGTGGGTTTTTTCCGCACGGAGAACATCTGTTTCCCCCGCCGCGACCTCCGCCCGCTCCCGCCCGACTTCCGGGCGCGGTCCGCGACGTACCGCCCCGGCTTTTCTTTAATTGCTTTTGAATCCGCGCGGCCGTTACGGGAGGCCGCGGCCGGGCTCGCGATAAATGCGCCTCCCCTTCACGCGTGTGAGGAATTACTCTCAGATGTGAACCGAAGGGAATTGAAAAAATTGTTTGGGTTTTTGTTTTTTTTTTTCCGAACGAGATTATTGCTTTTTTTTTCCAGCCGCCTGGAAAAAGAAGTTTATTTGAACAATAGAAAGTATATGATGGAACGGCGCCGGGTATTGAAGGAAAGAGGGTTCATCTTTCTGAAAATGACTCCGAGATGCTGTTTGTGGACAGGAATGAAAAGCAGAAGATGGCTAATGATATAGATTCATGGACTGCACCGGTGTCAGCGGAAAGCAACGGAGGCGCTGCTATATTTCAAAGAGGCGCGGTGAAAAAGTATATCTGCATGAATATCTTGACACAGCGAGCTGACGCAGCTTTCCGCCACCACCCGCTCCCCTGGACGGAGCCTGGAAAGGGGTTGATCGGCGTTGGCGAGAGAGAGAGACGTCGTTTCCGGACCCAGTAATGGGCCGAGAGAATAGACAGGGTGGAGGCTTCTGCAGCGGAGTTTGCTCCCGGGCGGTGTCAGTTATTGAGGTTTAATCCTGCGGTGTAAGATTAATGCAGACCGTCGGCTAAAAGTGTAACGGATGAGATTCTGGTCTGTAGCAGAGAGGACGTCGAGAAAGGTCAAATCAAGTTGCAGGATATTGCATTTAAACCCCTTTGCCGGTGAGGAATTGAGGCCTGCAGGTGAGGCTGGTTATTAGCTGGTCTAGAGCGTCCTGTCTGTGTGGCGCCCGGGGGGGGGGCGCCGGGACCCAGGACCGTCGCGTCCCCGGCGCTCCGGCGTGACGGACGTCCGGCTTGCGTCAGCAGGATCCGTGGAGCAGTGCGGCAGGAAGCTGGCAGGGACAGAGGCGTGTGAGTGTGTGTGGTAGTGTGTGTGTGTGTTTAAAGACATACCAATACACACCTCCACTTTGAATCCGCCTGGGCCTCGGGGACGCCCCCCCCCCCCCCGAGTAAAAGGGAGGACGAGGCGATGACGACACTTTCCAGAGCGCCACGGATTTCAGCGTTCGCTGGGGGGTGGCACCTCCGAGGCCAAAGACTCCTCCTCTGTCCCAGCGCCCCCCCCCCGACCTGAGCGACCACCACCCGTTCCTCCAAAGTGCCTCGGGATCGTTTCGAAAGTGTCGCTTGATCCCGTTTTTCCATCCACCCCCCTTCCTCCCCCTCTCCTCTGTCTCACTAAGCCCATATCTTTGCCCCCCCCCCTTCCCTCCCTCGTGAAAGACAGGTAGCCCCCCCCTCCGCCCCCCCACCCCCCTCTCCCCTGCAGTAGCTTTGTCTTTTGTTTTTTTTTTTTGCTCCATCTGATCCATTAGTAATCCATCTCTGGGGCTGTCAGCCACAAAGCTGCAGCAGAAACGGCCGCAGCTGCACGGTTTATCCGTCACTGTTTGTCAGCCCCGCGCTGACCGGCGGGGGGCTCGGGCGGGGGCCTCGGGTGGGGGGCCTCGGGCGGAGCCGTAACGGTGGCTGGACACGGCCTGAAGGATGCCCCCCCCCGTGGTGTCCCGGGCGTTCCAAGTGGAGCAGATAAAAAAGGGCTTTCGTCAGGGATCGGGGTAACAAGGTTTAGGAAACAAAGAATTTAGAAGAAAATGCTGTTTTTCTTACTTACTCGGGCAATTTCAGCATATTTCTACATCACTCGCAGGCGAAAACAATTCAGCACCTTTTTAATTATAATGTACTTCTTATTTTATTTATTTTATTACCCCCCCCCCTTCCAAAGAACCTCCCCACTCGTGTGCGAGCGCGGGACTCAGCCGCTGTACAGAAGACTAATCCTCGCTGTTCCTCCGGTCTGGCTCGGCTCATACACGGAGGTTTGTGAAGCTTTAGATTCCAGGTTGTAATCCGGGCTGAGACAATTTAGCACACAGCTTATTGTCAATTGCAGGCTGAGGGTTTGTTTTTGTTAAATTTCCCTGTATATATATATCTATATATATAGATATATATATTTTCCTAAAGCCCCGTTTTGCCTTTTTTTTTGCTCATCCCAAAAACAACACCATTAATCTATAAAGACCACATTTTACATTGCGGCATAGTTTTTTTCTACTCTGCAGTTGCATGATGCAGATATCAGTTTGCAATAATAAAACAAAACCTTCTAACAACCGTAAACTCATTTATGCACCAAGTGTGTTTTGTTGCGAGCAGGAGTTGGCCTCTGGGCTGGAGGAGTCCTTAATAAAATATTTAAAATCCAAATAAAAATCCATAGCGCATCGACGTGTGTGCAATATGCTAATGACGTCTGGGCTCTCGAAAAAAAAAATAGGCCGGCGAGGTTTTTGGGCGTCTGTGGATACGTGGGCGGGCGAAACAAATCACACCACACTAATGAAAGTGTGTGTGTGTGTGTGTGGGGGGGGGTTGTTTATTATTATTAACTTTGATCAAGCAGCTCCCAAGTGGACGAATTACAAAAGCACACGCCCACTCACTTGCAAACACGCCAAACGTGTGGCGTGCTTGCCCCCCCACCCGCCCCCCCCCCGCAGCTCTCAGAAATTGCGAGGCGCCCGAGGGACGGAAAAAAAAATTAATGGCGATGGCTGATGTCAGAGGAAGATTAGTCACATTTTATTGGCCCTGTGAAAATGTGCGGCTGAGGAGGTTGTTATTATTAGGATGCCGGGATGAGTCGAGCCCGCCGCATGTTTCCGGCGTGTCAAAAAACAAACAAACAAAAGAGAACCTCGTCCGAGTTTGTGCACCTGTATGTGTTAGAAAGAAACTTGGCTCATTCATCTATAACCTGCCCCTGAGTTAGCGTCACGTCTTTACTTTAACGTTCGTATAGATGCTTGGAAGCGCAGCTGCTTTAGGCAAATAAAAGATGCTAGAAACAACAACAGGCGGGGGGGGGGGGGGGGCAGGAGGCTCACAAGGCTGTTTCTCAATATGCACAGCTGTTCGACCCCCCCCCCCAGACGCTCCCTCACTCTTCGCACGCCCACGCTCCCAACCGCAGGCTCATGATCTGAAATCAGCCACTTACCTGCCGTGCTGCGGCTCTAATGGCTGAATAAACAGTTTAGCGCTGATTGTTCCCTCTGTGGCGTCTCATACCGGGGTGTCGAATTACCCCCCCCCCCCCGTCCCGTCCCGTCCCGTCACCCCCCCGTCACCCCTCTACCCTCCCACTGCATCTGCATCTTCCAGAGCTCCTGTCTCGCTCATTAGTCTAAGCTCTCTAATCACAGAGTTGCGCTGATAAGGGCAAACGTCGCGCAATTTAAATAAGTCAAGTCGCCGTCCGCGAGGTCTCTCCCGGCGCGAGGCGCCTGACGAGCAGAAATCGAAAGGGGGAAAAAAAGGAAAAAGCCCATCTTGGCGGCGGCTCTCTCCGGCCTCCATTAAGGGCCCCCGTTAATGCGCTCCAGCGTTGGGAGACACGGCGACTGGCAGTTGTTGTTGTTGTTTGTGCGCGCGGTTGCTGGGAAATGTGCGGCGTAATGGCCCTGGGTGGGGCAGCTGCTTCCTGGGCGGGAGGGGGGCCGGCGGAGCGGCTGTGGCGTTCGACCCCCGTCCCCTCCCCCTCCCATCCCCCCCCCCGCCCCGGACGGCGAGCAGCGAGTCGAAGCAGGCGGGGAGAGGCTAACATCGCTCGCCGCGGACGCCTCCAGGATGATGTTCGAACATACGATGGGCCTCCGCAGGAAATCCTCCAGGGTGGAGACGGCCAAGAGATTCTGGAGGGTGAGTCCGAATTTAGGTGCCGGAAAGGATCTTGTGTCGTGTGTGTGTGTGTGTGTGTGGGAATACATTTAGTCGGCAGTGTGAGGAGCATGTAGCCTGACAGAGAATAGAGAGAGCATCACTGGTAAGGGGCTTTTTGATGGATTGTACAGTCACAACTTTGAGCTGGAAGCTTTTTATTATTTTTTTTTCTTTCGAAACACCTGGAGAAGCACATTTGTAGCCGAACATCAAGTGAATAAAATCAAGAGACACGCTTTGCCCTTGGATTACGTCTTTATATCTCTTTTGCATCATTCAGAAGGGGCAGGAAAAGCTATTACAACAGGTTACGGTGCCTCAAACACAGATCACCGCAGCGCACGTTCCTTAAATATCCTCAAAGTCCCGTTAAAGAGGCTTTACTGTTGTGTAAAGAGCTGCCCCCATCCCGCTGATAGAGGCTCGTCTTTATCGCTCCCGGCAAATCAGTCTAATGAGCCCGTAAAAGACCGAAGTCCGGCCGCTGTGAAAAGCCGTCCTCTGCAAATGGGAAGCATCCGTCGGACCGGCGCTCCCGAGCCCCGGAGTCGGCCCGTTCCTACGGGGGTCGTCCCGGGAGAGTCGGGGGAACCCGATGGAAAGCGACCCGCCGTGCGGAGGCGGGGCCAGAATGATGCCACGGCGGGTGTCGGTCAGTATCGGCCTCCCCTCCGGGGACGGAGGCTTCAAGAAAACAACGGAAAAATAAAGAAACTATAAGGGCGAAGACATCTGAATGCAGACGTGTCGGGCCTCTCAGAACCAAATCTGGAGTCCAATCAGGAGTCGTCCTGATCCCCGTCGCCTCTCCGGCTCCGCTTTCTCTTGTTTTTTTCCTCCCGGCCTCCATCAATCTCGCCGTCCCCGACAACCGGGGAGCTCTCGCCTCCGCTCTAATCTCTGCCGCTCATCGTGTGTGCGCAGGCTAAACTCTGCCCGGCTCGAAGCGTCAGACCTCCGCGCCCTCGGCGTTTGATCTCGGCGACGCGGCGCTCCGACCCGCTTGACTCCGCTCCGCCGGGTGTCAATCAGGGCAGGTCCGCGCCGACGAACTGGCTCCGCGCTCCACCTCCGACCTCTCAAGCTTCGCCGCAATTTCTAAACCTGAAGAGGGCTTTTTATATATATATATATCTATATATATAGATATAGATATATGTATGTATTTTCCATTCGTGCGAGGGACACGCTTGCCCTTAATGAAGCTTCCTCATTTCACCTAAACCAAACGAATCCTTGTTGACTCAAACTTTTAAGGCTGAAAAAAATAAAATTCTTCTTTACCAAATAAAATTCTGTATTCAGAGACGATGAGGGTTCGGTGTTGAACACAGGAACCGATATCATGTTTACCTGCTGGGTCGTTTTCTCCTATTTGCAGGTGTGTGGTTTCTTTCTTTAAGACACGAGGCTAATTGGCTTCTTGTTGTTTTCTAATCTGTATTACAATGTGCTGTAGACCACATTATTACTAAACTTGTTTTCAAATATTGGGACATTTCCCTTTATTTCTCAAGGTAAAGTGTATGGAGGAAAACAAAATACAACCTAATATCTTTTATCTTACAGCTAATTTTTCCGTTTATTTTTTTTTATCATAAATTACAATTACAATGAAGATGTTCCTTCTAATATTTCTAATCGAGTATTTTGCTTTTCCATTTTTCATGTCTAAGTTTTTAAGTTTCATTTCCCATTTTTCACAATATCTGCTCGGGAATTTCAATATCCAATTTTCTTTTCCAGTTTTTTAATTTTTTTTTTTTTTTAACATGCATTTATCCTCAGGACGGTGGCCCACATCTCTAAAGCTACAATTTTCTCTTAATTTTAAATAGCCATTTATTTTACCACGAGAGCAAAATAATTGTCCAATGATCGTTTTCTCTCCATCAATTACACCCTGGCTTAAGGCCTGAATGGAAAATAAGTGAAGGGTATGAAAACCAACGCTTGTAACACAGATGGCTGAGTCTGGGAGAGAAACCGTCGAGGTTCGGAACTTCCTCTGATGTTTCAGTCCCCCCCCCCCCCAAAGCCGAGGCCTCTCCGCCCAACTCGGCCGGTCCCGCGGCAACATCCCGTTCCCGCGGCAACATCCCGCTCCCGCCATCGCGCATTAGCCCCCCGCTGCGATGATCAGCTCTATGTTAACCAGTGATTAGCCGAGTCCTGTGCGCTGCTCACTTATTTGAATTTTCTGCATTTCATTGCTCAGAGCAATTGCCCCCCCACACCTGTTCTACAGGTAATCTGCCGTTTCCCATCGTTGATATTTAGCGTTGCCAGGGCAACACGTGAGCCATTCCGAGTTTCATGTGCCTTATTTGCTCAAGTTATCATCTGCAGCAGGCCCACCGCAGTCTGTGGTGGTCCCCTGGGGGGGACGTTCCCGGGGAAACGGAGCCAGAGGTGGTCCTTCCTGCCCCCCAACCCCGCGGTCAGAGCCCCCCTCCGTTCCCGAGGTCCCCCGTGTTGTTCCGGGAAGCAACAGGTTTTCCTTAACGAAACCCACCTGAGCTGGGGAGCAGTTCGTGTGTTGAATAGATGAGGTCTCTCGTCATTAAAGCCGCGCTCCTTCTACGACAGCAGGCTCCGATGAATTTTGCATGATCTCTAAGTTTGTCCTTGGTGTATATGCTGTGCCGGACTTTCCAGTCAAGTCCTCGCTGCCAATCAAAAGTCCGCATCTCTTTTCCTCTTTGGAGCTCGGTCTCCCTCGCTTCGCGTCTGATTTTTGATTATGCCGTCGCTCCAAGGACCAGTTATCTTAGAGGGGAAGCGAGACCTGAATCTGAGCTCGTCTTGATGCAGTTAATTTGTGTGAGCGGAGTTCGGCCGACATTGTTCCTGATCACTGATGTACGGGGGTGAAAAACACTCCGAAGTTCAAAAAGTCCAGTCTGAGCCTGCTGAATAATGCACAGAGTGTCTGGGTTCTATGTAGAATGAGAGTGTAAATGACTAAAACATAGCCTGGCTTGGGGTCAGAATATTAGGCCTGTTTCCTGGGGAAGATTACAAGTCTGCTAAACCGCCCATTTCTCTTTAGATTAAACAGGACAAAAACCTTTTCTGACACAACAGAGCTTTAGAAATGCTCTGGTTTTTGCAACGTTTCTTCTGTCGGAGTGTGGAGGCTCATATTCCTTTGGATAAACAACCAAATCGGTAGATGATCCAGGTGTATAATTAAAAACGCACTCGTCAAAAACTAGGGCGACACCTATAATTAAAGGACAATAGATAAACCAAATTATAGTTTTATAACCACAAGTAGTAAACACTTGATACGAGCATTTCTGTCTCTGTTTTGAAGAAATACGCCTCAACGATAAATGAGGATTTAATTATAGCTAAGTGTCTAAGTAATTGAATAAATGAGGCATAAAGTTGACCTTTGAGTTACAAATTGAAGTCACCACCTGGTTTGGCAACGGCAAAATGAAGCGAGCGGTCTGGTGTTTCCGGAGAACGACGGCAGGCGAGGGGACGGTCTGCCGATCGTCGGCCCCCGAAAATTAGACTCCAGAAATATCTGACCTCCGCCCTCGTCACGGGCGGCGGGAGTGAAAACCCCCTCCGGTCGGACGCCGACTCCATCCGAGGCCCTCCCCAGGCCAGGCGACGTTGCCCAGCAACAAGGGCCGGCCACCTCGGCCACCTCGGCGACCTCGCTCCGGCGTAAGGCTGATGAAGATCCTGGCGAGCGGGCAGACGATGCTAGATCGCTGCTGCCTCGGCTGTTTTTATTTTCGCGTTACACGGTGAAAGATCTTTCAATTTGTTGAATAAAACACGTCTGTGTTCCACGAGCGTTTTTCTTTTTGGTGGGTCCACAACGTTGTAAAGGTGGTTCACTTACCGCTGTCATGTGAAAGCATCGGCCTCTTCGGGTTGTTGGGAGGGTGGCGGTGGTGGTGGTGGCGATGGTGATGGTGGTGGGGGGGGTCCGTCCGGACGATGTTGATTTACAGACTCTCTCCTTGTGGGAGTCGAGCTGCAGACCCTGAAAGTTTGTGGGAAAAATAAAAATAAAAAGTCTAGAGAGAGAGAGAGAGAGAGGGAGAGAGAGAGGGGCGGTCGTCCTCGCCGCGCCAGATACACTGATTTGCAATTCCGACTTGTTTTTCCGCGTTTTTCCTCCCCAGATGAATGCGTTTTATGCATGGTTGCTCGCTGTAATTTGACTGTAGCGGAATGCCAAGCAGCGCCTCGTACCTTGTCTTTGTCTTGTCTTTTTTTTTCCCCTCTTCTTTTTCTTTTCATCAGCTCATGAAACACGAACAAAACAATTTTTCCCCATTCATCAAGTCTTCCCCACGCAGTCTGCCTCCCCTCACTTTCCCCTTTTTTTCCTTTCGCTCTCCCTTTCGCCGTTGTCCATTCGTTCCCTCCATCCGTTGTTGGATCTGCAGATCTGACAGGAAGGTATTATGTGTCTAATTGCAGGGGATCTATGGCAAAATGCCGCAGCATGGTTTTTTTTTTCCTTCCTTTTTTCCTTTTCCCCAAGCGCACGTTCGTACAAACGGAAGCCGGGAAATTAACATGAAATAAACAATACTCCTGCAACAGTTAGTCAATTAATTGACCTGTCAATCAGCAGAAAAACAGCAGCTGTGTAATTGCAAAATTAATCAGTCATATAATAGGACACCACAGATTTTCACACACGATAACCGGCTGATGGATCGTGGAGTGCGACGGTTCGAGCCTTTTGTTTCGGAAAAGCCGAGAGACCTCGGCCTGTGCGCCGTCCCGGATCGGGAACGCTCGTCCCGGATCGGGACCGCTCCGTCCCAGATTCTGTCGACGCTATAACGAGGAATCAGACCTTTTAAGATTTCACCCTCGGCTGCGTTGTTGGAGTCTTTCTTTAACCCCCCCGCAAGCGATCTGAATCGTGAATCGTGAATCTATGACTACGACGTGATTCACTGTGCCGAGGAATAAAGGAGCAAGTCGTGAAACACAGTAAACACACAAAAGTTCAGCTGGTGTTTAATGGACGTCAAGGAGCGAACAGAAGCTCCTGGAAAGAAAGGGAGGAAAAAAAAGCCTCCGACGGAGACTTTAATCGACCTAAAGGCCAATGAGTCACCAGATAAATTTAGCAAACCGCACTAATTCTCAGCGCAGCAACCTGAGTCATGTCCTACCCACCCCCCCGCTGCTCTGAGTGCCCCCCCCCCTCTCGGGGATCGAATCGCCTTCCCTCCGAACCAGCTCCTACTGCAGCTCTGTTGTTTGTTGATAAGCTGATGCCCTTTAAAAAATAATAATAATGAAGCGTTTAGCGCAGGAAGGGACGAGCGTCGAAGGCGCCAGGGGATCGATGTTAAACCAGGAAAACAGAGGAAGAGAAAGAGGAAAACAAACAAACAAACAAAAAAGTAGAACTGCGGTAAATAAAAGGCTTCGGCGGCTGTTTGAGAAGTTACGGGCTGGTCGTGACGGCGCCGGACGCGACACGGTCACTGCGAGGAGAGAGAGAGAGAGAGGGAGAGAGCGAGCGAGACTCGCCGGAGACGGCGGCGAGAATCGAATCGCCTTCACTCAGTTCGTGAAGAGTTTCTGTGCTTATTTTATATAATAATCCTCTTGTTAGGATTGTTAACTGTGTCCGGCGAACAACGAACCCCAGCAGTCAGATAAACGCTGAAGCGCGTATACGTGGTTATCGTACAAATCCGAGTCGTGCTTCGGCTAAGGTCAAAGTTGAACCGGGAGGTACGTTGATAACGGGGGGATGGGGGGGGCTTTCCTCCCCGCCTTCATTCAGAAGAGGCGACCGAGTGATAGTTACTAAGTTCGGTGAAGAGTTTCCGTGTTTTCAGAAGCGATGCTGTCGAGCCGAACTTGATCACAACCAACGGGGATGATGGACAAACCTGCAGAAATAGGACGCAGGGTTTTGGGGGAAAAGACGCTTCCTTTGAGCTTTCTTTTCCTCTTCTTCCTCTTCCCTTCCCTCCTTTCTGTTAAGGCGCTAATGAGATCCTTTGTGAACACGCCAGGATAATGATGAGTCTGAGTTTCGCTCTCCCTCCGTCTGCTAATAACAGCCTTTGATCGCTGCGTGTCGATGCTCGCGTCGCTTTTTCCATCGGTTTCAAAAAAAGAGAAATTAATAAATAAGATTTAATTTTCTTGGCCGAGGTGCGAGGCGCTCTCGCGGGCGTGCGCCGTGTTTTATTGTTATTCGCGACGCGTGCGAACGCCGCCCTGACGCTCAGCCAGAGCCTCACGAGACGCGGACGCCGGGAATTTGATGAACGCTTGGCGATTCTGCCGTTGTGCTCCCGTTAGGCGTCGGGCACAGATTTTCAAGGGTCTACGCCGCAGTAATCAGTGTAGATTATAAGATTTAGCAACAGCATTGTTAATATTTAATGAACACCAACGAACACATCGGTTTTATGCTAATCTAAGTTGTTTGACCTGCTGTGGCGCCGCCACACTAAGACTTAAATCCCCTCTCTGTATGCATGGCCAGGCTAACTTACAGGAGAGACCTTTTATGTCGTGATCAAATATTAATGTCATAATGGTTTGGATGACAAGGCCTCTTTCTCCCTGCGATGTTGACGGCACGTTCTTTTTTTTTTCCCGTCCCCTTGGCGTCCGTCGTGTTAAAATCAGACACGTCTCGGGCGGACGGGCGGCGGCGCTCCGGGAGCGGCCCGGCTCACGCCGCCCGCCGGCTCCCGGGGCCCAAGCCTAAGCTCCGCCTCCGGATGTCGGCGTCCTCGGGAGGGAAGTGGGTGTTTCGGCGTGGATCGAGGCTCCATGGGGTTTGTTGTCCGCACTGATTCGGCCTCGTCGCCCCTGAGAGGCGAAATTTGTGTGCAAGTGCTTTTGTTTGTTTGTTTTTTTTTTTGCTACGTCAGCGCCCTGATAGGTTTCGGTTAACGAAATATTCCTCCGCAAATCCCTCGCGGCCGCAGTCGGTCTTGGATTCACACGGTTGCAGTGGATTGAAGCGGTCACATCGAGTCACTGCAAGAAAAACGAAAACATCAAAACACATGAGAAGGTTCATAGGAACTAATCAGCTGCTCCTACAGCGTCTCTCACTTCCTGGTATGAGCCAAGCAGCCGCCATTTTGTCAGAAGAAACCCAGTAATAGACTACGTCAGGCGGGTAGTTAGAGCGGATGAGTGTCGGTAGCTGTTAGATTGAACCCGAGCAGTCGATGAACAGTCCTTGGAAAACAGCGAATAAGTCAGGTGTAGCGCGTCGATAGCATCCAATGTAAAGTTGGAGTACGTGGATGCAGTGGTGTTGGCAGACCCACCTTAAGCTCCAATACCGGAGGAAAAAACAAAACGGAGAAACCGGCTCGGAGCCTTTTGATCGGATTCCTTCGTCCAGACTCTCTGATGTTGGTCTGGGAGCAGCCTCCGCCTTCCGCCGTTGGTTTATCCGTAATAAAAGCCCATTATCAGCCTCACGTGCCACAGCGGTTTAACAAGCCCCCCACAGCCGCCGCCGATGTCGGGATCCGGCGGCGGCGGCTCCGAGAGCGACCGGCCGGATTTGACGGGCTCCCTCATGGCGGCGGCGATGGCGCCTGAACGGCAGGGGAGGTGACAGGATGCGGGAATCTTCCATAGGATTCCTGTTTAATTCGGCTCTGACTTTATCTTTCGCCCGGATTCGTATCCTGTCAGGTAACAGCGACGGCGCTGAAGTCTTTTCTTTTTCCTTTCGTCTTTTTTTCACCTCTCTTCTCTGAGAACTGTGCACACAAAGCATCAGTCGTCTCCTGAGAACTAATCCACTTCCTCTGTTTGCTCCAGGAATCTAAACCCCCCCCCCCGATCCTGCCCAGCTGCAGGGGGAGCGTCGACGACGTAACGCCGTAATTCGTCACCATCGGACTGACCTTCCGGCGAGCGTTCGCCGTCCCTCCGCGCCGAGGCCCCCGTCCTTGGGGGCCCGCGCTCGTTACCCGTCGCCTCATCTCCGTCCCGCTGCGAGAACGGCGACCGGACGAGGCAAAAGAAGAATCGCGGCCCCATTAACCGGCGCCGCGACCCGATTCTCAGAAGACGCTTATATGTCCGTCGTCGCTTGGAGACCAAAAGGGGAGAAAAACAAACCGCGAGACACAGGACGAATACGAATAGGACGGTGTAAGAGAAGGATTTAATGAGACACGGCGGCGTCAAATATCGGCCCCTCATGTGATAAATAAAACACAGGAACAGAATCATCTTCTTTCGACCCCCCCGGCCATTATTCTGTAATGTGGCTCGTCCGTCCTCCCGGGCGCCTCCACTCTTGTGTTGCTGCCCAGCAGGAAGCGGCCGAGTCTCAGGGGCCCCGATCGGCCCTTTGATCAGCCGACCGTGCGCTGTTTTGATTTCCCTTTGATTTTACATCCTGAGCCCCCCCCCGTCCCCAACACACACCTTGCTTGCTGACACGCTCTGTGTGCTGATATTTCCAGACCCCTGTTCTCAGAAGGCGGCGGCGGCGGCGGCGGCGGCGGCGGCGGGGGTCGGCCTGGGGGGGAGGGGGGGGGGCTGCCTGAGAGCCGCTGTAGATTCAAATACTAGTTTAAGATTAATGACCGATATTTCCCATTGGTTCTTTTCTTCCGTCCGTCCCCGAGAGCTTAGACCTGCCGGACCGCGACGCGTGAACTTCGCCGCGTCGCCTCGTCGACGGCCCAGACGCCGACGCTGAGATCCGGCAGAAAGGAAAAGAAAACGCTCCGGCTGGTTGTCGGCGCCTGGTTTTAATTCACTTTTTACTTATTTTTCTTGATTTTATCTTTATTTAAATTGAAAAAAACCCAAAACAGACAAGCATTTTTTTTTATTATTATTATTAATTTTTTTTCTCAGCTTGTTCCACCGATCAGAGGAAACACTGCAAAAAAAGGCCCCGGTTATGTGTTTTATTTTGGAAATTCGTCTGTCGGAGCGAATTCTTTTAGCATCCGTCCGTTCGGAAACGACAACGTTGAGCTCGTATTCCTGCTGTTTCCTCCGACGGGGTTTGTGCCTCCATCTCTTACGCTGGAGCAGCATTTATGAAGAAAACACATTTATATCATAAAGCTGCATTGAGCTCGTTTTTTGTTATTTTTGTTATTTTTATTAGTATTATTATCATTTCTATCCCTGAGGTGAGAGGGAGACTGTACGACACAGTTGACCTCGTCTCATCGACGCTGGGAACGTCGTCTCTCATCTATTTCAGCCCCCCCCCCCCCTATGTATTTATGGAGCGTTTCCAAGAGCATAAAACACTTTTAGCGCAATTAAGTCTTTAGTCTGAACGAATCCGGCGCATTTACCTTCGCTGTGGAAGAAAAGCTCCGTTTCCTCTCCTCCCCTCGTTATTCATTCATCCTTTGTTCTGGTCCTCGACTCCCCCCTCCCTCGCCGCTTGGCCCCTTCCTGCGTTTGCTCCGGGATCCGTCTTGTGTAAAGCGAGCTGGTCCGGGTTTGCCTCCCCCCTGGCAGTCGGAGTTACTCTCTACCTCCTCGACCGTTGTCTCCCGCCGCGAACAAAGCAGCTAATTATGCTCAATCACTAACAGCAATTAACCGTCGGGGAGCCCCCCCCTCCCCCGCCGCCGCCCCCCCGGCTGTTACCTCGTGGGTCTGGTTCGTCAGACGCCGGTTTCTGTTCCTGTTTATATTCGGAGAACAGAACCAGGGAGACAACGCCGGAGCTCGTCTTCGCCTCCAGAGGGGCCGTTTCCTGTCACTCACGTTGGCTCAGGATGAAAACAACCAGTTTCATTTTATGTTGTTATCACATAAATTAATGTCGCGCGGATGATGTCGTCTCGTGCCTTTGTGTGTTTTAATTTTTTTTTAAGTTTCATTAGTTTTGTATAATGGGAAAAAAAAGCTTCTGATCTCGAGGAACGTTCTGTGATTGGTCGACTTTGGCGGCTTGTGTTTTCTCCTGGAATCTTTTCGCAGTTCGCGACTGCACCGTATCAAGGCGAGTCTTAAAACCGTAAATCGAAACGCAAAAAAAACAAAAAATACTTTATGTTTGATAAAGTCACAGATGTGCAGGAAACACTAATCACATGAAACAAGGTAGAAGTCGATTCCTTCAACTGTCATGGAGCCGACAAGATTTGGACTGTTTCCCTCTGTGTTTTGTTTATTTTGTTTTCCTCGTTTTTGTTTTGCTTCTACGTTTTATCTCCTGTCGAATTACGCACCAGCCGCTTTCCACCGCTCTTTGTTTTCTCTCGGAGCACAAGTGCGTCAGTTCCGCGCCGGATCCCACGTAGCCCGGAACCTTTGCTCCTCCGAGGTCAGCGACGTCCCGGAGCGGCGTTCCCGGTGGCCGGAGCTGTCGGAAAACGTCCGCCTCCTCGGAAAGTGGCTCCTTTCTTTTCCCTTCTCTTATTCATTTGTTTGTTTATTTATTTTTTATTGTTATGTATAGCAGCAACCCGCCTTTTGTTTACCAAGTTTTGTGCCAGACTCTCATGAACTTGACAAAACAAAGGTCAGGCTGCAGGGAATTGGTCAAACAACACAAAACACACACGTGTACACACACACACACACACACACACACACACACACACACACACACACACACACACACACACTCTTCAATCTTCACTCTTCACGTCTGAGTGTCATTTTTTTTTTTATCAGTTGCTTTTTGTTTTCTCCACAGAACCTTGAATCGATTTTCGTTAATGGCGCCGCGGTGCGTGTGCACCGGGGGTCTTCTGGCGATGGTCGGGGGCCTCGACGTCTACGGCACGGCGCCGGTGAACGAGCCCCACACACACACACACACACACGCTCTCGACCGTCCGCGCTTTATTATCAGCCCCATTCAGGCAAAAGTCCTTGTTATTAAAATGGGCCGTTATGCAGGAGGCTCTGACATTGAATCAGGAAAAGCTCGATAAAAGGAGGCGATTTTGATAACGAGTCTCCGTCGTCGAGGGTTGTTTGGCTCGTCTTTGTCGGGACCCCCCCCCTCACCGTTGCTTATCTTCTGTCTTAGGAGACGAGAAGTTTTAATGAGTTATTTTATTGCCCGCGAGGAGGAAGTATCCCCCCGCTAGCGTTCTCACCTTTAATATTTCAAATCCTCCTCGCGCGGAGGACCGCGCCGCGGGTACAAGCCGCGTATCCGGATAACTTTTACCTCTGTAATTACCTCTCGGATCGACTTCCGATCTGGGCTGATCCGTCCGTTCGCTCCCGGCGCCCGCGCTCCCTTCCCGGTGCTCGTCTGCGGCTCTTTGACAGCTGTGCTTCCCGATCACACCGCCACCCTCGTCCTCGGTCGAGAACGCCGGTTGAGCGCGTGCCCCTTGAGCGCATGCCCCTTTGGGCCCCCCCCCCCTCGGCAGCGGCGTCCCACCTGTCGGGAATCGTCGCACCATGGCTGCCTGTTCTTCTGCCGGCCCGGTTTAGCAAGCGCCCCGTGGAGTTCCCCTCCTATCTCGCCGCCGCCACCGCCCGTTGGGAGCCAGGGGCCACGGCTAACACGGCGCAGAGGCTTCAGCGGTGACTAATTCACAACAAAGCTCTGTTCCTTTTTTTTCTCCTTTTCTTTTTCTGGGAAGGAGGAATGAAACTGGCACCGAGGTCGGGAAACGGGCGGCGAGTTGGGGACCGAGACCAGGCCGGGGGGGGGGGGGATGAAAGGACATGCAGCCCCACTGTGACAAACGTTCTCCGGCTTGTGATTCATCACGGCCCAGGGATTTGGCGAGCAACACCCCCCCCCCCCCCGGCATCTCCGGCATAGTCGCGGAAAATGTAGGTGACTCTTCATAAAGGAGGAGTATTATCATGTTATTTCATTTTCTTTCCACATTGAATTTTCACGTGCCGTTCACACTGAGGTCCCGGGGAGGCGGAGCCCATCCGCGGGTCGCCCGCCGTTTCGGAGGAGATGGGCGTTACAGTAGCTCCGGTTCCTTCCGTGGGAGCTCGAGAGGACGCTCGTGGCATTTTCTGTAGCCGCGGCCCCATTTCTCAATACGTATAATCAGGAAGCAGGTTGTGTGTTTTCTTTGTTTGTGTTTCCTCTAAACTACTTGAATTCTATTTTTTTTTTTTTTTTGTTTTTTCACCCTTATGTTCTCGTAGACGCGCTTAACGCGGACCACCGGTTCTCCTTGACGCCGCGCGGCGTTACGAGGCGAGCTCACGCCGCTCCGCATTACCGTTTGGTTTTCTGGGGTTTTTTTTGTTTTTCTCTCGGCTAATTTAAGCACATTTACAGTCGGCCCATAAAAGGAAATGTAGCTTGCAGTGGTGAAAGGTAATGGAGGACGTCTACTCAGGTACAGTAGTCGAGTACAGTTTTTTTTTCAGGTATTTAACTTGAGTATTCCCAGTTAATGACCCCTCATGGTCCTACTGTGTAAATTTCAGACCACTGCATTTATTTATCAGCTGCTGTGCAGCTGCAGATTTTGCCCTTATACGCAGAGTGATCCTGGCCCTGCTCACTCAGATGTTTGCAGCCGTCCCGACCGGTTCTTCCGGGCCCGCCGGTTCCGCGCACCATCACGAAAACGCCGCGCACCAATAACGACGGAGCGCTAACTTAATGCAAAATAAAAAAAGAAAAACCTGACGGGACTAAGAGAGATGTCAATTAAATCTCAGGATTTTTAGAGACATCTTGTGGGAACAAGATTAAAATATATTATCTTCCCGGGCTCTTGAGTCTTAATTTAACACTGAGAGGGAATATTCTGCGTAATTCCTCCACCATGGGTTGAGATCATTCAGCACCTGAAGGGAAATTCCCTGCTTCATCCGGTTCATAACGGTCGTCGGGAGACTCGGCGCCCGTCCTCAAGGTCGTGCCCTCGTGGCTTCGGCGCTCGCAAAACGGGGAGGGAGGAAAAACAAACAAAAACAAACGGGGTTTTCCTTCCTCTCGGTGAAAAGGAAATCCGGGCTGCGGTGGTCGAACGCACCGCCGGAGCTGTCCGATAACCGAAATGTATTCCAGCGCCGTGCGGTGAGGCTGTCGGCGGCGTCCGGATGGCCGGGGGGGGGGGACACCGCACCGCGTTGGCGGGTGCCTCTGCTTGGAAGAGCGCCGTTGCTCCGGGGAAGTGCTCGTCCTCGGAGGAGCGATGCGCCTCGGCGCCGGCCACTCGTCGTCCTTCCGGAGAGCATGCAAGACGGTTTTTTTGGTCACGGCTGCGCTGAGGCTTCGGTGTTTCTTATTTATTTATTTGTTTTGTTTTCTAAATCACCCCTTTCTTCGGTTTCTAGCCCTCGATGATATTCTCAGATCGATTTCTTTGTATTGTATAGGGACGGGCTTTGGGGGCTTATTTCAAAGAGCCGTCTATTGTCAGATCAGTTCCAGAAGCACATCGTGACGGGCGACACACACGAAGCGCCGACTTGGACCGATCCGGATCGCGCCCCTTTGAGTCCACGTTGTCATGACAACGGCCCTTCCGGGTCGGGGGGGGGGGGCACGGTGACGTGTGCTTGGTGGCGGGTGCTTTTTTGGCGTGTGCTTTGGGGGCATGTGCTTTTTTGGCGTGTGGTTTGTGGCGTTACGACCCGGACTGTGCCGCCGCGCCGAACGTTTGAATGGCGCGACGGGGGCACGTCTAAGAAACGATCAGTTTTTAAAGACTCTCCACGGCCAAGATGGCGAAGGACCCGCTCGACTCGGCGGCAGGGAGGAGACGCTGCGCCAAACGAAGACGGAAAAGAGAAACCCCTCATCCGCCACCACAGGCGGGGCCCAACCGTCGTCATCTCCCGGCGCCGCAAACGCAGGTCGCGAGTCACACCGGGCACCAAGTGGTGGGGGGGGCTGCATGTTTTCCAGGAGCAATAATAATAATCCCTTATCCATCCTCTCTCTCTCTCTCTGGGGCACGACGCTGGTTATTTCCTCCTTCTGTGCGGCGTCCGTCCCGAACGTTTTACGTTCCATGGAAACGACACCGCGGCCCGCGGGCGCCCCCCCCCCCAAAAGCGTCCCGTCGGAGAAGGTCGTGGGGATTTACAGCACCAACGACTTTTGTTTTTGAAACATCTCATTACACTAGTTCGCCTGGCTATTCTCAGCACCGGGGGGGGGGTCGCTGCATTGTCGGGTTTGATTCTTGGAATTAATGTAACACTGATAGATGGCTGGAGCCATACGTGATGACGGAGAACGTTCTAGGAGAGTGGAGCTGGTTGTAAGTCAGAAAATGTAGTTGGGTTTTTTCCACTTTCTTCAGAACGGGGGGGCGTGTCAGGACACAGTTTATGGATGCGGATGTGTGTGCATGAATATACATGAGGCCCAATGGGCAGCGTATATTATGTGGGTGCAGACGCTTTGGGGGGGGGGTGTAAAATAAAAAAAAACAACATACTAATCTTGGTTTAAAACCATTTATCCAACACGCTAAAGTTCCGTGTTAATCGAGGACGGATTTCTGAGAAGTTTCCTCGGGGCCTGAACGAGGGCCTTCGTCGACAAACCGGGCAAATCTGCAAATCGGCGTGCATGACCCCTCCCCCCTCGTTCGCCTTGGTTCACGCTTCCGGGAAAAAATATTAGATTTATGGAGAGAAAACAGAAATTGGAGTCAATTTGCGCAACGTTTTTTCTTTTCTGCATCGTCTTTCTTCTTCGCCTCATCCTCACAAGTTTCGCTTCGCCTCTACTGTTTCCGTCTTCCGCTAGCGTAGGCACGGGGGGCGGCGTAGACCCTGGCGAGCCGGCCGGCGACTCCCCACGGACGTACGGCGAGCGACCTAAATCCGAACGCCAGGCTCAGATTCGGTCGAAGCTGCCTCCTCGACAACAGCAATGAGTTTATCTACATAAATCTACATTATGTTTCTGCGAAGCTACGGTCAAACGCCGAATCAGTTGGCCTGGTGTGTCGCGTTTTAAGACGGCGGCATGCACTCATTATGCCGCCGTTTTAATCAGGCCACGGGGATGGCGAGTCATCGGGCCGGCGGCTAGCTTTGGCGTCGGCAGCGAAACGGCCGCGGCGACCGGATGGCTCCATTTGTTTTGGGCAGCTCGGCACTGTCAGTCACTTAATTCCGACCACCCCCCCCCCATCCCCAGGGATGTGTATTTAAAGAGAGCCGCCCGGCAGGAGCATCCATCACCGCCGCCCCCCTTGTCCATTCGTCAGCGGCGAGGAGACGCGAGGTTTGTACGCCCGCTCTGTTACACGGCCCCGACCACGCAGTTTACTGGGTTTTTTGCTTTTTTTTTCTCCCGCGGCCCAAACCACGCGGCATCCGTCATCGGCCAATGGGGATCCGGCCCCCGGGCGGCCGTCATTGGCTCGGAGCTGATCGATCGGCCGCCGGGAAGTCGTTCCAGCCCCATGCGTCATCCTCCTGATGGAGGAGGCAGGCGGAGGTTTGTCGGGGAGAGCTGCTGATGTAGTCCAGAGCCGCGAGTCGCTGGGGCTGCGAGCGCCGGGTGGGCCCCCCCCCGTCAGACTCGGCGGCTTCATTTGTTGAGGAACCTAAAAAGGCCGAGATTTAGGCGGATAAAAACCGCGTTTCTTGACGTGCAGGGGAACCGGAGACGCCGCTGTTCTCTGAGAACATTATCTAGAAACGCGGCACTGGATTCTGTCTCACTGCAGATCTATTGCCCGGTGCAGCACCTCGTGAAACACAAGATCCCTTTTGATGCCTCTATAGCAGCTTGGCTTGAGATGTATTTGTCTCTGTTGGCGGACGGTTGTTCCACCACTTAGTTCCACTGAAATAACTCAACAACTGTTAAGCGGACGTTTCTAAATGGTCCCCAGAGGATGAGGCCTCTAGATTTTTGGCGATTCGCTAACTCTTCCTCTGGCACCACCGCGAAGGTTGACGTCTAGTTTTCCAGCTATTTTCCGGCTATGAGATAGGATGAGCCACCAGGTTTACCGCTGAGCCTCGGTGCAGCCTCGCGGGGTCGCTAGCGTAGCTGCGGACGCTAGGTCACGTTGACAAAGGAGGCACGGGGCCGGAGATGGGCCCGTTCATCCGTCCGTTGGCCACACCGCTTATCCTTCCCAGGCGGGAGCCGATCCCAGCTGGCATCGAGCGAGAGGTGGCCCGCCGCCCCGGACGGGTCGCCGGTCTGTCCCGGGGCTGAGATATAGCAACAAACAGCCCCGTCACGCTTAGGGTCACTTTGCCGCGCTCCCCCGCGTCCAAAACCCCACCCGCGACTGGTCTGAGCCTTTAAACTTCTGCACTGCACGGTTGGCGTCGAGTTCCCTTGCCACTGCGTCCAGTTCCCTCGCCACGGTTTTCAAGGGCAACTCGAGCGGCGGCGGAGAGGGAGGAGCCGGGGATGCGGCGCCGCCGAGCCGAGTGACCACAGCCCGTGGGCCGCCGCGACGCGTGCGCACATACTTTGGGAGGCTACGGCGTAGGGTCGATTTAGAGTCGCCGGTTAACCTGCGTGTCTTTCGACTGCCGGGGGTCGTTCACGCAGATGCAGAGAAAGGACCGAACGACACCGAGCCTCAGACGGCGAGTTGACTCAAAGTAAACTACAGAAAGGAAAAACGCCGGCCGTCGATGTCTGCTCCGGGGCCCTGGTTCTGAAGGACGGCCCCGTTCCTGCCCGTCGTGCTCCGCCGGCCGCACGGAGCGACCCCGCCGACGTTCCTTTGGGACCACGAGGCGATCGACTCGGCCCAGCTGCCGGCCGATTGTTAATTAGCAGCGCGGCACATTTCGGCTGCGAAACCTGCAACATAAAGAGTCAGACCGGGGACCGAGCTATTAATTAACATTGAGTACATCTCGGAGTAAATCAAAGCGGCCGGCGCCGCTCGCTGGCGGCGTTGACGCGGGGGCCGTGCGCCGAGCGCGGTCCGATCGGACGGGCCCACGTCGAGGGGTCCGGCTCCTGTCGTGAGGTGCAGACAGCGCGGGAGCCTCCCGTCAACAGCGCTGCGGTAAAGCAGGAAAAAAACAAAAACAGAAATGCTCGCCGAGCTCATTTGCATCCTCGAGAAGTCCTGCGTGATGCGGAAGCCGTTTTATCCGAGTGCTGCAGGAAAAGTGGAAGGAAAATTAGAGAAAAAAACAAAAATCAAAAAACAAGATTCGCTCCTTTAATCTCTACCCCCCCCCCCCCCAGCCAACAGCTCTACCCCAGGAAAAAAAGGAAGAGTTAGGTCATGGAGGGTTTGTGTTGATGAGAAGTGGTTTTATTCTGTAGTCAACAGGAATAAACTTCGAACGTGGTGGGTTTTATTTTCTGATGCTGTGTGAACCGGCTCCCGGCTGCAGATGAATATTGCAGCGGCTGGTTTCCGTCATGAATCCACCGTTAAACTTCCGGCGTTAATTCTGAACGTGTGTTTTCTTACTTGAGGCCGAAAGCACGAAGCTTCACGCAGAGTCCGACAATCTGAGGAGGAGGAGACTCGCAGCTTCTCCTCCTCCCTCCTTTCTCTCCTCTCAGTGTCCCTCTCTCTGCCCCCCCCCCCACCGCTGTGTCCTCCTCCTCTCTCTCTCTCCTCGTCCCTCTCTCCCTCCTCTCTACCTCCCTTTCTCTCTCCCTCTCTCCTTCTCTCTCTCCTCTCTCCCTCTCTCTCTCTTTCTCTCTCCCCCCTCCCTCTCTTTCCTCTCACTATCCCTCTCCCTCTCTCTCTCTCCTCTCTACCTCCCTCTCTCTCCCTCTCTCCCTCCTCCCCCCCCCCTCCCTCTCTTTTTCCTCTCACTATCCCTCTCCCTCCCTCTCTCCCTCTCTCTCTCTCCCTCCTCGCTCCTCTCTCTCTCCCTCTCTCTCTCTCTCCCTCTCTCTCCCTCTCTCTCTCCTTTCCTCCCTCTCTCTCCCTCCCCTCTCCCTCTCCCTCCTCTCCCTCTCTGCTGTCTCCTCCTCTCTCTCCCTCCTCTCTCTCTCTCCCTCTCTCTCCCTCCTCTCTCTCTCTCCCTCCTCTCTCTCTCCCTCCTCGCTGTCTCCTCATCTTCTCTCTCTCTCTCCCTCTCTCTCCATCTCTCTCTCTCTCCCTCTCTCCATCTATCTCTCTCTCTCCCTCCTCTCCCCCCCCCCTCTCTCTCTCCCTCTCTCCATCTCCCTCTCTCTCCCCCTCCTCTCTCTCTCCCTCTCTCTCCCTCCTCTCTCTCTCTCTCTCCCTCTCTCTCTCTCCCTCCTCGCTGTCTCCTCATCTTCTCTCTCTCTCTCCCTCTCTCCATCTCTCTCTCTCTCTCTCTCCCTCCTCTCTCTCTCCCCCTCTCTCTCTCTCCCTCTCTCTCCATCTCTCTCTCTCTCCCTCTTCTCTCTCTCCCTCTTTCTCCCTCCTCTCTCTCTCCCTCCTCGCTGTCTCCTCATCCTCTCTCTCTCTCTCTCCCTCTCTCTCCATCTCTCTCTCTCTCTCCCTCTCTCTCCATCTTTCTCTCTCTCTCCCGCCTCTCTCTCTCCCCCCTCTCTCTCTCTCTCTCCCTCCTCGCTCTCTCTCCTTTCCTCCCTCTCTCTCTCCCTCTCTCTCTCTCTCTCTCTCTCTCCCTCCTCTCTCTCTCCCTCTCTCTCCATCTCTCTCTCTCTCTCCTTCTCTCCACCCCCCCCCCTCTCTCCTTCCCTCGCGGCGCGTCTCCTCCTCCTCTCTCTGTTTCACACCTCGGCCGCTGCGATCGCCGCCTGCAGGCGCCGTGAATGCGCCGTCGTCTTTATTTCTTTATTTATTTATTCATTTTGCCCCCACCCCCTGCCCCCATCCCCTCCATCCTCCTCCTCCTCCTCCTCCTCCTCCTCCTCCTCCCTCCGCCGGTTCCCTGCTTCTGCTGCTGCCGCCGCCGCCGCTGCCGCCGCCGCTGCTTCTTCCTCCGCCGCCGCCGCTGCTGCTGCCGCCGCCGCACCGGTGTTTTCTTTTCCAGTATTTTTTCGTCTTTACACCCGAGCACCGCTCCCTCCTCCTCCTGCCGGGGAGCCGGTTCCTCCTCAGCCTTAGGGAATCATGACCACGGCGAAGGAAGGCAACGCGCCGTCGAAAGCGTCTCAGCAGCAAGACCAGGTACCGCCGAGCTCCGCTCCCCGCTCCCCGCTCCCCGCTCCACCGGCCCCGGCAGCGTTAACCTGCGTGGCCCCGCCGAGCTCGGCGACACCGGGCTGTTGTTTTGTTTTGGGTTTTTTCTCACTGTTTATTTTTATTTTATTTACGTGCGACGACTTTTCCAACCGTTTCTGATGGAAATAAAAAAAAAATCTAACGTGATTAGAAACAGACGTTTGCAGCCGCGAGTCAGTTGGAAGTGATAGTTGATCACGACTGGAGGGTTTGTTTGTATTTATGTATTTATTTATTTATTAGCTCGGTTGAGTCCATCATCATCCTCATCATCATCATCTCGTCGTTATAACGCACCGTCATTATTCAGTGTGACTTTTACGCGCGGGAGGCGACGACCGGTGCGTGGGGTTTTTTCCCCGCGGCACCTTCGCGCGCTTCACCTTGCAGCAGGGCACGCGAAAAATAAAATATATAAATAAATAAATAAATAAATAAATAAATAAATAAATAAATAAATAAATAAAAATCAGCCCAATTAGTCCAACTTGAATCGAGCGTGTTTGGGGGGAAAAACGGGGGAAGGGGGGGTCTGCAGAAAGTAACATGCATGTCATGATAATAATAGTAATAATGGTGATGATGATGATGATGATGATGATGATGATAATTAAAAAAGGGGCTTGAGATCCTCTGACCGCTCCAGGAAAAGCTCCCGTTCTCTGGTCGGCCCGAACCGAAGGGGCTGGAGTGGAGACCCTGTTGCGTCCTTGCGGCGGTGCAGGGCGGCTCTGCTCCCGCCAACCCCCCACCCCCCTACCCCCTCCCAGCCCCAACGCACGCTCCTGCAAGTCAGCGGCGGAGGGGCGTCCGCTGACCCGCCTCCACGGGGTTGCAGGTGCCCGAGTGACGGAGGGAGGCGATCGGCGGGTGTCGGGCGGCGTTAATATCTCACGTCTCGATCGATACAAAAAACAAAAGAACACCTGCTTATTTTTCTGTTTTGCTTTGTTAGAGTCGGCGTTGACAAATGATGCCACCTCCTCCCAACGGTAGCGAGACTGAGTCTGAAGAATAATTCAGTTTGACGCCGGCTGTTACTATTATAACGGCTCCCACGGGCCTCAGAGGGGTTTTCTTTTTTTATTTTTATTCCTTCCCAGCAAAGAATAGAATTACAGAAGGATCTCTGCTTCTGGCCGTTATCATGTTCTACTCCGGCGTCGTCTCCTTTTAAGACCTTGAACCTGACCTCGGGACTCACGTACCGGGAACGCGGTTTTGTTTGGTCGGGGCCCCCGCGTCGTGTAGCGCCGCCGCCGTAACTCCCTGGACGGCGAGCGCTCGGTCCCGCACCTGTCGGTCACGCCCTCGGAGGCGGGCTGGAGGTCCCCGCCGTGCATATGCTGGACGTGCGGTACAGGCCCCGCGGGCGTAAACGGCGGCGAGAGCCGACAGTGGTGATACCACATCGTTGCGAACTGATGAAAAAATGGGAGATTAATTAACTATTTTCGATAGTTTTGATAATTGTCATTTATCAAGTAAAAGTGGAAAAAATTTGCTTCTTTCCAAATGTGCAAATCTGCTGGTTTTCGCCCTCGTATGTCATTGTAAATTGAATATCTGAGTTTTAGACTAGTTTTGACAGCACAGGCGTTTAAAAAAAAATCACCTTTGGCTACAATATCAGAACAAAATGGAATAATCAAATTATTATTTTGTTCCCTTTTTTTAACTTTCTGCTAAGACGGGCTGAAAAAGCTGCGGTGTTGGGTTTCCACTGTTGTTTCAAATAAGCGATCAATCGTCGAGTCCACAGAAAGTCAGAAAATAATGAAAAATGCCCGTCACGGTTTCCCAGATCCCAGGGAGACACCTGTGAATTACTAGTTTTGTCGAAGCAACAATATTAAAGATATTTAGTTAAGTTATATTGGAAATTAAAGCAAAAGGCAGGAAAATGCTCGCATACATTCGAGATTGGCTTCATAAATGGTAGAAACGGTTATTTTTCTGTCTGTCAACAGATCAAATAATGGACTCATCCTCAATCTGACATCATCTGATACAATTTGGGCTCTGGCTTATTAACCTATGGTTTTGGCCGCTTCAGCCGTTCGCAGTCGTTATTGAATCACTCGATTTCGAGAATTGAGAGCAAAAACGACTCGCAACACCTGCGGAAACCAATATTTTTGGCAATTACTGACAAGATTAGAGAACCTGGTCATGCTGAAACACCAGTAAATAGCAAATGGTGGCTGTCAGTGGATTTTCCTGAGGCGTGAAGCTCCGGCAAAGTGAAAAATTGCTTCAAGCGTATTAGGTTGTAAAATCGTCAGTGTAACATAGACATGCATGCTCGCACTGAGGTGCGCACACGTCGCAGCTGGCATGTGCCAGCTGGGATGCACACACACACACACACACACACATAAAAACACCCACAGCCGCTGTGATTACTTGAGGTGCTGTTGTGGCCTCCTGATTGATGGTCTGCTAGCAGGGCTTACGGTCCGGGGACGGGGGAAGCAGATAGAGGGCGGCTCGCCGGAGATAGCGCCGGCCGCGACAGCTCCCCGGCAATCAGCCGGGCGCGCGGGGTAACGCCCCCGACCCCCATCACGGCAACAGCTCGGGGGCTCCGAGCGCCTGGAAGGAAGAGGCGCGCCGGGGCGGGCGAGACTCTCTCCGGCTCGCGCCGAGGAAGCCCCCCTTTCTGCCATCAGAGCTCGGACAACTTTGAGTTGCAGAGACGGCGCTCTGACAGGAAGTAAATGAGAATCGGAAACTTTAGCGGCAGTGAGAAGGCGCGGTTTCCGGGGGGGGGGCTCAAAAAAATCTGGGTCTCTTCTGCCTCTTCTGCCGTCCTTAACAGCAGTTTAACGATAGAACATTACGCCAGAAATTGGGTTTCTACCAAGACTGGACTCTCGTCGCCTCCCGCAGCCTACGGGAGTCCGAGTGCCGCTTTAAAGCAGGATCACAGAGCCCGGCATTTAATGGGGAAGACTTCAGCAGAGACGCCTCCGTCATCCAGCTCGGTCATCGGCCCCCGGCCCGGGCACCGCCAAAGGGAGAGGCTCCGACAGAAGCGTCTGCCAAATGAGCAAATGTAACGTAATGATGCCGCGAGAGACGAGCTGAGGAGCGATAGTCTGCCCTGTTAAAATTGAATCGGTAGCAGTTCATACTGGAAAGGACTTTGGAGAGAGCGGGGTTATATTCAGGAACCTCAGATCAGGCCACGGGGGCGGATGGAGAAAACAGCTGAGCGGAGCGGCCGGTGGTTGCTCCTGCGGAGACCAGACCCCCGAGGGCCGGAGGAGGTGGTGAACCGTCGAGGAGACGCACCCACGGGGAGGATCCCGGCCTGGCTCTCACTCCCCTTCGTAGGTCCTCGCTGTCGCCAAATCCCACTTTCCATTTCCACCTAGAAACATGAGATTGCCTGAAATTCCCGTAGCTGCCGCCTCTCCTTGTGTGGCCCTTGGCACCGAGCCGGCAGGGGAGTCGGAAGTCCGCTTCTTCCGCCGCGGTTCGGGAGAAATCTTACACTTAGCGTTCCTTCCGCTGCGATGTCCGCCCAGTGAACTGAATGTACTTACTGTCTCATTAATCTCAAGTCCGGTTTTCCCCGGACGCGTTCCTGTCGAACATTGATTTAAAAAGAAAAAAAAGGTTGTTTATCTGAAGTGGAAACCTCTTCGCAACGAGGTGATAGATTCAACCGTAATTTGCTGACTTGAAAGTCAAATCAAAATATGAACGGCAGGAAAAAAAAGTTTAGGCGGAGAACACAGAGTACGGTGAAAGGTTAGAAAACATAGTAGAACCGCTGATCCTTTGTGATGCTTGACCTGAACATCTTTTCATTTCGGGGTTGTTGTCTTTTTTGGGGGCGGTTTTTAATTAGCCGTGTCTCGTTCCGTTCACCTCGCCGCGGCGGGGCCGCTGCATCGCTGGTCCTCTGATGAATAGCTCGAGTGACGAGCGCTTCGGCAGATGTTAATTAAAGTGGCACCTTGCGGACGAAAAAAAACAAAAAAGACCAAACACAGCGGGGCAGAGGAATCATCTGCACAGCACCTGCTCCGGCTTTTGTGTCTTCGCGATGAACCTGCCTGCAGAATGTGCTAGACAGCGTCGCGGCGGCGATGGCGTGTCCTATAGGTTCCTACGAACCGGCGTATCCGTGCCACCGCGCATCGCTTCGCTCACCGCCGTCGGTATAATGGACGATGCCGCTCTCGTAGTCATTCCCTGGGTCTTGTGAGAAGCATATAATCGCCGAAGCCACCGAAACGTGTTGCCAAACCAGATGTCAAGGAAAAACCTGTTGTGCAGCCAGGAAGTCCTGTGACAAGATGGTGAAATATGAGGTGATAGTGAATCATTTTTTAGTGAAGTAGAATCCATGGCTGGACTCAGCAAATTTTGATGACGCCCGACTGACCGATAGCAAACTGTCTTAACAGTGCTAACGTTTAGCTTACTAGCCGTGTTTAACCTCACGCTTTTGGTTGAAGCTTCTCTGTTGGAGAATAAACAGCTTCACCGAGGAGGAATGGAACTTGTTGCCCTGTTAGCGATCGAGCTAACCGGTTGGCTAGCACAGTTTTTTTGTCTTTTGTTTGTTTTTGTTTTTGTTTTTTTTAATAAATCGAGATTAAAAAAAAAATTCAGGAGGAGTAATTTGCCCAGAAAACAAAGTAGTTTACGGAGCTAAGAACTAGCTGACTAGCGCTAGTTAACCGAGCTCCGGGTTAGCGTGCTAGTGGTTAGCTTGCCAGCCACGGTTGTTCACCATGTAGCCCGGCGAGTTGTCTCGGGTCGCCAAGTTTTAAGGAAGAGACTGGACCAATCCCCTCGTGTTTAAGCTCAGATGTGGATGTAATATAGATAAATTGCTGAAAATGTAAAGTGCAAAAAATTATATACTAAACCACCTACAAAGAGGCAGTTTTTCCATATTCATGGCGCGATACCGAACTCCTCCCTGTATAATCTCTGCATAACTTGAATATTTGGTTCTTCTTCGCCAGGTTCTAGCTACTTTGATTCCAACTCAGATGGACACGTTAGAGTGTGTATCCTCAGGGCGGTCCACGCATTTGATTTAAAACCCCATAAATGCACCTCATGCATCAGATTGTGATAGCCGTGATTGCTAGTGTGGCGCTGGGCCGTCAGCTGTTATCGCGTACACTTAAGCCGCCCCCCCCCCCACACCTCTCACGATGTTGTACCTCGTCAGCGCAGCCGCTTCTTAATGAGAGAGATAAGCAATGTGGCCAAAATGGGTCTGGAAAAGAAGGAGTGATGAGATGATTCACTCCTGGAATGCAAATAGATGTTGGGCCAATTCCTCCCGTTTGCCGAGTGCCCTTGACTGATAAGCGGGAATGAAAGATGGATTTAGAGGAGAATTGGATGCCCCTAATGTTTGTGCCATAGTTCATCTTAAGGGCAATTATGAACAATTGAGCCGTGATGTTGGGGTCTGAAGTGGAGATTAGAGGCGAGATTGCCAGGCGGCCGCAACAGCGATTCATCATGATTGTTGTCATGATTTAAATGTTCTCCGCCGAAACGGCTTATAACGCGCTGGAGGTGGGGCGCTTTAATACAGCAATAAATATTCAGTGGTTGGAGCGACGGTCAAACTAAATGTCACGCCAATCCTCCGTCTCGCTAATAGTCAGAGTAGACATCAGGTCTGTGTGTGTGTGGGAAGCCACGCGAAAACACCTCAGGAGGAGTTTCTAAACCTCGTGTAAAAAAATGCCTCATTTAGGAAAAGGTCAGCATGTTTTCTGTCAGGTGTTCATAAGAAAAAAAAAAAAAGGAGAAGAAGAAGTTTCTTCTTTCTTTATTATATTCCAGTTGTGTCCCTAAGCTATGGGAGTCAGCACTGAATATGCATATAGATCCCATTAAACACCGCCCAGCTCTTTTTTTTATTATCAACCCGAGTGGTTGTAAATGAAGCAGCTCGCAGAGAATTTTTAAACCGAGGCTTTTATTTCCTCTCCCTCGTATCCAGAGGGAAATGCATGGGCCCATAAGGAGGTAAACAAGCTAAATAATTTATGTCAGAATGTATATATATCTGTATATTTTTTTTATAGGTAAAATAATAATAGGTCTTTGAACTGGAAATTTTTCTGTGGATGAAGGTGCATTTCTTATGCAGGGTGAAACAAAATGGGGAGCGAGTCAGATTAATCAGGCTTGAGGCAGTCAGGAGTGTATTAGGCCATATCTGTGCGTGTGCGTGTGTGTGTGTGTCCTTACACACCATGCGCGTAAGTTAATATGTCTTTGTATTCTTCCCCTCGTTCGCGGGTGTTTATTTTCGCCGCGCCTCGCCGTTTTCCCGGCCTTATCGACCTGCTGTAATTAGGGACCCAGGGCCTCGGAGCAGGAAGGCGACCGGGAGGCTCCCTGTTCCACCGAGCCCCTAATTGAAACCTTGAGCGTTGCCAGGCTCGCCATCACCCCCCCGCCCGGGTCCCGCTGTCTTCCCGACGCCACCTCCACGTCGGTGACGGAACGTTCGGAGGCTTGGCGCCGCGCTAGTCCCGACCGATAAGCGGGTAATTGCCCGTAAGTCCTCGGACGCGAAATGGGCGAAGCGGGTGCTCCGGAATGACACAGACAGCTGCGGTGGGCACAGAACGTCGTTAGCTTTGTCTTATGTAACCTCTGGCTTCAGACTTTTGTCCTCAACATCTGGTGCAGGTCAATTAAAGCCCTCATACTGTAGAGTAGCAGGTTTTTACTTAAAAAAAAACAAAAAGTAAATAATTGCAACCGGTGACAAATTGCCCAGCGAGGCAGCGTAGACACTCGGAGACCTGCAGAGGACCGAAGGCCGGGCTCATATCTTGGCATCTGGCCGCTCAGCCTTGCAAGGTACTAGCGCCCCCCCCTTTCCCCGTTCCCCCCGCCCCGGCCCTTTTCCGACCGGCGCTCCCGCCGACGTTTATCGCCCCCGGAACCTTTAGTGTTATTGTTATGGCTGCGATCACTCTCGCCGGGGGGACGCTGATAGATCCCTCCAACTTCACCGACTCGAGGATTTCAAATGTGACAGCCCATCACGTTATGGTGATGGGGGGGCACTGAGAGGAGGCAGGCCCCCCCAGGTGAAAAAGCACGTGTCGCTGTCGTCCGTCCGTCTGACAGTGTTGTCAGCCCTGTTCGGGACTTCCTGTCTGCTGGCGCGCTTCCCTCTCCTGCCTCCTCCGAAAGGGAAATGGTCAGAGGCGACATGTCGACCCCCCCCCCACCCCCCCACCACCGCCTCTCCACGCTCAAAATATTGGCAGCCATTACGCGTCTCCTCCGCGCTGTTTAGCACCGGTGCCTGAAATACTGACTTTTATCATGACATTTGGTGGGCACGCTCCAAATGCCCAGCGGCAGCCTAGTTTCTATGGAGATGCGGTAGCTCAGTGTGCCGCTTTGCACAGAGGCATCGCACACAGATTAAAACAGACAAAGTGAGTGGGGGTGGGTTTTTTTTTTGTGGGGGGGTGATATTGGTCATTAATCGCGGCGCCATCTTGTTTATGTTTCTCCTTTTGCCAACCGGCGGCTGAAATCGAATCAAGCGCGCTCAGCTAATGCGCATCTCTTTTCTGGCGAGCGAGCACGAGGCGTTAATCTTGAGCGGCTCAGGAAGCTCGATCCGGAGGGGGGGGCTTTTGATTGGGTTATTGTCCCGCCGACAGGGGAGCGCGGTTGCGCTGGCACCGTGCTGCAGTTGGCATTCGATGCGCGATGCAAATTACCACGGAAAGTCAGGCCCACGCTCATTTTGAGAGCGCTCCCGTTAGCTCTGCGACCTCGCGGGTCACAGCCCCGGTGGGACGCGCATGGAGACAAATCGACCGCTGGAATTTGCAGATTGTTTGTTTTTTGGTGTCATTCCAAACGGTTTTGCCAGTTTGATTTGGGATACGATCGAACATTAACGTGGGAAAATGAAATAAATAAATAAATGATAGAAATTGGAATCACCCTGACGGGATGAATCTTTCATTTGCAGAGATACTAAAAATGTTCCAAGTGGCAGTTACACAGCGTGATCACATCTTCCCTCCTAACCATTTTGGTGATTAGCGTCCGCGCAGTGCCCTGGTTCGCACTCTGGAGTTTATTATCTCGTTCCAGTGATCCTCAGGGTGCTGTCAATTGCCACTGAATTATACGGTCTGCCCCTGCTTATATCAGCGAAGCACAGGTTCTACCCCGCTCAGTCATGTGCTATCTTTTTCAGAGGAGGAGGAAGAAAAGAAAACCACACACACACACACACACACACACTCCTGGGTAATCTTTGGATGGGGGCGACGCTTCGAAAGCCGTTAAGTGAGCTTTTATCACACATTTATTATCGTTTGTCACTGACCCCTGAGCTGCTTCGGGCAAAAAGATATCAAAATTAACAGTTATTGTTATAATCCGGTTCCACAATGAGTAGAGAGGGGAAAAAAAACAAAAAAACTCGCTCTTTGAAGTTATTTGCCTCTCAGACCTTCGGGCGATCATTCTATTACTTTTAACGTTTTATCTCACTTTTAAATATCGTATTGTCTCATGTTAAGTTACGCTGGGAAGGAGAAAAATTCCAGGTTTTCCTGGTGTTGGCCTGGTGCGTTTCCGGCAACAGGAGACGAAAACCGTGTTGAAAAAGATCGATTTCCTCGCACCGAGAACAGGTGTGGCGGCGTCTGCCTCTTTTATTCATTCATTTTGTCTTGCAGCAGAACGCATCAGAGAGCATTAGTGCACTGAGATCACCGAACAGGAGCCGGAAGAGGCCACGCCAACGATTTCCAATGGGGGCTCTACAAAACGTATCCGAGTGAGCGATTATGCGTTCGCTTAAGTGTGGCCAGAGCCGGGGCGCGCGGCGAAAGCCTCGACGAGCTGAACGGGGCGAGGCGCCGACGGCCCCCGGCGCCGACGGCCCCCGACGACGACGACGGCCGGGACTTATTGACACGGATCGGTCTCGGCGCCGGAGGGAAGAATACGGAATCAATGCCACAAACCCGGCGGAAAAGCGTGACATGGAGCCCGAAGTGACACGCGCTCGCTTTCCTGTTCACCAGTGTGTGTGTCGCCCCCCCCCCCCAGCGTGACCTCGGAGCTATCTCTGACAACCAGCTCCCCGGTTTGATTTGAACGCAGTAAACAAATTCGAAGCGCTTTCGTTTCGTCTCCCTCTCTATAAAACGCCGCGCTCGCCGTCTGCCTTCGTGTTCTGAGGCGAGGGGATGAATGATGGGACCACCTGATGTGAGCCGGCTTCTCACCGCGTCCCGCCACTCGGAGAAAATCAGGGGGGATGGCAGGCACGTTGAAAGAAACCTTATCGACGGTTCCTCCAAAACTGAAACGAATCCTGAAATGCCTGAGGTTTTATTCCCTTTGTCATATCTAGATTCAAAAAATAAATACATTCTGATTAAATTGCCCCAAAATATTGAAATTACAACGCACGCAGACGACACAGGACTCTATATTTTGCGACCTGTAAAGAGTAGTTAGAAGAAACGGTGGGGACTGATTGGTTTCAAACGGGAACAGTGGTCCCTGGTTTTCATCTGGGCCCATCCATCCACCCCAGCCTCCTAATCTAGGGCGGCGTCACCTGACCCCCCCATTATAATACATAATACCACGGCTGTTAGAGTTAGACGTGACCACGGTTCATAATAAGCCGCTTTTATTTTTTTTAACAGTCTCCAACTCCAACCCACCACTTCTCCGGTTCGGCCAAAAATATATTTTCATACATCATATATGGCCGATTTTCAGATTTGTTGACGTTTGCGCCTCTGGCAAAGCGTAACAGCGATAAATGAATGATACCTATGTGAAGAGGAAGAGTTTTCTTTGGCTCGGTTTTTAATTATTGACTTCCTCCTGGCTCACGGTTCTCTCCAAACCCCACCCGAGGTCGAGCGGAGCGGCGAGCTCCGGTCGAAAGACAGAAAAAAAGAAAAAAAAAGAAGCTCAGACGCTCGCCTGAGAAAGTTTCCAACTCTCGGCTGATGCTGCGCCGATCACACTCAGGATGAACCCACAGAGGCGCGACCGGCGCTGCATTTCAATGGGGCTTCCACTTCGGCGGCGGCGGCGGCGGTGGCGGCGGGAGAAAAGCGGCGGAAGCAGAAAATATAACCTCTTTTTATATTCAGAGTTGTTGCAAGCCGGGCATTTTGTTTTTGATGTGGGAAATATCGAGTTGGTTTTATGGCGCCTTACCTCGTATTTTTTATTTTTTTTTGCCGCTTTTCTGAAATGAAGCAACGCGGTTAGAGGCTACGGACGTTCTAACTTTATCAAGCTTTCCCAGCAGCGCGCCGGCTCACGTTAACACCACGGATGCACCTGGTGAGCTCCGTGTTTCCCATTTGGTGATAAGCCCCTGCGGCACAGGGAAAAGAAAAAAAAAAGTCCGACACTCTCCGTCCACCCCCCCACCCTCCTCCACACACACATATCAGAACAGGGTCACTGCTTTACTGCCTGGGGATTCTTATTGGACAATAATGGTGTCTGAGATACCCAGCAGGTGCCTGAATAAACCCTCTAATAGAGCAATTATTCTCAAACAAAAGGTCACCTCGGGCGTGACAACAGGCCCCCGGAAATCGATAGAGCTCCCAATTACGGCGGGAGCGTCGGGACCCGGTTCCGGTCTCCGGCCGTCCCCAGACGAGATCAGATTTGGAGGCAACCTCGCTGCCTCGGTACGTCTTTGAGATTAAATTAGAAAGATTTGCAGCGGTAGTCCTCGCTTTTGCTGCCCCCCCCCCCTTAAAGAAAACAAAGCATAAATGACTCGGCCCCTCTGAAGTGGTCCCCCTTGATCCCGGGCTCCCAGGTAGTCACGTGGCCTTCCTCGTCTGAGCCCACATAAAAGACTCCGGTCCCTCGTCTTCGGTGGGAATAATCAGGCCTTTTCCAGTAGTGTGCGTCTGCAGCTCGGAGCGGTCGTCTCTTGTTGTCGGAAAAGATCCTTGAGTTCAAGCCTGGAAATCGATGTTTAAAGTGGATGATGGGCTCTTTGATGGCGCACAATGGCACTTGAAAAACATTGTGTGCATACATTAGAGGATGTGGGTCTTTATTTATTTCTTTTCCTCCAAAACTCAGTGTCTGATAATGCTCCGGAATATGCAGCGACGTCAGCTCTTTCCGCATGGAGCCCGTTTTCCAGCCCTACGTACGTGATCTCCGACGGGTGGACCGGGGCCCCGTCCCCGTCCCCGTCCCCGTCCCCGGGCCCCGTCCCCGGGGCTGCCCGAGCCCATCACATGGTTCCGAGCAGATGGAATTAATGTACCCCCCCCCCCCCACCACCACCACCACCACTACCACTACCCCACTCCCCCTTTACAGCAATGCCAACATTGATTTTGAGAAAATGGTTTGTGGGCTGGCCGGTTGAACAAGCTATTAGAGTTTAGTGCAAGGCTTTTCATTCAAGGTCATGACCAAACTAAATCTGTACTGGACTAAATCAGAGGAAGTGCCGCACTTACTCCGAGGATGTGTCACATGGCTACTAAAACCAGTAAACTGGCAACCGGCGTCGCCGCTCGCCGCTCGCTTCAGAGCAAGTTTTTTTCCAGGTCGTGCGATTGCGATGCCTCGCACACCCTAGAACCCCTGGGACCTTACTCTAAACACGATTAACGACGAGTTATCTGGTTTCCGGGCACCTCAGCGTCCCCATTGCCCCCTTTTTCGAAGACCCAATAGCCGGCCCCCTCTTGCCGAGGCGTTGTCCGTTTCTGTGAGATCGATGGCGACCCCCGTTCCCTCGGCAGGCAAGTTTTGGCGAACCTGCCCGACAACATCGGAGAGTGGATCCGAAAGTTCAGATCTTATCATTCCGCTAACGGCAATGTGGGTTATTCTCTGATGGCGCTGTCATGGCAACAGTTCCTACCCGTCTTTGGTTTATGGCGGGGCCCCTACGTCATTTAAAAAAAATTCCTCGAAAGCGGCATAAATATGAATCAAATCTGGTTTTCACACTTTGCCGTTTTTCACACATTTAAGCCATTTAGCAGGCTGCTCCTTAATTGAACTACGTATGCTTACTTTGAACGGAGATTTGTTTGCTATTACATCCAGTATGCTGCTAATTTGTTTCTAATTCTTGAAGCAATTATTTTCCCCCGAATGCAATTTAAACAAAATGTAATACAATTAGGGATGGTCCACGGGAAATATAATTAAGCCACGGAATAAAGTTGTTAATTTCCAGGCTTTATTTATTTATTTTGTTGTCTTTTTATTCAAACCCGTCAAACCTAACTTTAATTGCGACCTCCCCGCTCTAAAATTTGAGCGGCGCCTTTGGAGTCCGGCACAGTTGGATGAGAGATGGACAAGGTGGAATCGATAGCTTTACCCCCCTCGTATTTGGGGGGTCCCTTGTCATCCTCTTTTCCTTTCCCCGCAATACATCGTCATCAGCAATGCACACGAGTGCAGCCCCCCCCATCGGCTTGAGTGCAATCGAACGCCATGTCCGAAAAAACCCCTCTTATCTCCGACTCACAGTGTTCCTCCTTTACCCCCCTCCACCTGATGCCTGCAGGTTCACGACCCACCTCGCCATTGTGCTTTCCCCCCTTCGGCGACTCTCTTTATGGCAGTAAAGGAGGAGAAGAGCGGTCGATCTGCACACAACAACCCCAATGACAAGGATCTCATCTTAGATTTCTGAAAATAGACTCTCGAGGCTACATAATGGTATATGCCTCTTCAGTCTTTTGCGAGAGGCGAAGAAACAGACCTCTGTCGCGGCAGCTTTTTCCTTAATCCTTCCAATAGCCTACATTTGACGTAATAATACATATTACAGGCGATTACGCGCTGTGCGTAATACCAGCAATTGATGGGCAATGGGTGTAGCATATAAAAACGAAAGTCATTCCATAGGGCACAAGATATTCTCTATTGCCGCATGATTGATAAAATCTCATGCTCATTAAGTATTTTGGTCAATGCCTTCTAAAATAATGAGAATCTGCCAAGCCGGACCTTAAACACGGGGATCTCTTGAGATTTAAAATAAGGTTGAAACCTCTCGTGTGTACATGAAGTACAGAGGAGCCGAATGCATTTAGCTTAGCATGAGGACTAGAAGCTAGTGGCTAGTGTCGCTATGCCAGAGTCCAAAACTGCACCCGCCAACACCCGTAAGGCTGAGCAATGCTTACATCTGCTCACAAGCCGGGATGTAAAAAACGACGTTTCTGGTGGCAGCGGTTCTGTCGGTCGAAACAACAACCGGATGCAACAACTTGAGGGGGTCCGTTCGTCATAGGGAGGTTGTCGAGCCGCCGTTGTCGTAGTCAGGGAGGCGCTCCATGGAGTTGCTGGGCAGACGGATAAAAGTTTTCGTTCAAGAAAAAGCAGCAGTACGTAGCTGCCCCTAGAAGTCTGGTTGTGGGGTTGGCGCTAAGCTAGGCTAATCACCTCCCGCCTCCAGTTCATTGTTCACCACACAGATCCTCAGAGGGGTATTGATCTTCTCTGACTCTCAGGGTATTTCCAGAAACTTTTAACTACCGCTGTAGGTCTTGTGGCGCCTCGTGGCGCCGCCTGGCTGCGCTGCAGACGCGCTATGTCCATTCTAGAAAGATCGACCGTCGTTCCCGTCCGCCCGCTCGGCTTTGACGCGCCCGCCGAGGCTAACGCGCACCTTTCTCTCTTCCCTCCTTGCTCGCGCTTTCGAAGGAGACACGCCATCGACCTTTCTTTCCCACTGTAGCTTGACGGGAGAGCAACCCCCCCCCCCCCCCCCCTGGGTGCTTGTCAGAGACGAGAGCGCTTCCGCTGGGTTTGTTTTCAGGTGCAGGCGGCGGCGAGGCGGGAGGTAGGGACGAGGTGGAGGTGGAGGGAAAAAGAGAGAGGAAGGCAGCGAACGCATGTTTTTCTAGATTGAAAAATCGATTCAGCTTTGGTCTCGTTTCCGCCTGATTCGTTGTGATATTAAATGAAAAAAAAAAAAATGCCGCATTGCATCTTTAAAAGACTAGCCGCGGGGGTTTAATGCCACTTAATTCGTGTGTCTTTGCGTTAATGTTTGATCGTGTAACGTCGGCCTTGGAATACACGTTGTCTCATGGCTCATTATACTAATTATGCGTCTCCTCAAATATAATTACCACGAGGCGGAGGACAGAGTCAAAGTGAAGCTGAACTTGAGGCGTGCGTCCGCGCGGCCACGGGCAGGCGCATGAGCGATCGCGGTATTTGCACGACCTTATTGCATCTGGTCGACGCCGCCGCTTCGCCGGGCGCCCCGGGCCTCTGCATCAGGGCTCATTAGCTGTGGCCCAACCAAGCAAGTCCTTCGGAGCCGGCTGCCCCCCCCCCCCCCCCACCGCCTCCTCCATGGCGGCGGCCATTTTGCCCCACCTGTGGATCTGTCCTATCCGATCAGGACGCCCACACAGTCCCTATTGGCCCAATTAACTTTGCTTCCTGAGATTTGTGCTTGCGATGTGAAACCCCTAAAATCAGCACTGGTGCCCAGGGACTCCCCATGGAACTTGAGCTGTGGCTTTAAAAGACCCCCCCCCCCCTCCAAGAAAAAGGCTAAATCCATCACTGGCGTCTTCAAGCTGTGCACGTTTGTCGCAGCGTGGCGGTTCGCCGCCGGGCCCGTCTGCAGGGGGGCCACGGAGACGGCGGCAGGTTTGGACACGTTCCGGCAAACTGGGACGTACGGAGCAAACAGACCGAAGCAGCAGTCAGAGAAGTTTCTGTGGACTTTTTCTTTTTGTGTAAACGCTTATCAAGATCTGAAACCTTCGTAGCCGCTGCAAAATGGAAACGGACCAGAGACTCTTCTCTGTGAAGAAGTAAACCGCGGACTTTTTACCGTGGGGGGGTTGTTTCATACTCTCGATGCCGATATCTTCCCAGTAAAATACAGCTTTTTCATTATTTGTTATGTTACAGATCAAAGTCTTATGGGGGGGGGGCTCAGATGAATTTTGTATGTGGAGTAAAAAAACAAACGGATTTGTAGGCTTAAAGTTTTTCTACACAACTTTTTCACCTTGTGGCAAAAGACAACCCCCCCCCCCCCAGTTGGTCAAGTCCATGCCCCGAAAACCCGATGAGCTCCCTGCCTCTGAGCAGCTTGTGTCCTAAGGCCGAGTGAATCCGGCGCCCGCGGTGAGGCGGTGGGACCCCGCTCGCGCCGCCGCTCCCCGCCGGCGTCCTGCCGCGGCCGCATCCGGAGCAGATGGCATGAGCCTAAATTAAAGAATTAAACAACAAAAAGCCACCCTCCGTGTTTTTGCGGATCGGTGGGCTGGCAAATCAGGTGTTCCTCTAATTTTAGTTATGATCCTTAAAATCTTCACAAACTGGAACCCGGTTTTTAAACTTCTCTTTTCTGGGCAGCGTTCTTCTCAGCAGAAGCCGCCTGGTAACGATAGAACGGTGTGATTATCTTCCTCTTTGGTGTTTTTTGCTGTTTGTTTTATTTTTGACGCTCGTTGCTGTTGCATTTCCTTTTTTTTCTCTCGACTCCGAAGCCTGTTGGGCGACATAGCGCAGGCGTCTCGTAGGTCGGCTGCAGCGATCCACGCACCGGGAGCCATCTCGCCGGTCGACTGTGCCCCTGAAGTGGACACGCGGGGTGGGGGGGGCGTGATCCGTGCTCCTCGGACGCCATTAGACGCCGCACGGCCGCGGCTGAGTGCACTTACCACATTTCCTCCATGCGAAGGTAATTTCAGGTGCCACACGTACGCTCCATCCGGCGCTCGGAGCCCCATTAAATAAGTGCCGGTGTAACGCGCGGCTACCGCGAGCATTTAGCACAAGATTTATGGGGTAAATATTGCGCTCGCAAACCCGTTAAATCATTCACCGGCCTCCCGCATGCAAGGCACGCTGTCCCGTCCTCAGCCGACTGGGCTGCGGCCGTGGCAACAGGTGGCCAGATAGAGGGTAAGTGATGATGAATTATTATTAATGTTTATTTTTTTTATTTTTTTTTTGTTTTGTTTCCTGCCATTTTTACGGTGCTGCCATGGAAACGCAACAGAGCCCGAGGTAGATTGATGGAAATGCCCCTTTCTCAAACACACACACACACACACACACGGCCCCTGGAACCCGTGGCGGATTTTTTTTGATGTATTATTCCGAGCGAATGTCGCGGAGTCGGCCGGGCCCTCGTGGAGAACTCGCTTATTGTGTTTGAGTATCCACCGGACGGCTGCTGTTTGCTGCAGTGTTCATAATACATGAAATTACCCATCGATATCTTTTCGCTCTCGCCGGTTCACGCGGAGCAGCGGCGACTGTGTTTGCAAGTGAAGTAGCTGCCCTGAGCAGTTGTTGGGCTTTTTTGTTATGTTTTTTGTTTTTATATTTTTTGCAAGAGAGAGGTTAAACAAGGTGATTTAAAAAAGACGAAAAAAACAAGGTTGCAAAAATAGACTCCACTTAAATATCAGGCGTTTTCCATCACGAGAGCTTCGGCCGCACATTATGTCGGCGACAGGAGGCTGGAACTCGGTTCTTTCCTCACAAATGTTCATATTTTGTCGGGAGAGAGCGATAAAGATTTAAAAAAAAAAGAAAAAAGCAGCGGGGCTGGAATACATTAGCCTGGGTAAACATCAACAAGGAGCGGCAGCCACTTTTTATTAGACCCCCGCGCCTGGAAGGCAGTGGGTCGCAAGGCGTTTCATTTTCCAGGAAGCGAGCGCGTCCGCCCGCGTCTATTGTTTTTTCCGCGACGGCGATTTATTCTCCCGCCGGAGTGGCGCCCGCGTGCCCGACGGGAACGGAGGCCGATAGATAAGAACAACGGGGAAGGACGCCTTTCGGTTCCTAATGCTCCTGAGAGGTGCAGCTCGTGCTGGCGCTCGGGGGTCTCATCCTGGGGGGGGCTCTGCAGCGAAATCCTCCCTCTCTCTCTCCCTCTCTCTCCCTCTCTCTCTCTCTCTCTCTCCCTCTCTCTCTCTCCCTCTCTCTCTCCCTCTCTCTCCCTCTCTCTCTCCCTCTCTCTCTCCTCTCTCTCTCTCTCTCTCCCTCTCTCTCTCTCCCTCTCTCTCTCCCTCTCTCTCCCTCTCTCTCTCTCCCTCTCTCTCTCCCTCTCTCTCTCCCTCTCTTTCGTATTCTCCACGTCTCTCTCCCCTGGCGGCCGCGTAGAAACACATCGCCACGGGAAAAGTGATGAAACGACCAGAAACCCCCGCCTGTATCCCCCATTGTTCCTGTTTCCTAAAGCACACTTGTGTGTTGAGACTGAGAAAAAAAAAAAAAAATACATTTGACATTTACATGAGAGTCGAGCAGGAAACGCCATTTCATAATAAATGTTGGCCTAGCATGAGGAGCAGCTGCCGCTATAGGGGACGCTCGCAGATAAAAGCCGTAATCGCCCGCACTCCGTTTCCATAGTGTGAGGGAAAATGATAAGGGGTAGATGCCTTTAATTGCCTCCAACAGTATCTGCGCCGGCATGGAAATGGGCTTTTTTTTTTTTTTTTACCACGGATGCACCAGAAATAATAACATCAGGAGCGTCTGTCATCGGCGAATCGGATTGAGGTTTACGTTCCGCCGCGCATCATGAGGAAACGTTCCCCGAAGGTTTTAGCTCCACCTTGGCACGGAAGCTCCACGCGACACACTCACACACACACACACTCACACATGGCGACCCATCTGGTGGGGGCGGAGCCCTCCCGGCATCCCGGCGTCCTGGTGTCCTGGCGTCCCGGCGTCCCTCTAATGGACCGGAAGAGATTCGCTTGCAAGCCAAACAAACCAGGCGGAAGAATCTCAAGAGCACATCGGCCAGTTGGGAAAATCAGTTCTAGGCAGCGAACGAGACAACTTGGCCATGCGCCGGCCCTGCGTGACGGCGGCGAGGTCGTTCCGACGGGCTCGGACGCCGTCGGCGCGGAGCCGGAGCGGGCACTTGATTTGCAAATCTGTTGGTCGGAGATTTAAAGTCTGATCGAGAGGGAGAAAAAAAAGACGTAAGAGAAAAATCCGCCCGTACTTAAAACCACTTAGACAATGGGGTGGGGGGCGTCCGGGCTCGAGATTAATCTGCTCTTATTCCTGCAGAAATGAAGTCGGTTTGAGGAGGATGAAAGGAGCGGAGATTCCAAATCCCTCCATTTGAGGATTAGAGTTACATCTCTGCGCTGTCAGAGTGCGGCTGAAATGAAACCCTCCACCCGTCGTTGGCGCGGAGACGTGTGGCGGAGCAGTAATTAAAACCGCCGCTACAAACAATGGGAATATTGAGGACTGACGAGCCGCGTCCGTCGCCCTTGTCCGACCGGGGGTCACGGCCTCGATCCGGCGAGCCGCCGACACGTGTCTCGTGGCGAGCCAGCCCCCCCCCCCCCCGCCAGGGCCTCTCTCAACCAGCTCCTGAATTAACAGCATATTAAATAAAAGTTAAATCCTCTCTTGGCTCATTATGTCTTGTTGCTGTGTTGCATTTGATTTTTAAGAGGGAAAAACACTTCCTCACTGCAGTCTGTCGTTCTACCCCCCCCCCGATGTTTTCGTCCCTTTTATTGGCGCCTCAATGGCTCCTTTCCCCTCCTGCATCTCTTTAACAGCACTGAGTCATCAGTGTATTAAGACGGGTGCCTAACGACAGTGTGGTATTTTCAGCAACACCATTAACTTTTCGTGTTGTATAATTAAACGGACAGAAATATGCATGAAAGCGCGAAGGACGCACGCGGGCCCCGAGAGAACAGTTGCCCCGTGGCTTTCGCCGCGTTCACGGAGAACCGGAACCAATGGCCCGCGCCGACCTCTGACGCCGGCGCCTCGGGGCATTGGCCGGTTTACCCCCGGAGAGAGAACGCGTGGGCCACGCGAGCACGGGGGCCCCTTCGGAAACAAAGCGAGCTGAGCTGCATTCGCCAAGCACGATTTCATGCGGCGTCGATACGGAAAGCAGCACGGAAAAGACTTTGCTGTAAAGCACACCTCAGAGGGCCTAGCGATCCGGCCGTTCCGGCCGTTAGGCGCTGAATGCTCGACCGCCATATTTAGAATGAGCTCTGGGAATCTGGACTTGATGGCAGCCTTGTTTTGGGGGGGAAGCAATAAGTTTGGTTGCTGAAGTGTGACGTGTCGGATCAAGAACCAGGGTCCGGAGGAGTAATTTAACAGTGCCTGAATAAACTGGTTCGCTGGCGTCCTGCATCCTGTGTTCTGCGGCGGAGGAGGCGGCGGCGGCGAGGATTGATTGGGGGGTCCTTTGGGCGGTTGACGCCGTGAATAGATGGGAAACGCCTGAAGACAGACGCTCGTCCGCCACGAGTGGACAGTGCTGCCTCACGGATGCGTTTCGGATCAGGGTCAGGATGCGTTTCGGATCAGGTTTTTCCAGATGCGTTTCCTGTTTCTTTGAATAGAAAGAATGTTTTATTGGTTCTGGATCGGGAAGGTTTGGTCCACAACAGGACGCCAGACACGCAGCTCACTAAATAAACTGTAAAACCACAGTGCATTTGGTTATATAATTCGCATTTGATTGGGTAACATTTAATGTCCAATATTTTAACGGAGAAAATCATAACTTACTTGTGCTCATACGTTCTAATGGTACAAGTGTCTTCATCAGTTTCAGCCGTTCGCCACAGTTCTTTGGTTTCTCTAAGTGACAAGTTAATAAGCATTAAATGGCAGGAAAGTTGAAATCATGAGGCAAAATAAAAAGAAGGCCACTGCAGACGCCTTTTAAAACCCAAAAACGAGAACATGGAGTGAGTCTGGTTGATTGTGGCGTGTTACTTAAAGCTGTTATATCATATCACGCCGTCCCTGCCCGGAGCTTCTTGGCTCCCGGGGCCTCCGGAAGTACGAAGGTCTTTTTTGTTTTGCCTGCATAGAAAACGTCAGGTTATTTAACGCGCATCACTTCCTTCGAATCGCTACTGAGCAGCTGTGGGAAAAACATCCTTTGTTTTTAATTGCAGAAAAGAAAAAACAAAAGCAGGCAAAGCGCACAACATGTGAACATAAACAATTACAGAGAGAAGATAATTAGGACGTGAGTCATATAGCAGTTTTAAATTTGCCACTTCAAACAGTTGGAAAGCAAAGTTGATATAAGCGCAATTAACAGCTATGACCTATCGTACAGAAGCCTAATGAATCATTAGATTTTTCAGGAGACTGCAGTGTTTTCTCTCTTTCTTTTTCCCTCGCTGTTGAAAACACGGAGTGAATCATTGAAGGAGGAGAAACTCGCCGCGGCGACAACTCCCGCCGCTGCCAGTTCGCGATCCCGTCCCGTAAACGCAGCGAGCGCTGATATCGGAGCTGTCGTGGGCTCCTTGAGCCGAGACGTGGGTGAAAAGCGACGTGAAACGCCAGACCCCCGTTTTTACGGGGGGTGGCCCCCTCTCTTTGTCTTTGCCCGAGGCGTTCGCCCTCTTCCTGTGGCCACGCGGCGAACCGACCGGTTCCTGTTTTTAATGGACGTGGGTAATGGCCGGTCTTGGTAAACAGCCATGATTGCTTTTTATCGGCAGGCTAATGGTGTCTTGGGCTCTTTTCAATTAAGGCGGAAGCGAGGTCACCGAGAGGTTTGCTTCATAGCTCAGCCATTCAGCTTCATTAACGCCGTGGCGTGTTTTCATTAGCGGCCCAGCCACAGGTCCCTCAAGCACATGCTCCGCTTTGCTCTCCTTATCCTCCATAAACTAATTAAGAACTTATTAATCCTCCAATAGCAGTCTGGGATTTTTGACCCCTTTCCGCAGAGTCCCTCTTGGATGCGGCTTTGGCCCGAATGCGTCGAACCCGAACCCTTTCCTTTCCGCTGGTCGCCTCATTAGCCGAGACGCCGGACTTGCCGTCACCGTCAGGTTTCGTTTGCCACCGTATCTCAAATAAAGACCTACCATGGGCGTATAGGCGTTGGTTTGTACCCAGCGCTCTGCTGGGGACGCCGGACTCGCTTTGAGCTGGAGACGGCTTTGTCTTTTTGAGCACCGTCCTGCCGGAAGCAGCCATTGGAAGACGCTAAACCGTGTCCATAATGGGACGCTGGCGGTTGGTAACGGCGCCCAGGCAGGCTGCGGCATTCCAACCGCGACGGACTGGTATTAAGGGGCCCAGCCAAGAAAACAGCCCCCCCTCAACGCCGTTACACCACCACCAGCGGAAGCAGCCTGGTCTGTCGTCACGATGCAGGTCTGGTCCGCGGACTCTGGTCCATGGATCCGTGCCGTCGGTGCCAAGTTCTGACTTCACCATCTGCTGCCTCTGACCAGGCTGCGCTTTTTTGTTGTTTTTTCTCTTTTTTTGTTTTTTTTTTTCATCCACAGAACCGCAGCACACATGGCTCAATTATTAGCTCTGCAGTAGTGACGCGTATGTTGTCGAGTGCCCAGAACTCAACGGCAAAAAGATCAAATTAGCATCTAGCGAGTGAAGTAGCAAGTTGCTAAAGACCTGTTTGGGTTTTTTTATCCTCAGGATATCTGTGGAGACCAAAGCAGCTAACGTGGCTAAAAGCGTAGCGTGTATCGGTCTAACCCTTGGCAGGTGGCCAGAAACACAACTCACCAATGCTGATGCACGTTAGCAGGATTTGCGCAGAGAAAACCGTTTAAAACCTAATAAACAAGCGTAGACTTCGCTAGCTAGCCTACGCTTGCCTCTTCTCAGATGGCTGCATTTTATGGATTTTATACCTCATTAACTACTTTACCTTGTGAAGCTCTAGTCACGTTAAAACCGCTCAATGAATTGATCTTTATTGTTCTTTGCGGTGACAACAAAAACGGGCGGGAAATATTCCGGATGACGCCAGATGCAGAGCTTTACCGCCGTGTTTTACAGCCCATTAGCCGTAAATCAGGGAACGGCTGAGCGAACCTCGCGCTCACCTGGCGGTTTTGGAGGACGTCCAGTCATCCGTAGCTGCTGACTCTCTTGAACTGTTGCCATAATATATTGTGAAAATTGTTTGCTCACTTAATTTTATTTAGTTATTTGATTTAATTTGGATTTTTTTTTTTTTTTTTTTTTGCTGAACCGAGCCACCTGCTGCACATCCTAACATGTCAGACGCATTTTCCCCAGCACATTATTTGATTTCAGGGTGTGAACGAGGAGCCTGAAGCTGCCCCCCCCCCCCCCGATGCTTTCACTTTATATCTTGCAGTAATACTTTGTCTAAGAACCTAATTCATTCCTTAAAATTCTGTTTCGACTGCAAAAAAGTTCATTTGTTGTCAGAGAAAATTAAAAAAACAAAAGAAATTAAAAAAAGAATAACGGCCTCAAGGTCTCTCATAACTCAGACCCCCCCCCCAACCCCAAAGCTTCTCCCTGATCTGTCGTCAAGTGAAATTCACCGGTGTGTCCCACGCCCCATATTTATCTGTCACATTCATTTGCAGGTGATGGCTGCTGACCCCCCCTTCCTCCTCCTCCTCCTCCTCCCTCCTCCTCCTCCTCCCCTCCTTGCTCATCCCGCCACCACCGCGTCTCCTTGAGAGCCGAGAGGCTGCGACTCTGACTCACATTTGTCCTTGACTGATGCCCCCCAAACACCACCACCACCACCATCCTTTTCTTTTCACTGGTTTGCCATTATACTTCCCCCCGTTTCCCCCTCGCTCCCTTTGTCAAATTGCTCCTTTCAGTTTCCTCCCGTCGCTCCGTCCGATGGTCACCGTCTCTTTTCTCTCCCCCCTCTGTCTCCGTAGGAGCTGGTGGGCAGCAACCCTCCGCAGAGGAACTGGAAGGGAATAGCGATCGCCCTCCTTGTCATTCTGGTCATCTGCTCGCTGATCGTCACCTCCGTCATCCTGCTGACACCAGGTACGCGGCGCAGGACGGCGAGGTGGGGGTGGGGGGGGGCGACGCCGCGGCCGCACGTCGCCCTGCTTGCGCGGCTGTTACTATGCACCAACGTGCCCATTAACTCTCACGATCAATCTCCCCACGAACAATGCAAAGAGTGAGGCGTATGTGTGTGTATGCATGTGTGTGTGTGTGTGTGTGTGTGTGTGTGTGTGTGTGTGTGTGTGGTCCGCGCTCTCGTGCAACATTTTTTGCACTGTCACCCGCAGCAACGCCACAGTTAACTTCCACATGGCCACTCTTGCTCTAACAGACGCATTTAGTGAAGGTCAGTAAACCTCATTGAAGCAACATTGCCCCCCCCCCCCCCAATGAAAGCGGCCCCCATCTGTCCTCTTCACTCGGTCCTTTCGTCCCCTCGCGACACACGTTTTTTGATTTCTGCGTTTGCCCTTAGTTACTTCAAGGCCCCCGGGTTTCATCTCGGCGCGACCTTCAGGCCTCCCGCCTTCGCAGATTTACGTGGAAGCTTAATCAGAAGCTCATTTGTTCACACTCGGGCTCATAAAGCTCCTTGGTTTCGGTTTTTATATGCAGCCGCAGCCAAATCAGCTGATGCGACCGCCGGCGTGCGCCGTAATTCAGACGGCAATCGCTGCGCCCTCGTTTGTGATTTGCCGTCGCAGACGATTTGCATGTAATTGTCGGTCGGGGCGTGGTTGCGAGGCTGGGTCAGCGATTAGGGGGGGGGGGTTCAAGGTTGTGTTTTTCCCGCATAATCCTGACAGTGATCCAGACGGGTGTCAGAGCGAGAAAAAGAAAAAAGGAGCGGCGGGTGTCAGACTGTACCCGGTTGAACCTGAGCCATTCGATGCGCCGCCTCTGACAAGGCAGGCGAAGAAGCGCCGGCGTCTCCGGCTCGTCCCTCGCCCTAATCCCCCCCCCCCACCGCCCTCAGGCAGAGCCGGCGCTCTCCGCCTTGGGCCTCGTCGCGAGCCTCATCCCTCTCCGGCTGAGTGTCCATTAAAGCCGAGTAGAGACATTTGGCAGTTCAGAGGCTTTTGGGATATTAAAATATGCTCCGGCTGCATAAAAGCGGCCCCTGAAATTTGCCGTGGATTAATTAGGTGGTGTCCTGAGCGGCTGAGACGAGCTCCAGGATGCTGCGGCTCCATGAATCCCTCCTCCAGGACGCTAGATTTGCTCTTCAAAGTTTATTTCACTCCTTCTCGGGGTTATCGTACTCAACTGTAAATTAAATCCCTGGATTCTGCAGATTCAGATATATATATATATTTCTATTTTTATATATATATATATATATTTCTTTTTCTTTTTGTGACTCTGCAATGTTCTGCGCGCAAAATGGGCAACAAATTCCCCGAAATCATTGCAGACTCTAGTTTTTCTGAATTTTGGAATGATTGCAGACTCTTTACACAGAAAATAGACAAACCTGAAATTTGTTGATTTATTGGAGATTACCCTTCATTTTCCCAGATTTCCTTCACCTAACACGCTTTCTCGTCTGCGTGCCCTTTGGTTGGCGCCCCCCCGCGGCTCCCTCCGGGCCCCCCCCCAGTGGAAGGGAATCCCAGGGGACGGCTCAGCGGGTCCGGCACCGCACCGATCCAGTCCAGGGTTACCACGGCCTCCGTGTCCGTCCATTAAACGTGAAGCCATCGCTCAGCTCTGCCCAGCGTAACGACTTTTAACGGGGCTGCATTCGTCTTTTCGAAATTAACTCTCATTTCATTTGAAGATCGGTTTTGTTTTTTTCCTCCATTATTCACACGACGGCTTCTATCGCTTTTCATCTGCGGACGACGGCCGGTACGAACCGGCTGGTTTTTAGGCGTAACCAGGCCTTTATCTCCAGGCGGCCGTGTAGAATTTCGACATCCTGTGGCTTTGTTCTGTTTTCATCTATGTGGTTTGTTTTTGTTTTTTTATTTCGGAGCCGCAGCATCCTTTCCTCGCGATCCACGTCCACAGCCACGGATGCTACAGATTTAATAACCGGGCGACAAATGGGCTTCTCGAAAAGCTGAGAGAACGTACTCGTGAACGGACGGGGCGCCTGGGGGGGGGGCAACAATGTGTCGGCGCCAGGTACCCGAGGTGCAGATAAACGCTCAGGACGCCGTTGTGTTTCACGCGCCGTCGATGATGATCTCCCGAGGCGCCGGCTCTGGCTTTTCTGTTCCGTATCGCGCCGCCGCCGTTGCTCGGGCTCCCGTCTGTGGAGGCGCCGCCGTCTCCCGCCTCTCAAAGATGAATGCCCCCTTATACGACTGTGATATGGCATCTACGAGCTTGCCGGTGATTTGTTTTTCCGTAACTTGAAGAAAGAAAAAGAAAAAGAAAACAAAAAGAATCGCCTCATCATCAAACGTCTTCCCTGCAGCTGCTGTAAATAAGCCACTTTGAATAAGAAGAATTTACAGTGTGTGAAAAAACCATCTCAGCTGTGTCTGTGGTTCTTTTCCAAAGACCTCGCTTCCTTCAAAATAAAACTTATTTGTTTTGAGAATGTTTTACATCTCACAAAAAGAAAGATTAGGCTTGATTTTATTTTAAGATTTCTTTTCAACACATACATTCTTTGCATGGCTTTTGAGAAAAAATAAAACTTTAAGGGCTTGAATACACACTAAGATTATCATTATTTATTTATTTCTTTGCATTGAAAGTGGGCCCAGAAGTGCGATTGTAAAAGTGTGAAAGTGCTTTAGGCTTTGTTTTCTTTTTTCCTATCAAAATGTGAACCCCGGCAGCTGTTGGGGGGCGCGACGCATCTTTGCTGCAACCAAAGGCTTTTGGGGGGGGGGCAATCTTTGGGGAACAACGAAGGGACCCCCGACCCGGAGCGGCCACGCCGCTAGCGCCGGGAGTGATGAGGCGGCGCCCGGTTTCCGCTCAGGAGGGTTTCCGTTGACGGATGCTCCCCCGCCAGATGGGCCGGCCGCTCTCTAACCGCTTCTGACAACCACTTTGTTCTCACGCGTCGGCAAGCGCATGCACGCGCACACACAAACACACACACACACACACACACACACACACACACACACACACACACACACAGTCTCCTTTTCCCTCCCCGACAACCTGCATTGGCTGTAACTGATAGCTCCTTGTTACCGCGGCATCGCACGCCACGGCAGTTGGGCGCGGCGCCTGGGCGGCCCGGTAAAAATGGCCGCCTCGGGGGCATCGAACACCCCCCGCCCTGGCTGGCGTCCCAGTTCAGGTTCTTATTCTAATTTATATCACGATTGGGAATTTCTTTTTTTTTAAGGCAACAATCAGGGCAAAGTTCAACACTGTTTAAATAATTTCAGTTGGAGAACTAAAATATACAAAACAAATTATATGTATTGAGTCTAAAAATGCTGGAACCAGCTCACAACATATCCACCGTGTTTTCAGCTGAAAGCCGCTCGTAGGTTGCTAAGACCCCGGAGGTCACTAGAAGTAACCGAGCAGCTGAGGGCCACCGGCTCCGGTTCCCGGGCCGTTCACCTTCCTGCCCGGGCTCCACGGTGGCGCGGCGCTCGCACCCGGACGCCGCCGCGTGCACGTGACCGCTTGTCGGGACTCCCCCCTCCCCGTTCGCAGGCAACGCTACGGGTGAGCGCGCCACAGGGGGGTTCCTCCGCCAGGATATCCCCGTTACGTTGTGTTGAGAAAAGGTCGTCACGCCTTGGCGTGTAAACCGCCGGTGTGCGACCCCGCCGGAGGCGACTGTCTGTTTTTCAAGACTGTGCCAACAGCTGTGTGTGATGAGGGAGATGAAGACATACTTAACCACAGATGATGAATCTGATTTTTCTTTTCATACATACATCTATTTATAAATATTTATTAGTATGTATAACTCCATCTTCCGGGTGACGACCTTCCCGTCCCATCCGTAAACCCCGGCACTCGTAACCCATTATGAAACTCGAAATTCATCCCCCCTCTGCACGGTCCGGGCCTCTGACAATCACACGCAAAGCTGAAGCGACGCGACGGAGCAGATGCCTCCGACGCGTCGTTTCGTTTCGGGTTTCTTTGTTTTTGTTTGTTTTTCTTCCTTCTTCCGTGATGAAATCGGGGAGGGACCGAGGACCCGTCACGTTTCTTTCCATCTGTCAGCCACAATATGCCACAGACGGAGCGCGGCGCTCACAGCTGACGCGCAAGTTTGGGAAATGATGCAAGTTATTGCCGTCTTTTTTTTGTTTTTGTTGTGTCGTCGTTTATTTCTTTATTCATATATATTTTTTTCAATTTAAAAAAACGCTTTGATCGACGGAATCGAATGTTTACTCGCTAGATTTAGTCCAAAAAGCCGTCTTCGCCTTTTCATGTGTCAAAAGATGTTTTCTCAGATGCCACTGATCCGATGTTGACTTGCGGCGGGGGGGCAGATTGGGGGGGGGGGGCAGGTTTAGCAGAGCAAGGTGACTTATCATCGGCATCTCTCAAGAAACAGAGCTCGGCGCAGCCTCTCGCGTTGTTCGCTTCCAGTGGGTGGTTTTCAGGTTTCGCCCCCCTCAGATAGCAAATTAGCGCCGGTACAAATTAGCGGTTTCGTCTGTTAGGTCCGGCGCTTCCAGAACCGGGGGCGGGGGGGCGGGGGGGATTCGACTCCATTAAAGCGTTTGTTTTCAGAGCTTTTTCTTCTCTCGTCTAATATTTACAAAGCGATACTGTATAGTTTTACCTTATGAACTGTAATCTTTATTTGACATTTACTCAGATTTATTCCACTTCAACACAAGTGAATATTGATTTGTTGTCTCCTATAGCTTTGTGTTACTTTCATATCTCGTCCGACGCCTTTTTATGTCTCACATAAACCACATCAAACTGCCTTGATGTCGAAGGTGCTACATAAATAAACTCGCCTCGCCTTTCTTCCTCAGGTCTCTAAAGACTATTGGAAGTAAACCGACTTGGGGGGGGGTCACTCCATAAATCAAGCGGCTCACGACTCGGAGAGATGCGCCCTGCGATGAGGGGGTTGCTCGTGGACGCCGGACTCGCCAAAAGCGCCAGGAGCCAGAGGCTAACGCACGGCCACGATGACCTGTTCACGCTTCCTTTGATTAGGACGCCGGACGCTCACGAGCTCCGGCCTCTCGCTTTCGATCATTCGACGGCTCCTCTCTGCTCCGTGGGATTTCGAGGCGATTGTCTCAAGATTTTCGAGGCGATTTTTTTCCGAAAGCGCCGCCGCGCGCTCCCTGGGAACGTGACCCGGGTATTTTCACGAGCTGAAATGATTCATCGGTTTTACTAAAGAAAGAAAAAAGAAAAAAAAAAGTTTTCAAATCTGTGTGGATCGTTGTGCTTACTCCCCGCGATGCGTCATTAATATTTTAGAAACCCCGGAGACGTCCGGCCGTCATCAATATGCGAATACTGCTCTTTGGTGTTGATCTCTGCCGGTTGTCAAGATCCAAAAGTTTTTCCTTCTTTTTTTCTTCCCCACATCAGTGCGTAACGACGTGACGGCGCCGACCCCGCTGATATTGTACGTTTCCAGCCTCCGTCTGAACCCCCCCCCACCCTTTTTCCCTCCGACCCTCCGACCGCTCTTCAGCGACGGTTCCTCCAACAGCCGCAGGCGTCGGATCTGCCCGAGGGGCGTTTGGGGCTCTGGTCTCTTTGGTTACATTTAAGGAAAGTTCAGGGAACGGGTTCAAATAAACGCTTCGTTAAGGTTCGAGGCCCTTCGTTGGCGCGGTTACTATTATAAAGCGCCCGGCCGCGTCCCCGGGCGTCGGCGCGACCAGCCGGCCGTAGCCTCGGCACACGCAAAGCCGCCGCGTTCCTGAAAAGTAGCAAAAGCTTTCTGGCCAGTCTGGGAGCCTTTTAAGCCTCTTCAGAAATGGCCGGCTGTGGCGTAAAGTGCCCGTAATTGTATTTGGCCGGCGGCTGCAACGCCGTTCTGGTCTTTTCACGCTTCTTCTGGTCGTCCGGCCTCGTGCATCCTCGAGCTCACCTAAAAGCATTTCCCTTTATTCTGGGTTTCAATAGGCGGTTTCGATGTTGCGTAATGACCTGCCTGCCGATGCTCAGGCTCTTCAGCCCTGCAATAAAAAGAAGTGGCCTTTTTTTTTTTTTGGCATGAAAATGGTCAGAATTTTTTTTTCAGGATCTTTATTTTGTCATTTTTCCTTTTATTTATTTGAAAAAAATTTTTTTACGCTATTATGAATTTGAGTGAGGCACTTTCACCCTCTTTTTAAGACCATTTTTTTGTGTGTTGCAGTATAACTTTTTGATGTATTTCCGCTGCCTTCCCCAAATCTGGTTAGTTAAACTTGGAATTTTACAAAATATTATGTGGATATAAATATGTACCTTTTTCGGTAATTAATTTTACTATGTAGTTCTTATTTACATTCTCTCTACTTGAGTTCTTTTTATATTAGTACAATAATTTATTATACAAATTTTCTTATTTCTCTTCTGTTCTTTCTTGTGTTTCACCTTTTTGTAAAGCAATTATGGCTCCATTTTGGAAGACAGATGATAAATGAATATTATTATTAATACAGATTCTGTTAAAAGTTGTTTAGTTATTCCTGAATGAAATAAAATTGGCGCAATAGTTAGTTCATCCTTCATTTAAAGGTGCTATATGTAGGTTTTTGCTATTGCTGTATAGCCAACATTAGCATTAGCAGCTGTTTACTTACCAGTGGAGAGGAAACATAAATTCAGCCACGAACTTTATTCCTTTACTCACCAAGATGTGTCTCCAGTAGTGAAAAGCAATGCAAATATTGAACCCTTGCTTTGCTTCTAGTTTATCACTTTCTTACCAGCTAGCCCCCGCCCGTCTTCCCGATAGCGACCCACCATAGCGCCCCCGCAGGGTGAGCCCAGCTCGGAGTCTGGTTCTCGGCCCCTCGTCCCACGCCGGCGCCGGCCACTTGCCCTCCTGGGGTAAAAACGAGTCACGGATGTGATGAGCGGCGACGGGGGAAGGCGACGGGGGAGATTGGGCTGAAACGCACCACGGGACGCGTCCGGTCGAAGGATGAGAAAACAGCGTTGCTTTAATCAGAGTCCCGAGGGACCGAGGACGATTCTCGGCTCTGTTGTTTCCTTTTCCTTTCATTGTTTTGTTTTGTTTTGTGTTTTTGTTTTTTTCCTCCGTCTCGGCTCTTTATTCTTTGAGAGATGAACAGTTGCAGCCTGAAAGGGGGAAAAAAGAGTTGTGAAGATGCAGTCGGAGATCAAAACGTGTCAGAAGAACATTATATATTCTCTTAGTTTTGTTTTTGTGTTTTCATTTTTGAGAATCTGTCTCATCTTTGTTGCCTTTTCTTTTCCTTTTTTTTTTTATTCTCCTTGAGCACCGACATTTTTCAGAACTTATATTACACCTGTTTCTTCTTTTACCATCCAGCTAAAAAAAAAATAAATTAGCACGGGCGAAGTCTCGTAATGTGACAGTTTGTCTTCGGGCTGCTGTTAGACGTCAGACATCGATAGAAAAAAAAAAAATGCGATCGGGACGTTAGCGCCGATCTCTGGCGCTAACGTCCCGATCGCATTCCTTGCGCTGCTCCGCTACCGTACGACTAAAACGTCCGGATCGACGCTCCGCCGCCAGCAGGGCGAAGGACGGGACCAGCTGAGCGGGAAGAGACGTTTGTTTTTTGTTTTTTTGCGAAGGACGACCTCACGCTCGAAGTTCCACACTTTTTTGTTGGAAACCGCTTCGTTTCCGACTGAATGGAAGGTGCTGATTAAATCAAGTCCAGTTCTTTCTTTATTTTTTTTTTACTTTTCCCTCCCGACGCTGAATTTCCGTAACCGCTGGAGTCGCTCGGTCGTATTTGTTTTGTTTGTTTTCTGTTTGTTTATTTACTTTCTTTATTTCCCTTTTTTGCAGGCGAGGACGACCGTCTGGCTCTCAAGGGGAAGTTGACCGTCTCCGACCTCTTCAGGAAAGACTTCAAGGTTCACGACCCCGACGCCAAGTGGATAAGCAGTAAGTTAACCCCCTGACCCCGCCCCCTGTCCCCGCCCCCCGCCCTTCGACCTTAGCGGGGGGCGGGGACATCGGATCGGAGCTGGATCCGGACGCGTGCACCAAAGAGGAGGGGAACACCCAGTAAAAAACAAACAAACAACTGAAAAAAACGACTTTGTTCTTTCATTGTCTCTTTTTATTTTCTTCCTTATTTATTTTTATTTTCTTTTATGCACCATCTGCCTCCTTCGTCCTGGCGATTCTGTTTCTCTGCATCATAAATATGTGTGCGTTTATTTGTGCAACTGTCCTCGCTGAGGACACCCCCCCCCCCCCACCGCCCCCTCCCTACCAACCATTTAATCCATATGCTTCATTTCCGGACGCTCAAACGTTGTTTTTGTTTGTTTGTTTGTATGTTTATTAATCGCGGGGCTGTGACAATGAGAGAAAGTGATTTTTGCGTCCGGGTAGAAAAGACCGAAGGATCTCGATCCAGCCTGGGTCGGCGCGGCGGCGAAGGGGATGATCACAGCTCCGAGGACGGTCGTACAGCCGAGCGGATTAATGAGGTGGGATTTCGTTCTCCTCTGGCGCCCGACGGAGCTGTCTCCTCCAATCACTGGATCCGAGGCGGCTTCCAGGGAAACGGCCGCAGCTGTTAAGGCCCTCGCCTCGCGAGCCCCCCCCCTCGTGACTGGCTCTAATTGGAAAAGAGGAAAAAAAAACTAAAAAAGACGGCGTATTTATTATGTCAGCGTTGACGCCGTTGTCGTAGTCGGGGCCGGTTGTCGGCGTTTTTCGGCCCATGCGCGCTCGACGAGGTGGACGTCCCCCGGTCCGTCGCTGTCCGCTCGCCACCCCCCCCCCCCAGGGCGCTGTAAACAACGAATCGACCACACCCAGATGAGCCTGGGAAAAAAAAAAAAATCAGCGATCAGCGAAAGAAAATTTCCTCCCCCTTAACCCCCAAAGGCCGTTAATCCGAGACGCACAAGGAAAAGAGAGGCACTGCAACACGGGAGCGCCGTGGTGATCCGCCGCCGCCGCCGCCAGAAGAGACTCGAGCTCTTGGCCCTTTCACACCGCCCCCCCCCCTTTTCCTTTTTGTGGCATTGACGCCGCCACCCTCGATCCCGAGGTATTTTTAGTGCATCATTAGACAACAGCTGACAAGGGGGGGGGGGCGAGAGAGAGCGAGAGAGAGAGCGAGATCCATCAGCTGATTATTTCGTCTCCGTGTCATTTTCACTCGCCTGGTGCTTTCAGGGCCGATCTATAGGATTTGCAATAATGGTGAGGCTGGGATTGATTTTTTCTTTTTTCATTTCCTTCTATTAAACCTAATTTAGTCCCGTTTTTACCCCCCTCCCCTTTACCCCCCCGCCGCCACCCAGCCTTCGCCGTCTCCACCAATCAGTCAGCTCCCTTGAGACGGGCTGATTATAACCCCATGAATCCCTAATGATCATGTGTTGGGCAACCTCCCCCCCCAAATAAATCCATGTCGACATTAGCTTAGATTTGTACCGCACTCGTTTACCAGAAGCAGCTCGCCGCCGCCGTATCGTTGCCTCCGGGGACAATCATGGCTCGAGGCGCGTTTTAGGCCGCCTTGGCCGCCGGCCGACGAGATTGCGTGTGCCAAGCCCTGTTGCTGAAAACAACAGGGGGCGGGGGACACGGGACCGCAAGATGAGGACGCGTGTTTTAAGCCCCCCCAGACAATACATCTCTGACTGGTGCTATTAATCAGCCAGGCTAATAAACGTATATATCGACGCGTGTATCGATTTTTGCCGCCTCCCCCGTCCGACTCCGTCCCGTCCCGTCGCTCCGCTCCAGTTCCCCGGATCCCTGCAGTGACCTTGGTGACCACGGGGTCGTCATGGCGACACACAGAGACGACGGCCGAGGGCGACGGAGCCCGAGATCCACGTCGCCGGGATGTGCCCCCGTCCCCGAGTCCATTATCGATGACCTGGCTTTTTTGAATCGACTGCCAGTTTTGATTTGAGCTGAAATAACGAAACCTATTGTGTAGCTGGAAGATATTAGCATTTAGCATTATAGCAAACTGCAGTTTGATCTAGGAGCTGGTCAAACTCTCGCTCTCGGCCTTTTAGCCTCGTTTCCAGCTGACTGATGTTTTTGATGTTTTTGACGCTCGCCGATGCCGATGCCGCGACCACGTCCCCGTGCTCCGCGCATCGGTGTCCCGACCGGTATCCCGCTCGCCACGGTGACAGCCTCCCGCCCGCCGCGCCCGGGGGAGGCCTCTCCCGGCCTGCAGGTGCTTTGCTAAACACGGCGAGTGACTAGCCATTTTGCAGTGGACCGCACCGGCGGGGGGCTCCGCGGTGTGTGGCCCTGGCTGGTGGCCCCGGGTTGGGTGGCCCCGGCGGGTAGTCCCGGGGTGGGTGGCCCCGGGGTGATATCGCCACGTCTCCCGTGACAGCGTTTCGGATGAGACTGGAGCCTTGCCATGTTTGTTTTGTCGCCGCGCACGCACGCGCGTTCAATTCAAAATTACCTTGTTTCCGGATGATTCACAGCCTCTCGTCCTTAATGTTTATGTAAAGCAATCACTTCGGAGGAGATTAGCCGGTCGCCTCGCTCCCTTATTGACTTCCTCATAGTTACGCTCCCTCGACACGACATGAGTAACGACGCCGACGCCATTTGTTTTCCGCGGCTTTCGGCGGCGGGGCCCTTTTCTCACCGAAGGGACGGATCAAATTAACCGTTTTAGCGCGCTGTAAGTACGCGGCGCTCAGTCAGTGTCAGCGACAATCAGCCCTTGTCAAATGGGAACATTATGCGAAGCAGCAGGTGTAAATATTCCCCTCTGAGATGGCCCAGTTTTTACGACTTAAGTATGACTGATGTCTAATCTGAGGGGACGTTTTTGGCTCCGGTTTTCTTTTCTCTTTTCTTTTTCTTTTTTTTTTTTTCCAAACTCCAGAAAGCGGAAAGACGTGATACAGCAACTCGTCCTTTGACGGAAAACAAGCTGTCACAACGCACTTGATGTCGTTCGGTGTTTTTAATACCCGGGGACAGAACCGTGGGGGGAGCTTTCACAACTTAGGAGCAGAAGGAGACTTCAGAGCCGTGCGGTTCCCTCAGTGTCTCCCAAGACACGTTCCGCAGTCCCTTAGCGCCTTAGCTGCTAGCCTAGCGCCTTAGATGCTAGCGTAGCGCCAGCATCCGAAGATGCGGACGTCGTCTTTGATCCAAGTCTTTAGCGTGTTTTTTTTTTTCCAGTCCACCTGGAATACGTCGCCTCGCGACTCCGGGGGGAAAAAAAGTAGTAGTAGCAATAGTAGCAATAGTAATAGTAGTAGTATTAGTGGTAGTAGTAACTGTAGGAGCAGTAGCAGTAGCAGCAATAGCAGCAGCAGTAGTAGTAGTAGTGGTAGTAGCAGTAGTAGTGCTAGTTGTAGTAGTAGTAGCAGTAGCAGCAATAGCAGCAGTAGTATTAGTAGTGGTAGTAGCAGTAGCAGCAGTAATGTAGTAGTAGAATCAGTAGTAGCAGTAGTATTAGTGGTGGTAGTAGCAGTAGTAGTGGTACTAGTAGTAGTAGGAGACTGAGGTGATGTTAATTAATAGAAGTACTCAACCCATCCACACACGCTAGTAGTAGCTTTGCTTTGTTCATCTCTTCATTTGTTCAACACAGCGTCGGCTGTTTTCAGGCGGCACCTATGGCGGCGAACACGCAGTGGCGTGCGTCCCCATGTGGCGTCGTCCTTGGCGGCGTCGTCACGGCGGCGTTCTTCCTTGCGCGGCGTGCCCGGAGAGGGGCCCGTCTCCGCTGCAGCCGAGTACCCAGCTCTCGCCGCCGCCCTCCACGACGGCGTCCGCGTCGACCCACAGCCCCTCTGAATCCACTTTAGCTGTCTTATCGCCGCGGATACGCAGCTAAACTGTGTTTGTGTAACACAAAAGAGAAACTGTGACCCCCCCCCGACCCTCCAACGCCTTGAGTCCTGCTGCATAATTCTGTCACACATATTTTACATTATAGTCATTTTTTCATTGAGAATTCAGAAGCAAATTGCGCTTTGGCTCAAATGGGTCTATGATTTGGTTTGGAAATTACAAATAATTATTACAAGCAACTCAGAAATTGAAGCATTTAACCAGTGGGGTAACTCCTCTGAGAGCTGGTATAATAGGAAATAACCGTCCAGACGTTGGAACCCGAACGTTGCCAGGATGTTTATTGTCGTTATTATTATTGTTGTAATTGCTATTTTACGGGCGCCAGCCTCTCTAATGATGGTAATTATTATGAGCAAGGGCAGGTCTTTTCAAGTTCAGTGGTTGGTTTGTGAAAGCACAGGGAAAAAAAATTAATTAATAGAAATTAAACAAAATGACGCACAAGTGGGGAAGCTGTGGTGCGTCGCGGCCGCGCGGACGGCGAACCGCGTCGCGGCACGGGTCACGGATGAAGCGCCGATGGAGCCATCGCCACCTCAGAGGCAGAGCGTCCGGCCGCCGCCCCGGCAGCGAAGGATTGGAGGGAAAGCTAAGGTTACGAAAGAATAAAAAAAAAACAAAAACAAAACAGAAGGGCGGCGGGATTATGCAGATTAACGGAGGGGTTTTGTTTTGTCAGATGTTCGCGCCGCTGCGGGAGGTCACCTTGGCACCGAAAACACGGACTCGGATGAGCCGCGGATCGGCTTCCGAGGACTTAGCGGTCTGTTCCGAGCTGCTCTTCGGACGCGACGTGCTTCCAAGGACGCGGCGCTTATGTTACGCAGCGCGTCGCTATCGTGACACTGGTCTTCGCTCTGTGTGTGTGTTGTGTTTAATTTTTTGTTTTTTTTCCATTGGGGCCGGGTGAAAAAACCTGCATTGCGGTGGAACGAAGGAAGACGCCGGCGTCCCGGCGGTGATAAAACCGGCTTTTGGACTTGGCGTTAGAATCTCTATGCGTAGACCCCCGGTTCCCTTAGGTCATGACGGGTCCACGTAAACCGAATAATAAAACGCTTTACTTTTAGTCCACTTTTAGTTGTCTTTCTCTTTCTCATCCTTCCTTTCTACTTTTAATCCTTTTTTCTTTAACTCAAATACTTAACTTCTTTTATTCCTTCTGTCCTTTTTCCTGTTTTTTTCTTTCTTTCATCCTACTTTCCTTCCTTTCATCCTATATTTTTATGGTGAAGGCGATGGGTCGATTTCTGGTAATCCGCTCCAACGAACGTTCGCCGCCGCCGTCGCTCCCGTTTATGGAGTCGGCCCTCGGAGCGGATCTCGGAATTCCGGCATCGGCGGGAAAACCACAGGGCGCCGTTACGTGGACCCCCCCCCCTTTCAGGAACCTTGGACGAACGAAACTAAATTACTAGACACATAAAGGGGGAAGGGGTTTTTAATTAAAACGCCTATTGAATTTTTTATGAAGCTATATTTTACAGCACATCTAAGCCAATGGGTGAGCAAAGATTTAAGAGCGTATTATTGCTTTGGGAAATAAAAAGAATAAAAATAAAAAAAGACGCCAACAGGTGCCATAATTCTCCCCGAGCAACTTGTGTCGCTTTTATCAGACCTGTTGTCAACCCGAAACCTCCGGCGCAGAAAAAAACACCCGGAAGCGTCGAGAGGAAATTCCCGTTTGATCCCGAACGCGTTTCCGTCCCTCTCCGTGATGCGGACATTATTTCCTCTTCTTTGGTCGAGGCGTCGGGCGGATTCTCCGGGAATCTGCTCCGTCCGTCTCCGCACGTCGGGACGAAATTACGTTATTCCTGCTGGAAATAAGGGAGGACAAAAAACCCCACAGTTAAGCAG
>CM029125.1:17319307-17446807 GCA_016859345.1 Istiophorus platypterus
CCAACGGCGGCCAATGGCCGGTGAGGCCGCTTCCAGTCTCCATACAGATCTCGGATCCTTTGACGGGCCTTGCCCATGAAGCCAGATCCTCCGGAGAACCCCGAGGCCCCGGGCGGAGCCAACGATGCGTTCGGGGGGCCTTTGTAAAATCGCAAAGCCGGATAACCTGGGGAATATAAATGTCCGAGTAAATATCAGACGAGACGGGAAACGGATTCACATCACGTCCAGGCTGCATCAAGGACCAAGATAGTGAAGTTTATGCCTGATTTCCTTTATTTGTCTCCTCCAGCGGCGTTTCCTTCTCCCCCCGTGGGTCTGCTCCGTGTCGCAGATTTACCCTCGATTACCCCCCCGACCGGCCGGCGCGTAATCGGCCGCTGGGGGAAACCGCCGGGCTTCGTCCTGCAGGTACGGGGGCGGGACAGGGCCTCGACCGCCCCCCCCCCCCGGTTCATCGTTATATTTCAGACGCAACCTTTTATTCCGGTCGGTGAATAAGTCTTAACTGTTAAAACGATGCATACAAATTCTTTTTTGTTTTTCTTCCTCCCTCAGGGTAGAAATCCTCCCTATGATCCGCTGAGATTTCCCAGTAAACAAATTCAATATTAAACGCCGCTTCTTGAATCACAAAGAAGCGGCGGCGGCAGCGGCGGCGGCGATCCTATGGTAATTCTCGCCTTGATGCCGACTTCACTTTCAGCCAGCAGACGCTTCGGAGCGCGTACGATCCGCCCGGATATCCTCGCCGGGGATAAACGCAGCCCCACCGCCCCGGTCTCCTCTAGACTAGCTTGGGGCGGCGGCAGGGGGGTGACCCCGACCCCGACCCCGCTCACCGTGGGCGCTGACGATCTATTATTCTCCATAATGAATGAGTTGACCTTCAGGTAACTCGAAGCCCTGAGAGCGAAGTCAGAATCTGGACCAAGGTTTTTTTCGTCTTATCAGAAATAGACAAGACTCCTCACCCCCCCTTGTTTGTTTGTTTGTTGTTTTGGTGAAAAACCATAATTTCCCTCCAACCAGACGATGCCATCACGAGCGTTTGCGATCTCCCGTGCGTTAGGCCTAAAGAAAAAGCGCCGCACCGACACGTGTTTCAGCCGCGGGGGGTTCGTTCCCGCCCCGATAACCCGCGACGCGAACAGCTCCTGGGCGGTTCCCCCGCGGGGTCAGGGGTCAGCGGGAGGGGACTCGGCGTGTCGCACCAGGACACACGAGCTCATCCTGGCTTTTTTTTCTCCTAGATCTTCATTTTCGAGAACAACATCTACTATCGCTCCACAGTGGAGAGTCGCTCCATCCGTCTGGTGTCCACCGGCAAGGAGGGGGTCATCTTCAACGGGCTCAGCGACTGGCTCTACGAAGGTAAGGCCGAGGGAGATACGCCACTCGCCGTATCACGCCGCCGGCACCGTTCTCCGGCTCCGTGCCCCGAGCGTTTTCGGGATATCCGCCTCTGAAACTGCTCCGGTGGCCCCCGGAGGTGAACGGAGCCTCGTTGGAGCCGCTCAAAGCTCCGGCGGATCTAGATATACAAAGACAGAAAACAGCCAGAGGCTTCTCTGCAGAAAACCCGCTCTCCGTGCAAGTCTGCGGCTTCCGAGCGGCGCGCTAGCATGAATAACGGCGGCGCAGAGCTGCTAACTAGGCTCCGTCAGACTGCAGCTGCATGCAAACGCCCAAGATATTAATTTTCCAACCTCATGTCCTTGAGATTTTTCTACCCGAGTCTCCTGTTACAGTTCTCATGCCTCCAGAAGTCAATTAACCTCCTCTGGGGGGGTAAGGGCGTAGCTCCGGGCTCACGGTTCGCTCTGGCCGAGATCGCGTCTCACGTGCCGCCGCGGGCGTTTTCTGTTTTTCAGAGCGAGCGCGGCCACATCCTTTGCAGGAAGGACGCAAAAAACAACGATTGACCAGTACAGATATTGCGCCGCCAATCCCACTCAAAAAGCTTGTTTGTAGGAACCGATGACATGAAAGCGACCCCGGCGTCGGCAGCCGCGTTGTTATTGTCGGCACGTAGCCCTTGATTTCCTGCAGGTAAATTAAAAAAAAATAAATAAGTCTCTCGGTAAAAATGAGCGAGCGTCCTACGTGGGTTGAGTCGTGTTCATTTCGGTGGTGGCGTGCATTGCGTGCACCCCTTTGCACAGATGTCACTGGGGGGGTCGCCGTCACCGATCAGAAGCTCAGTTGTGTTTAACATTCGGCTAATGGATTAATATCCGCGGCACCGGTCGCGCTCTCCGCTTCGGCGCAACAGTGTTTTAATAAGAGAGCAAGTTAAACAGATAAGGGAAACGGAGGCGGCCTGTAGAACCAGCCGCTAATATGAAGTGTCGTGGGGGGGGGGGGTTAGACGCCATGACACAGGGGTTATCTGAGGTCATGCACGAGGAGGAGAGCGAGCGCCGCCCTTCCTCCGGCCATGCGAACATTAACCGGGGCGATACAGCGGCGTCGGGGCCGCTCGACCAGTAATTTACGCTCATCATTTATTGACGAGAAGAAATGCTTCACCGGGAGATAAAAAAAAACAACCTACAGATCCGACATCGTAATGTTGAGATAAAAATGAATAATACAACGGCAATCGAATCGGTACGTGTTCCTGCGCGTGAGCCGCATCGAACGGGAAGCGTAATGTGATACTGAAATATTAACAGTCAAATATCTTTCATTTATTTCACTGAGATAATTTACATCAGGACGTTTGGTGCTAATGCAATAACGCTTATTTAAATTCATGACGGCGAACATTATTTTATGTTGTGATTTGAGAACAGTGTGTAGGTATTTATTTAGATATTAAAGTTGATTCAAATTCCAAAGACAAGAGGTATAAACTGATTATTAATAGTCCTGGTTGCTCTGGTTTTCCTTGGTTCGCAAGCAAACAAAGTTTATTTACACTCGTTTGCCAGATTATTTGTCACGAAAACTAAAAACTACTGGATCCTCATGAAGGTTCTAATGTTCAGATTGATCCTTTGTGCAAAAACCTGGGTCTGTCAGGACCCCCCCCCCCCCCCCAAGTAGCACCTGGGCGTCCTCATACTTTTGCCCGAATACATTTCACGCAGCATCTGGTTGATTTATTATTTCACCCGGTTCTGTTTCTTTTTAATTTCGCTACCACACTAAAAGTTTTTTATTTTTTTTAATTTTCCATTAATGATAACTCATTTTAGCCTAAATGCATCTATGAGCGTGTGAAAGGTGGAGGATGCTCCCGGGTTTGAAAATCCACAGATGGATCAATGAGTTACGGAAAAAAGGAAAAAAGAAAAAGAAGGAAATAATTACAAGCTATATTAAAAAAGGAGGCGGCGTATCAGGAGCCCGTCAGCCCCGTGAAACGGTGCGAAACGCCGCGGGGGGGTCCGGCGTGCTCCCGTCCGCCTATGGAGGCCGCGCCGATACCGCTGACCTCGGCGTGCCAGGGTACTGACAAATGGCCGTTCCCCATCGCGCATATCTAACGTCGTTAGACACATCGCAGAGCTATGTCCGAGGGCCGAGCCGGGCGGAGACGGGGTGATCCCCCCCCGGGGTGACCCCCCCCCCCCCCCCTTAACTTACAGCTGCTCGGCAAAAGAGGGATTGAGACTGAAAAAGTTAATCAGGAAAAACAAAAACAAAAAAAGTTCTACTTTTGTCTTCAATACCGTTGCAGGAAAAAATGGTGGCTTAGTCCTTTAATTAAGTTTGATTTTTAGCTTAATTTAATTCTATTTAAAACCACCCTCCGCTGGACGCCGCCGCCCTCTGCTGGACGCGAGTGCTCGGTTTCTCTTCTGAAGAAGAAGAAAACCATCAGCTTCTGTCAGTGCAGATTCCCGGCGCCACTTCAGCGCCGTCCCACTAACGTCCTCGATACGCATATTTTTTGCATTTGCAAAACAATGAATAAAGAATAATAATAATAGTGATCTTAATGGCACCTGAAAGGTTTGATATTCTTTTCTTTTTCTCATTATTTTTTCCGTTGCTCGCTTTTCCTCGCCGGCCACTTGAGTTGTGGCGTCTCATGCATTAGTAACGTCCTCTACTCGGTGAATAATGTAGCGGCGGCGCATCGGGGCGGGAAGCGTCGGGGGGGGGGCGAAGGGCTCGCCCGTCGAAAGCCTCGCTTTACTCTTCAGCCTCTTCTTCCTCTCACTGTCGCTCTTCGTCTCTTTGGTCACGGGACGGGGGACGGGACCCTCCCCCCGGAACCTCCACCGCCCACCCCTCAGCTAGCGGGGCCCGGCGGTTCCGCCCCGTGAGCAGGCGGCGGCGGAACTGGCTGTGCGGGAAATCGTTTCATTTATTATCTTATGTATTTATCTATTTTCCGGAACAGTTTTGGTCGCAGAGGCTGTCATAGACGCAGCCGTGGCGACGGGTCGGACTGCTCCGACGACGCCGCCGCCGCGGACTCTAGAAGTGAGACCGCCAGGGCCGCACCGGCAGGAAGTTCCCTCGGCGAGCGCTTGTTTGTTCTTAATGAGTCATTTTATGGCGACGGAGGCTTGTGTGTGTGTGTGTCAGTGTGTGTGTGTGTGTGTGTGTGTGTGTGTGTGTGTGTGTGTGTGTGTGTGTGTGTGTGTGTGTGTGTGTGCTTGCTTCATAATTTTGTCCACACACAGTCTCAGGGGAGCCCACTAGGTCAAGTCTGAAATCAGCCGAAGCAGGGACACACACACACACAAACACACTGACACACACACACACACACACACACACACACACACACACACACACACACACACACAGAGGTAACAACAGGCCCACAGAGCCAGAGTTATCGGGTAAAGTGAAGCATGTCGTCGTGGCCGGTGAGAAATTGCTGTTTGGTTCATTTCTGGGCGACGCGGCCGAGATAAAAAGCTGCTGCAATTTATGACCTGGGCGTTTGCTGCTTTGTGTGTGTGTGTGTGGGGGAGAGAGAGAGACGGCGTGAGCGAGAGAGCCCACATGTAGAAAACAGGTCAGTCATGAGTTAGTCGAGTGAAACACTGAGGACGGAGAGAACTTTTCCGCAGCTTTGACCTGATTTCAGGACAATTTTCTTTCTCTTTTTTAGGGAAAAGACTTTATTACTATATCATTATAATTATTATAATTATAATTATTATTATCATATACTATATTCCATACTCACTTGTATTATGTTAATTAAATCAATCGTCTTCTGGGACTTTGGGACATTGTGTTGTTCAAGCTACTTCTAATTTGAGTGTTAATGAAGTAGAGCAACTGCTCAGGGTCACAGCCGTGAATCCCACGCGGACGGCGGCGAGACAGCGGCGAGACTGCGCCTACGAATTAACAAACCAACAAGCCGCTTAATGAATTTAAAAAGAAAAACGAAACTCCGGTTAATTTATGACTCCACCGGCCGGGCAGCTTTTTTTAAACTCCGCCCCGTGGTCGCTCTCGTCTGACTGTTCCAGAGGAGATCTTCCAGTCCCACGTCGCCCACTGGTGGTCGCCGGACGGCGCGAGGCTGGCGTACGCCACCATCAACGACACGCTGGTGCCCCGGATGGAGCTGCCCATGTTCACGGGGACGCCGTACCCGGTGGGGAGGGAGTACCACTACCCCAAGGTGAAACCCGCTTCCGACCGCTTTACCTTTACCTTGCGTCGGCAGAGCCGGCGTATGCGTAAGACAAAACGTGAACCAGCCCCGGCTCTCCCGCCTTTCTCTTGTCCCGCCCCCAGGCCGGCGAGGAGAACCCGCTCATCACCCTGTACGTCGTGAACCTCAACGGCCCCCTGCACACCATCGAGATGAGGCGACCCGACGACCCCAGGATAGGGTGAGGCGTTTCCCATGTTTGGTTCCCTTAAGTTTAATACCCCCATTTGTGCACCTGCCCCCCGAGCCTCTCACCACCGAGGTGGGGGGGGGCGGGATTAAACGTGACCAAAGGTCGACCGCTAACCGTGGGGTTAACTGCCTCTGTTTGCCAGCGAATACTACGTGACCATGGTGAAGTGGGCCACCAGCACCAAACTGGCCGTCAGCTGGCTGAACAGAGCCCAGAACATCTCCGTTCTCACGCTGTGCGAGGCCACGACGGGAGTCTGCACCAAGGTAACGCCCGCGAGCGGCGCGTGTTGTTACGAGCGACGCGTGTAATGTGACGTTCCCTGAAACCCGTTTTCTTCTATCTCTCTCCTTTGCTTTTTCCAGAAACACGAGGACGAAAGCGAGGGATGGCTGGACAGGCAGGTGAGAACGCCGAGTCCCGGTCGTTGGATCGAGGCAACCGTGCGATCGGCCACCACTATCCGGCGACCGGCGACGGGTCGCGGCTCGTTTTCGCGCAGCCGTTGCATTGAACTCTCGGCTGATCCGCTCGTTCGGTCCTCGGTCGCGTCCCTTGAGCCTGTGATCTTCTCTGCGTCTCCAGAACGAGCGGCCGCTGTTTTCCAAAGATGGCCACCGGCTCTTCTTCACCCGGGCCATCCCTCAGGGAGGCAGGGGCAAGTTCTTCCACATCTCCATGTCCGTCTCCCAGGTAAGACGACATCTGACGCGTGGCTTCGTTTTTCTTCCCTTCATTTACTCGTGGAAAAAAAACAAGCTCCTTATCTAGGCTCAGTTTTATCCTCCATCCTAACGCTCTGCTCTCCACCCCCCCACCACCCCCCGTCCCCGGAAAGCCCAACACCAGCACAGACACGCTGCAGTCCATCACCTCCGGAGACTGGGACGTCACCCAGGTCCTGGCCTACAATGAGGACAGCCAGCTGATGTGAGCAGCCGCCGAACCTGCAGCAAACGCGCCAACCGGGCGCGTTATATATATATATATATACTATATATATATATATATATAGTTATATATATAGTTATTATTTACAGTGATCAACATCAACATCAACATCTTTCCGAGCAATGAGTTAGAAAAAACAACCCCCCCCCCCCCAACCCCATGGAGGTAAATTTGGCCTAGTTATTTTCTAAAAGTATTTACCCCCCCCCCCTTTCTCCATCATTTATTTATAAATCATTTATTCTAGGGAGTATTTGGGGCAGTGTTTTATGTCCCAGTTGCCCACCACCACCACCACCCACACACACAGGAAAACCACTCGGACTCTGTGTTCGCTCCAGTTAAACTCAGATCTGCTGCCGTGACATTTGACGTTTTGTTTTTTTTCTCTCTGCCCCGATGCAGCTACTTCCTGAGCACCGAGGACGGTCCGAAGCGAAGGCACCTGTACAGGTAACGGCCGCTCCCACGCCGTCCGCGGAAGGATTCCTGCCGTGGAAGTTTCGGGGAACGGCGGCCTAGGTTTTTACATATCTGCTCATTCGGATTTAGATTCTTTGGATTTGGATTCTCCTTTGTCTTCTCCGTCTCCGCAGCGCGGACACGTTCGGTTCGTTCAACCGCCGCTGCCTGTCCTGCGCCCTGGCCGACAGCTGCGGCCACATCGGCGGCTCCTTCAGCCACAACATGAGCTACTTCCTGCTCCGGTGCCAAGGTAGCTAACGCCCCACGCTTGACCCCCCCCCCGGCTTCATCCTTCCAGGAATACTAAAAGCAAGCATCAGGGACAAAATGCACTTAAATGATCAACTTAGAATGATGCAGAATTTAATGTTATAACATTGGGTCATTATTATTGATGCATTAGCATTTGAGCAGTAGTTTAAGATTGTAGCTAATCCAGGTGAAGCTCTCTAATAATACATCATATTTTATAAAATCTTTAACGTGAAAAGGGATTAATTCAATTCAACTTTATTTATATAGCACCGAATCATAACAGACGTTATCTCAGGGTACTTTTCATATAGAGCAGGTCCAGACCAGACTCTTAGTCTCTTACTCTTAGGAAGAGTAAATATAGATGTTGAATAAATTTAAGAGAGTAAAAACATTGCAACATAAAATGGAAATATTAAAGTAAAGCTCAGTGTCATTCTACAGTTGCTGCACTTTTTCTCTTCCCTGTTGGCGGCCACCGCGTTGTTCCTGCGTTCTGTTTCCAATCTGCTGAGTGCATCAGTCACCCCCCCCCCCCCCCGGGGTTGCGGGGCTTAACTAGCGGGGGTCCTCTCCTCCGCTCGTGGCCCGGATGTGGTCGGGGACGGTTCAGCCTGACGTTACGTAAACCGAACGAGCGAAGAAACGCCTCTTTGTCCGGGACCCGTCTCCCTCCGCTTCGTGCTTTTATCTTTTTTTTTCTTCTCTCCATCTCTTTATATCTGCAGCCGCTGGAGGGGACTTTTGACATCAATGTGCATTTGATGATGAGTTTAATCTTTACTCTTCCCTGGAAAGAAACTAAATATACTGTAGCTGCGCAGCTTTTTGTCAGTGCAGCAGTTTCCTAAGGAAAAAAAAAGGTTAGATACATTGAAATAAGTAGATTAATCCAATTACTGGCGTCTTCTACATAAAAACCGACTGCATGAGGTGAATGAATATGAAACTGATCTGTGGAGGTCTGGTCCCCTGATGCAACCGCCCCCTCCTAAGTCCCTCTGTCTTTTTTCTCCCCCCCAGGCCCGGACATCCCGTTCGTAGCCGTCTACAGGACGCAGCAGGACGCCGAGAGTGAGACGCAGGACAGAGAGAGTGAGTATTTCCCCGAGACTTACGAGAAGAATTATGTCAAAGTCATTACGGGGCGACCTCGCGTTTTCTCGCGCCTCGACGGGAGCGATCAAATACATCAGTCAAGTCTGTGCAGGGACACGAATCAGGTCGTCGAATCAGTAGTCCAGGCAGAGCTGCTCTCCTCCTCCTCCTCCTCCTCCTCCTCCTCCTCCTCCCTCTTTTCATCCCTTTCAGGAAGTTTAATTGAAGTTTTCCTCCCGGCAGGTTTTTATCCGAGTTTGTCAGATGTTTGTTGTCGTGTCTGGCAGCGGCCTGTTGGTTTCCCTTCCCGGACGATGCACAAACCACCTGTAGCTGTTGAATTATCTACAGCTGGTTCTTTTTTATTTTTTAGGATAAGCTCTCTGGAATCCGGGTCACATTTTCACATCTGTTGTGGTCGTGGTTTTTTTTCTGGTCTGAATTCGTCCACGAGAGGTTCTGGAGGCGCCTTCTTGCATGAATTTTAGAAAGAAAAACCAAAAATCAAACCCCACAGCTCCAGACTTTTTCCTCCGTCTTACTCGAAACCAATGGGCATAATCCTGGAATAATAACCAGACCACGGACACCGTTCCGGCTCATTCATTACAGACAGGTTTCAATTGTCCGCCTGGAAAATTCACCCTTTTGAGTTGACAAGTTAATGGGAGATTGTCAGATCTAAATTTCTGCAATTTGATTCAACAGATATTCTGAAGTGTAGAAAAATCAATTTAATTTGATTTGATGATTGTAGGTTTTGTTTTTTGTTTTTTTTAAATATTCTGACATAAATTGGTAACCAGGGATCACATGTGCAGCTTTCCTCCCCTTTGCTGTCAGTGGCGAGACATCAACCGATGGCGGCTTTGTCATTTCTCCGTCCACAGGCATCGAGGAAGTGTATAAACTGGAGAGCAACGAGAACCTGAGGCTGACGCTGGACTCCATGCAGATGCCCACGGTGGAGTACAAGGAGATCAGCATGGATGATTACTGTATGTTTGGTCCCATTGAAGTACTGAGAGTGTGAACGTAGTAGTTAGGTGACAATTCAGACACAAAAAAACAAGTAATAGACGAGTAATACAATACAAAGTGGAAAAAAATAGCTATGTCAACCCTTTGGAAATTTGCAAATTTGTCTTAAAATATGATCAGATCATCTGGGTCGAGGGAATCTAACAGTTTGCAGACAAAACCTAAAAAAAATATATATATGTATAAATGGAGACGATTTTCTACCGTGGGCACTGAGCACCATGGCAGGAGACCACAGGAGCTGCTGCTCGCAAAAAAAAATAAAAAATTTTAAAAGCACCTTGGGAACTAACACTGGAAAAACATCTGTGGACCAGGCGGGTTTAGACCGGACGGTGGGAGGAGCATCGCGGTGCGGCGCCGCAGTGCCGCCTCTGTGCCCGACAACTGGCCGTCTCCAGGCCGTCTCCAGGCCGTATCCAGGTAGCCTCCAGGCCATATCCAGGCCGTCTCCAGGCCGTCTCCAGGCCATATCCAGGTAGCCTCCCGGCCATATTGTGGCAGCCTCCAGGCCGTATCCAGGCTGCCTCCAGGCCGTATCCAGGCCGCCTCCAGGCCGTATCCAGGCAGTATCCATGGACCATGACAGGGACCCTAAACACTGAAGTCCTTCCATGACCATAACCCGACAGAAACGCCGTGGAATGAGCTCAGAGGGGCCGTTCCAACCAGACGTCCCGAGAACTTGTCTGATCCAGAAGCAGTTCCGTTGCTAGAATGGTCCAGACACCCCGGATGTTGTCTGAGGTTCCTGCTGCTCACGGAGGTTCAACCCGTTGCTGAATCCAAGGGTTCACTGAGTTTTCCCAGCAGCTGTGTCGCTCTGTAATGGATTTGTTTATGAAGCATTTGTTGTTAGTTTGAGCACGTTGTGTTTGTCTGCACTTGCGACTTTGATGAAGATCAGATCACATTTTATGACAAATTAATCTAGGAAATCCAAAGTGCTCACGTAGGCTATTATGCTTTAATTACAATTCAATCTGTGAACACAGCGGTTTTGCGCCACTACTTTAGCAACATAGGTGAGACTCCTTCATACCAAGGTGATGTCGCAATTTATTAGTCTCTGCAACTCTAATCTATTTTTTTTTCTTTTCATGGCGTCACCTAGTTAATTAAAGCACATTGTGAAAAAATAATTCAACAGTAACATAGTCTGTAATAAACGAAGACAGGAAAAGTAGAAGGCATAAAATATATGCTGTATTTAACAGTGAACTTAGGCTAAGAGAGTATTTATTGTGTCGCGTGTTTTCGTTGCAGCCTTGTCAGTGCAGATCCTGAAGCCTGCAGGGTTCATGGACACCTCGCACTACCCGCTGCTCCTGCTTGTGTACGTATGAGCGCACGCCGTTTCACACTCAGACGAGAAAATTGGCCGGAAACCGCCGCCGCCGCCTTCGTGCCCGCGCTCCTCCCGCCAGGTAGCGCTCGCCCTCATCGGCGGAGAACCTGGGTTCTTAATCGGCCGTATTAATCGAAATAAAAGGACCCGTTTCTTTGTCCTCCGCTCTGGCGGGATGATAGTTACACTTCTTTTCATTAGCTTTCCTCTGCTTTCTTGTAATCTGCAGCTCAAATCTTCAGATCTTCATTTCAGAGAGACCAAAAGGCGTATGATTATTTTTTAGATCCTACAAAGTATATCATGACTTGTTAACTATGAACATTGTGCCTCATTAGCTTTGGAATGAGGTGAAATTTCCTACTTAAGATCTTATCCAGAGAATCCTGTGGAATGTAGCTCACACACACCCACAGTGAAACAGTTTGCATCCGAAACTCTCTCAAACGTCATTGAAAATAGTTGTTCTGCCAAATTAGGAGATAATATAATGTAACAGGATCCCAGACGGACGTAAATTCATAACTTGTCCTGTTCATTTTTATTTTCACGTGCAGCGACGGGACGCCCGGCGGTCAGACGGTGTCGGAGCGGTTTCAGGTGGACTGGGCCACGGTGCTGGTGAGCAGCTTCGGCGCCATCGTGGTGCGCTGCGACGGGCGAGGCAGCGGCTTCCAGGGCACCAACCTGCTGCACCGGATCCAGAGGAAACTGGGCGTGTTCGAGGAGCAGGATCAGAAGGACGCGCTCAAGTACGTCTTCATCTTGGCTTCTAAAAACAACCTCAAGGACATCGGAGTAAAACGCCGGACACGTAGCTGTCGGCGCCATAGAGCTTGTTTTGGGACATTTTTAACAAAACACGTTACAAGACAAGCTTTCCCACACCATTGACCATCTCACCACACATTTTGTCTCAAAGAAAAATAATTTCTAAACCCCAATCGTCATCACAGAATCTTCATCTCTTGAAACATCCAGCATTTAGAAACTCTGGGACTTAACCACAAAGATTTGACAGTGACGGCTCATTAAGCCACATACATTCCCGAAAAAACATCCGAGTCAGGACAAACGTTTGCACATGAATTTAAATTTCCATTCAACAGAATAAGAATAAATGCATCTGTATCTATTTCAGCATAATTCATCATCTGGGGAGATTTCCAAAATATGCATTTAATAACTTTAGAGAGAGTAAAATAATATTATCGCTATCTCATCTGTTTTGTTGTTTTGTTTGTATCCCTGTTAACTTTGAATCACTTTGCAACTTGACTTTCAAAAGTGACACGAAGCAGAAAGTAGTGATAATAGTAGTAGTAGTAGTAGTAACACTATAGTTAAAAGTTCCCTGAAAAGGTCGTGTGTGTATATAACACAGCTGCACACTTATGAGCGAGTGTGTACAAGAGTCAAAACAGAACTGTTCCTCCTGACCAGAACCAATGTTTATCTGTTGCAGTTTTATTCTGAAAGAGCCCTACGTGGACAAAACCCGAGTCGGAGCTTTTGGACAGGTAGGAATACCGTCAGACGGCAGCCTATAGGAATCACACATACACCGGTGTAAACATCCAGGTCGGACCATGGCGTTCTCCGAGTGTCGGCCCGGGAAAACACCTGTCATAATATTCATTTTCTCGTCGACCTCAGGTGTACGGAGGCTATGTGACCAGCCTGTTGGTGAGCGGCGAGGAGTCTCCTATAAAATGCGGGGCCGTCCTGTCACCCATCACCGACTTCGAATTATACGGTAAGCGGAAATTTTGCCATCTGTATGCTCACCCGCGGGAAGCCGTAGTCTCTGCTCCGCTTAGTAAACAAATACAGTGTCTGCGCATAATCATCCGGGCTGTCAGAAAGCATTCGAAAGGCGGGAAAAACAAGGGGTAGAGATTGCGAATCTAGCACCTTTCCCCCTGAAGCTGCAAGTTATTCCAGTCACTGTGTTATACATGTATTTTGCTCCCATCTTTGGGGAGAGAGAGGCGAGAGAGAGAGAGAGAGAGAGAGAGAGAGAGAGAGAGAGAGAGAGAGAGAGAGCCCTCGTCCTCGTCGCTGTTAATGCACCGAGTCAGGAAACTGCAAACTAAGGAAGGAGGAGCTGGTTTTTCACGGCGTGACGAATTTCCCCATCTATTTGATTTCTCTCGCTTTGCCGGGGGGGGGGGGGGTGGGATGGGATGGGCGAGAGACATGCCGTGACACTGTACGAGCTGGGAATTGCAAATGAGGGCGGTGCGCAACTGCTTCGAGACTAAAGAATAAGTAGATGGGTGAATATATTTGAAAACAGCGGAGAAGGAGCTGGAAATCAAATCTTAATGATTTTTAATTATTAATCGAACCCCCCCCCCCCTTTCGCCTCCAGCCTCGGCGTTTTCGGAGAGATACCTCGGACTGCCGAAGCCCGATCCCAGGGCATACACAGTAAGACTTGAGCGCAGTTGTTATTTTTCAAAGTCTGGTTGGGATAATCATATTTAATATCCATTTAATCTAATTTTATTTCTGCCTCCGTCTCTTTACTCCTCAGATGGCAAATCTCGCTCACAGAGCATCTCAGTTTATGGACAAGAAGTTTCTTATCATCCATCCAACAGCTGATGGTAAGTCGGGAATTATTCAAGCATTACAATGATCAACCATCCGACCAACCAGCCTAAGAAATCTGATGTTTTGGCATCATATTTTCTTCCGTCCTCACAGAAAAAGTTCATTTCCAGCATACGGCAAAATTCATCGCGCAGCTCATCAATGAAAAGGCCAACTACACCTTACAGGTGCGTGGGTTCACTTTCGCTCCTCCGCAGTTTCCGCCGCACATCCGATTCCTCCGCTCGTCTTCCCTTCCCCGGCTTCTCCGACCTCTGGGAGGCTCTGTGATCCCGATGGGGATCCCGCAGCAGGCAGAGGATTAAGCCCTTCACGACGCCTTCATTCCCCATAATGAGATTATGAGACCTTCTTGGGCGTCCTGCATTAACACCAGGACTAATCCAATTAAGAGACAATGCGCCGCGGCTGAGTTATTCCTCGCAGCCATTTAATGGTCCGACAGACAGGTTGCTGCGCTCACGAGCGTTGACCCGGTTTCTCCGCTAGCCTCCTATTAGGTTCTGGATCAACATGAGTAAGCATGATAGCTCATACTCAAGAAACATAAGCCCCTCTGGTGCTGAATTAATTAGCTGATTTAAGGGAAATCAATAATGATTTAGAACAAAAAAAAGAAAGAGCATATTTTTTTTAATGACAAAAACCAAATGATTAATGAAAGGATCAGGTAGTCGATTTTTACAAACTTCCCTGATGTTCTCCAAGATTAAAAGCTCCACTGGGCATCTAAATGCTTCACTCGTTGCAGTCTCAGTTCCCTTTTTTTTTTAGGAAGTCGGTCTGTTCCAAGCTCTACGCTGCGGAGTTGTTCTGTGTGTTCAGATTAAAGTATATAGGCACTGAACAGATAAGGTCTCGGGGCAGAGCAGAACTTATTTGGTGGTGGGGTTTCTAGCATCAGATAAAATAGTTGTCTAGATTGAAAAATGCTGTTTTGTTTCTTCAGGCAAGCTCATAATGAGAAAGCCTGTGACCAAAAGATATTCTGGCCTGAGGGCGAAGGTGTCAACCATGTCGTTGACCCCCCCTTTTCCCCTCCCCTGATTTCCTGTAATTAAAAAAAGTATATAATAATAATCTGCTGTGCATTAAGGGCGATCTCTCTGGCTCTCTGCCCCATCGGTGAAATCCGACCTGTGCCGCGTCCTGCTCAAGCCCTCACTTTATTCTCCGTATCTCAGATCTACCCGGACGAAGGCCACTTCATCCACAGCGAGGCCACGAGGCAGCACCTCAGTCAGTCCCTGGTGAACTTCTTCGAGGAATGCTTCAGGCTACCCGAGAGGGTGTTTGAGGAGGCCCTGGAAGAAGAGAACGAGGACGAGGGTTAGCTGGGCCTCGCAGGGATCCTCCTCCTCCTCCTCCACCGCCTCCTCCTCCTCCTCCCCACTCGTACAGTCATCTACCACAACACTGGCATCCGATAAGTCCACAATATGCAACTCTCATCTGCTCTTTCCATTCGTTCTGGTTTGCATTTGGACTCCCCGCATGCTGTACCCGAGACTGCCCTCAGGCGGACGCCGGATCCTCTCCTTCGCCCCCCTCCCTCCCTCTCTCCTCCTCATCTTCCGCCCTGAGTTTGGATCCGAGAGGCCCTCCGGAAAACCGATGACCTGACGTGATGTTTTGGAACATACTGATCGATCTAACGAGGAAGCAGTCTCCTATCGCGGCGGCGTGGGGGTGGTGTGGGGCGGGGGGGTGGTGGACCGGCTTCTCAGAAGCGGTGGAGAGGAAGCACCAGCTCTCTAGCACAGACTATCAAGCTGTGAGGAGAAGGAACACCTTATAGCACATAACCTCGTGGGCTTGTATATTATTGAAAAATCCGACGCCTGGTGGAAAACGCCGTGTTTCTAAGGGGTGTCTGGAGTTGTGTGGATACAGGAAACCTTACTATTTTTAAAGTTGTGAAGAACTTTCCATGTTGGACCGTGATTGTGTCTGTTGTTCTTACAGTATGTAAAATAGCACACAAACATTCACTCAGCTATTACAGGTATATTTTCGTTTGGTATTTTTTATTTTTTTTTTGCTCCGATGTTGGTTTCATCACGTAGCCTCCTTCATTTCAGCGACGCTGACAGATTTCTCTTGCTGGCAAAATGTTTTGGGTAGAGATTAAAAAAAAAGAAAAAAACAAACCACAGTGGGTTTAATAATGTTAATTTTAGAAAGTTTTCTTGTGATGCCCTGGATTTCGCAAATTCTTTAAAAAACGGAAGCATTAACTTGTTTTTAGTCTGTGCCTTACTTTGTCAGAAAACATCCAGCTGTGGGACTACATTTATGAACCGCAATTCAAATTTTATAGAAATAGTTTGATATTTTGGGAAATATCCGTACCCGGAACGGATACCACTCTCAAATATGTCTGATAAATATGAAATTTACAGCCACCAGCCAATAAGCTTAGCAATAAGACTGAGGAAGTGCTAGCTAAGCTCTGTCTAAGGGTCGAAAAATCTGCCAACTAGCTCCTCTGATGCTTACTATTAGTTATAACTTGATCAATCGGCGCATATACCAGCGTAGAAACTACAAGTTATGGTTAAATAAGCAGGTTATGACCTGGAACAATCTTTTGGCCCATAGCATTGACTTCCTGTGGTCACCAGAGGTGCTAACAGACAGTTTTTCCAACTTTTTTTTACTTAGGCTAGCTTGTGTTTCACCTGCTTCCAGTCTCCATGCTATGCTAAGCTAAGCCAAGCTAAGCTAAGTGTCTCCTGGCTGCAATATCAATAGGTGGTATCAGGCTTTTCATGTATCGCTCGACGAGAAAGTGAATAGGCATATTTCCCACTGAGTTAAAAGAGCTAGCTTCATTGGCTAACACTTGAGTCATAAACTCTTAAAGGATTTTGAAGTTTCACAGAGAAAAAAAAAAAATTAAAAATGACCCTCCTCTGGAACTAGCTGGATTTACGCTTCTGCGTCGAACCTACGCAGAGTAGCCACCGTTGGCGTCACTGCAATTTACACCGCAAACCCGCAAGGCGGCGTTCATACGCCACCGTGTTGAATTTCATCGCCGCCGTTTTCCACAAGTTTTGTCGGCGCTCGGCGAAAACAACGTCGACCGAAACCGATCGGTTCCTGGTGGCCGAGAGCGCTGTTGAGACGTTGAACAGCAGCTAATTTTCCTGAGATTAACGAAGGAAGACTGTCAGAGGAGATGGTCGGAGGAGACAGCAGCAAAGAAGGAGAAGCCGGGAATGCGACGCTACTACGCCGACCAATCAGTTCTCACGACTAGTGGTTATTTTTTCTGGGAGGTGTGCCTCAGGCCACGCTATAGGTACTGCATAGGTTTGACGCAGAAGCACAAATTGACCTAAGTTAAACCTCATCTTTACATAAAGTTAAAACAAAAAAAAAAATGTACAGAATCTGCATGCACCGTTGTTTAAGAGATGTTCAAAAATGGTAGGTGAAGAAAACTTCTGACTGCAGCAGACACCACAGTGTTAATGAAAGGCTTAAAGCAGTAAATACATTATACAAGGTTGAATGCAGGGAGCCATCAGTAGAGTTAAAGCCTGAGAAATTATGCATTTGCATATAAGGGAAACAATGGTATCAGCTTCAGAGTTCAAGTCATGCAAATGTGTAATACAAAATGATGAATTCCTGAGGCAAATGTTTAGTTTTCCATCTTTCTATTTTATTTATTTATTTATATTTTTGAATGACCATTTGTGTTACGTTTCAGTGCATGTAGAGAAGTTATTTGCAGCGCTATCCCTGATCAGTTCCACATGCTCATTTTGACATCTTGAATGTTCCGTACTGGATTACATAAATGACATTTCCAGTAGTATTGTGATTGAGAACCCAGTCTCGTCAGCTTGATGTGTAAATGTTATTCAAATATCATTTTATTCTAAAACATGAAAAAAAAGAAACAATATTAACTGAGTGTTATTTGTGCATAAAGCATTTTGGAAGTTACATTTGACTATTCATTCTGTTCTCCTGTTGCTGTCCTTGAACGAAGTTGAAAGTGGACTTTATAAATGCCAATGGCAACACTGAACTTTGTTGCCAGTGGTTGAGGACTTTTTCCAAGACTCTCATCTTTGTTATCCAAAGCTTAGAAGGAAAATAACAACAGATTGTGGCATGAAGGTATATGTTAGAATAATAAAAAAAAAAGATATTTTATCAGCCGTCAATGTTTTTTAATCATCTGTTTTATTACTTATTTTTTTCTGTGGGCAAACCACCCACGGAAACTTTTATGTTAGCAAACAATTGCCTATTTACACAGAGCAACATTTGCATTCACTTGGAGTCACATTTCTGTTCACCTATTTCATCGAGTCCAGCATTAACGCTTTTTTTCCCCCACCTGTTTTCATCTCATAAATACTAAGCAGGTAGCTTCGAGTTAGTTTTCTTAGAAACGTTTCACTGAAAACAAGGCCAAAGAGAATCAAAACACAAAGGAAAAATGGTGAAATACCCCGCAGAGCTGAGGGGAACCAGGCAGCCGAGTGATAATTCTCTGTGGGTTCATCACTGCAGGCGACCCCTTTCACATTACATGCTTTCCATTGCTACTATAAATATAGATTTGTGCATCTTTAAATAAAATCTGATTAATATACTTTTCAGCATCAGAATGCAGCAGCTTTAAGAAATTCAACATACTCAAACAGTGCAAACTAAGCTACATACCACATGACATTTTTCTGTATCAAGATTTATGTTGCATGTATAAATCTCTTCTATTTCCAGTTTGCCGCTTGTTTAGCTGCAAATTCAACAAATGAAGAGAGCAAAGGCAAAATCAGACTCAAATGAAAGTAGAATTACCTGTAAATATTCACAAGTGACATGACCGAGTCACCCAACCAGCTGCTGAACACAGAAAAGACTCTGTAAACAGACATCAGAAAAAATAAATTTGCTCGAAGCCACTCTGCTGGCCAGTGTAAGTGGGATTGTGGTTGTATATCAGCGCTCTGGTCTCCTCTTCCTCTGACTTAAATCTGTGAAAGTTCTTCCTGGCTGCACAGAGAGAAAAACAACAATGCTGGATTTACACATCACAAAGGCTTTGTCATGCAGCCACGGGCTGTTCAGTTGAAGAACCAAAGACTTAATGCTGTGCTGTTCGTTCCATACCTTCATTGACAAAGAATTCAGCCATGTAGAAGGTGGTCTTGACAGCAGATGGAGTGTGTGGAATATAAGGCCTTGTCCATTCAAAGGCATTTTTTTCCGGATGCCACTGTGTCCCGTAAATTGGGTAATCGTACGCTGCCGAGATGTAAACAAAGTGGAAGAAACCCATTTAAACAATTCCCTTCGGGATGCTACGTGTTGTTGTACAGATAAAGTGACACTGCATTATAACTACCTTCCACCGTCGACACAAACTCTATTTTTCCATCCGTATTTGTGGAGAGAACTTTGTAAAAGTTCTTCAGTTCCTCATTTGTGTTGTAAGTCTGAAAGAAACAGAGAAGCTCGTTAAATTCATCCAATTAAACTACACCCTGTTTTCTCTTTTCATGTTTTCCATGTTCTCAGAAAATTATTTCTAACATGTTCAAGGCTGGAAAAAAAATTCCCACTGCGTCATTACACATTTGCAATTAGAGATTCTGTTGGTTTTGCGCTGCACCCTTTTGCTCCATGCTGTGGATAACGTTGGTGACCGAACCCTCTGCTAATCGTAATATTGAACGACTCACCAACAATGCCAGGCTCCACTTGTGAGAGTTTTCTGTCAGAGGCTCCGAAGCCAAGTCTTTCATGAGTTCGGCTGGGAAGCCCTTAAACATCCGGCTGTCTTTGGTTTCTAGAGATGGGTCAGAAGGTTAAGGTCATTTATAACTAAGTGAATGTCCAGAAACAAATACTCACACTTTCATAAGACACTTGGAGCATTTCATGTAGAGAGGTTCCACTTTTATCCTGTAAACTGTGATGACCCTTTGACAATCACAACCTTTGACACTGGTTGTAATTAACAAAACCACTACAAATTATGTATTCAGTGGAGAAAATGTATGCTCATGATATTGCTCCACCAAAAATTTGACTATATTAGCATTAAAACTAAGCAAACATTGATTTTGACCACCTCACTACTTTTGTCGATCCAATCGTTGCATTTAGAAAACTGGATTATCAGAGCTGAAGGTAACCGCATCCATCCGTACGCTGCTGATTTAAGTCAAAACTTCTGTTATTGATGAGTAAGTACAACTATCGAGACAGAGCCACACCGTTAGTGAAGTCGAGAGGCAGCGGCACGCCCCTTGTGTCGGTATGCGACAGTACTGTCTTTCCACTCGTCAGATGGGTCAGCTGCTCAAATCCAAGACAGGTGCCCCACACAGGGAAGTAGTCGCCTCTCTTGTTTGCCTGAAACATCACAGACAGTTTGCATCTTCTTCTTCTTCAGAATCGACAAACTTCAACCCGGTTACTAGTTTCTGGTTGGCTATTTTTTTTTTTTCTTTTACCTCAATAGCAAGCTCGTAAAAGATTTTCGCAGCCCTTTGATAGGCAGATGAGATGATGCTGGCTTTTCCGCCAGGGTAAAGGATCCTGTTAAGATCACACACAGGAGGTGACAAGTTATAAACAAAATATTGGGGTATCTTTTTTGAGCATTTAACTCAGCGTGACGTGTTTTTGGGGTCGATATGTTGTGAGTTTGCATCTTTCCTCGTCAGACGATTGCGTTTGCAGCCGATGCACCAAATATCGAAGTGGTGCTGACCATGCAGCTTATTTGTACCTCTGTCGTTGCATAACACCGCCATAAAAACTTGCTTATGATAACTGAGGTGCATCGTACCAGTAGCGTTACACACTGATAATTACTAAATATCACATGTTCCTTTGCTGTGTAATGAACCCACTGCACATTTACATCATCTATTTTATCCACGTCCTCGCATAAAGTTAGTTTGCTTATATTTCCTTAAACACACACATTTTCCATTAATATTCGTGTTTTTAAATAAATGTCCCCAAACCCAGCTGAACCTGCTGCTGTGTAATATCACATTTACCCATTGATGGAGTTGAAGAGCGTCTCGTACTCCTCTTGTGTCTGGTTTATCCTGTAGAAACGAGGGGAACAGAGAAGTTAAAGCCACCAGGGCTCCTATCGTCCACCAGCCGACTACCTCCATAACTGATCCCTCAGTGATAAGGACTCACATAACAGGGACGACCCTCGCCCCCGCCGACTCCAGGAATTTGACATAAGACGCAGCAATATAAGCCGTTTGATTCGGCTTTGGTGAATTCACTTCTTGGGCCAGAACTCCTGTAAAAAAAAGGGGGAAAAACAACGTAGTGAATTCACAAAGTTCTTCGACACTTCGCGACTCCGCGCTTGTGTAAAACGCGACGAAATCAAGAAGTAAAAACGACGTGATGTGACAGGAGGTTCGGTCGGTCGGGGCTTTAGCTTAATGTGTGAGACGAAGGCGAGGACGAGGGGACCCACCGACGACGGGCCTGTCGTTCCGCCGGGCCGACGACCTGAAGGGCAGGCAGAGGAGGGAGACGCACACCGCCGCCACCAACATGTTCCTCAGGGCGAAGCAGACGGAGCCTCGGTCCAGCGCCGCCATTCGACCGCGTCGCTGTGAGCCGCGCTTCCGGGGGGCGGCGCCTTCAGAACAAGAGTCAGGCGAGCGGGTGTTTACCCCGAGAGAGACGGACGGACGGAAAAACAAACAAACGAACGGACAAACAAACGAACAAACGGACGAACAAACAAACAAACGGACGAACAAACAGACAAAAAAAAAAACAAACGAACAAACAAACGGATAAACAAACAGACAAACAAACAAACAAACGGACAGACAAAAGAAAGAACGAACAAAAGAACAAATAAACAGACGAACAAACAAACAAACAAACAAACGGACAAACAAAAGAAAGAACGAACAAACAAACAATCAGACAGACAAACAAACAAACGGACAAACAAACGAACGGACGAAAAAACAAACAAACGGACGAACAAACAGACAAACAAACAAACGGACGAAACAAACAAACAAACAAACGGACGAAACAAACAGACAAACAAACAAACGGAAGAACAAACAGACAAACAAACAAACAAAAGAAAGAATGAATGAACAAACAAACAGACAGACAAACAAACGGACGAAAAGACAAACAAACGGACGAACAAACAAAAGAAAAAACTAACAAACGGACAAACAAACGAACAGACAAACAAACAAATGAACAGACAAACACAAACAAACAGACAAACAAACAAACGGACGAACAAACACAAACAAACAGACAAACAAACGGGCGAACAAACAAACAAACGGACGAACAAACAAACAAACAAACGGACGAACAAACAGACAAACAAACGGACGAACAAACAAACAAACAAACAAACAAACGGACGAGCAAACAAAAAGACAAACAAACAAACAAACGAACAAACGGACGAACAAAGAAAAAACAAACGAACGGACGAACAAACAAACAAACAATCAAATGAACGATCAAACAAACAGACAAACAAACGGACGAACAAACAAACAAACGAACAAACAAACAAAAGAAAGAACGAACAAACAAACAAACAAACAATCAAACGGACGAACAAACAAAAGAAAGAAAGAACAAACAGTCAAACGGACGAAGGGACTAAAGCGCTGGACGGACGTTACCTAATAAACCATCTATAACATTGTCGCGTTGATAATCGGAGCGTTTGACTCATCGTTAGTTCTTCGTCCTCATTTCAATGCGGAAACGAGCAGAGTCATTCCCTCACTTCTGAGGATATTCGCATCCACTACATCCAAACGTAGTCATTTTCCCTGAGTCCTGAATTTTAGAGACAGAAAACAATTTTGATTTTTTTGAGAGATGTGAAGTTGGATGTTAATTTCCTTTTCTTTCTTGTTTAAACTACTTTTATTTTGAAGTCTAGACCCCATAAAGGAAGTTCCCTCTTTGACAGTGACGCGAAACGTTTTCGGTTTTTCAGGGAAACACTTGACTTCATAAATTTCAATGTAACTATGAAGATACTTTTCTTTTTTAAATACCATGAAAATTAATTTAAGGAACAAATTACAAACGAGAGATCTAAATAATTGTTGTATATAAATATCCAGTTTTAAAACACTGATTCGTTTTATTTTATTCAGATAGTCCTGTGTAAATTTAATGATTCCCCCATGTAGAGACAGTCCAGTACCCAAATAAATTACATGCATAAAACGTGGTCTTGCAAATACTATATTTCTGTGAGCTAAAGCCCAATTTGGTATCTTGTAATTCAGTGTTTGCATCTGACCTGAAAAAATCGGCGTCTTAAAGCTGGAAATGTAAGAACGTGATTATATAACTAAGATATAATTATATTATGTGCATGAGCATAAACAGAGAACTTTAAAAAGGCAAACATATTGATTAAAAACAAAAGATCTGTAATAGAATAAAAGAGAATAAACTTTAGATATTGTTTTCTGGTGTATTTCTACCTATTGTGCTCAACTTGATATTAGACAGTTAATGAAAAATACGATGCTACACCACACGGTAGAGCTCCAGCCTGTCAATCAGCTCATTGTTCCCCCTTTTTTATTTACTTATTTTTTAAATTTTGCTGGTCAGGCATCAGTTCATGGCATCACATCCAGCCTGTTCGGTGACCGTGAGGCGCTTTGGGTTCACGCCGGCGCCGGCGGCCAGCTCGTCGCGTAACTGGCCGAGGACGTCCTCGGTCGGCGCCTCACGCGTGCGGGCCAGGATCCAGGCGAAGTCCACGTGGAGGAGGCCAAAGTAGTTCGAGCAGGAGTACACCAGGGCGTGGGACTGGTAGTCCGTGGAGAGAACCCAGTAGGGAGCATCTGGAACACCTGGACACAGAAAATTAGGGCGCCATAAAATGCTATCATGCAAGGTATTCTGTATTGTATCATGATAATAAAACGTACAACTCAATTTACAAAAAGATATCCAGAGTGCACCTACCTTTAAAGAAGCTGACACCCAGAATGGCAGGTTGAGATGGGTCTTTAACTTTGGCAACACCCTCAATTGAACTTATCTTTCCATTCGACCTGTACATAGAGAAAGAGAAGGAAAAAGAGAGAAAATGGAAAACTAATGTCAATAAGGATTTCCACTTTCCATGATTGTTCATACAGAGGGTGAATGGCGAAGGCTTCCTCCGGCAGGGAACTCATACACGAATATTGGCAAATTATGGTCAAACAAAATGTCGGGAAAATTACTTTTACTTGTGGAAGTAGCTGAGGAGGATTCAGCAGGTGGTTGATACTTACAGCAACTCAGAGTTGTGAACGCCGACCGTCCCGTCGGCGAGAAGAGAATATGTGGCTTGGTTGCATTTTCCCCTCTCAAACACAGCGGGGAGCTTTTCGATCTCAAACCAGGTGCCCATGTACTAGGAGGAGACCAGGACATGGGTTGTTCACTAACCATAGCAGTTAAAAAACATGTAACGCAGCATATACAGGAAAATTTATGCACGCATGCCAAAAGGCGTCAGAGTGGAGATGAGCAACAGTCGCGTTTTTTTTGTTTTTGTTGTTGTTGTTTTTTACCTTTGTAATGTTGAAGTCCCTCTGGACGGGCGGCCGAGGGCAGCTGCCGAGGTGGAGGGACTGACCCTCGGCTGCCGCGGCGCTCAGGAGAAGCAGGAACAGCACCTTGGAATCAGAGTTAGAACGGTTAACGCGCCGAACCGAGTCGAGTCTTTTGGCTAGAACCAGCGGACTGACACGGGATATGCGTTTTTTCACCGTCGCGGGTGTGTCATTAGATGTGATCACGCTTACAGTACCTGGGAGGCCTTCATGTTCAAGTGGCTAATAAAAAATCTGTAAAAAAGATGCAGGAAAAAACCCTCAAAAACAAATCTATATCTTCAGAGTAAAGCAGGAGCACACGGTACTACCCTAGTACTACTACCACTCTATCATGTACTCTAACCTTTCAGCTTAGTACAAATCGAGCGCTGTTTGGCGTTTTTTCTTCCAGTGCATGACCTTTGGAAGAGAAGTGTTTGAAGAGCTACAGTTGGATTCTGTTTACAATACCTTTAACCTTCAGTACAGGACGGTTGGAGAGTTGGCCAAGAATCACAATGACTCACAGAAAAAGGTAAAAACAGCAGCAGAACACAACTGCTGCGGCTACTGCGGCTTTTTGGTCGGCCACTGTCGGGTAAAGCTGCGGTGCTTTAAGAGTGGGTCCTCATGTTGTTTGGAATAATTCACATCTGGCCATTTTCTTTTCCGGCTATTCCGACTATTGAAAGCTGGGGGCAGCGGCGCACCGAAAAATCAGGGATGAACCAACAAAGTCAAGGAAGAAAACCGTTAGCCTGTAATATATAAAATATTTAAAAAACACTCAATGTGTTTATGAGAGCTCAAGGACACACTGAGTTTCGAGGAGTTGCGCTGAATATTAACTTAATCTAACTGAAATTTACTAGGAAACCACACAGGGCACCTTTAAGTTGGCAAAGCCATGTTGAAACCTTGACTCTAATTAAACTAAGATGAATTAATTGCATTGATTAAATAGATTATTTACTCATTTAAATTACATTTGAGTCACTAAATGTACACACACACAAAATATCCCTCTTTATGCAAAACCTGTTGTTTCACTTTCCCCATTTCCTTATTTTTCCCCAAAGATTTTAAATCACGATGAAGAATCAAGTTTTTTTTCCTCCCTAGAATCAATCTGTCTCTAGTTAGATCCGCTCATCTGCCACAACATGAACTGCACTGACATTTCCCAGTCTTTAAAATTAAAAATAAAAAGAGCCATAATTAAGACACACAGGAAATAAAATAATTTGCCTCCCTGTTCATTGAAAATTTGACAGCGCTACTTTGGATCAGACCTTCTTTCCTGCACTGGATGGAGAATGAATCAAGGAGTTATGAAAAGAAAAAAAACAAAACTTTATTCAACAAAGAACAAACATTTGTACAAAAACATGTGCTCTCACTTTTGCCCATGGAATTTCTTTATAGAGTATTGCTTCTTCAACATGAAAATATTTTGCTTCTTTCAATTGAAGGCCCACACTTGGTGGAATTTTTGTTTAGACTTGTCAACATTCTCCAGAAATCTATCGACTTAAAAAAATTTTTTTAATAAAAAACATTGGACAGAAAAATAGAAGGCAAACAAAAAAAAAAAAGTGAGAAGAAACAGTCATTCGACAAACAACGAACGATAAATTACATTCTTAAATTTAATCATTTGGTTTCATGTTATGTGCTGTGACGGTATAAATAAATCATTGACTTTAAATTAAATAGCCTCTTAAGAGCTGCTAAGGAGTGAGATCATCAAGGTGTAATGAAAAAAGCTACAACAGGAGCAACACATTCAAGGTTGAAAATGTTGAACTTAAAAAAAAAAGAAAAAGACTATAAACGAAGTACAGTGCATCAAAAATTACTTTGGTGGCAACACTGGTTGTCTGGTCGTCCTGCTGCTGGACGAGGGACAATTTAGTTGTGGAAAGTTAAAAATATTGAGTAAATTTCTCCTGAAATTTCTTCTAAAAAATATTTTAGAAATTAAAAAAAAACAAAAAACAAAAAACGTCCATGACAACTTGTAAACAAAACAATGAAAGTAGCCTTTTACGCTTCCATCACAAAGTCTTTGGAAAAACTGCCGGGTTTCAGGAAAAGGTGCAGATTCCTGCAGCCACGAGTGTCCTCGGTCTCCACGTTCAGTCTTTTGAAGAACGAAGACACAAATTCCAAAAGAGACGTCTTATCCTCAACACGCCGGGGCGACTTATGTGAAGCCATTTGTGTTGCTTTATATTTGATTTTTGTAAAGTGACACAAATGTATTTTGGTTCAATGGAGGCCACTTTTTTTTTCTAATAAAAGTAAAAGGTGCTGCATGTATCCTTTTAACATTAATAAATCATTACAACATTCACTGTGAGATGATTGTATTGTTCCCTTGAATTAATACTACAATCAAGAATGCATTTTACATCGTGTACCACAAGGTTGGAGTTAAAGGGAAATCTATCATTTTGCTTTAGTACAAAATGATAGATTTCCGTAGCGTAGCACCAACTTCCCAGCTTAGCATCCCATAATATATCTTTGCTGTTGTCACGAGTCCGTTACTGCCTCTTCATCCTCGCACTCATTAGAACAAACAGTGATTACAGAAGGGGAAAAATAAGTAATAACATCCTCTTTGAGAGAGAACTGGCTTTAAACCAGTGCCTCTGTTTTAGAAACCACAAAAAGCTACACATAGCACCAGCGATGTGCTGACAATGACGAATCTTTTCTCGAGTGTTTACCATTAATGGTGGCCGGGATGGGTTCCTCGGTGGAGTGGTATGGGGTGGGGGCGGGGGTGAGGGGTGGGGGTCGGGGGATTTAAGGGTTCTTGTGGGTCTCGATGCAAAGGACAATGTACTCGTTGGAACAGCTTCGCGTCTGCTGGCCCAGCAGCAGACCTGAGGTCAGGCTGGATGACTGGCCCATGACGGACACGTGGCCCGCTCGCCAATGCTCGCAGTGTTTGTCCACCACCCGGACGCCCCTGTTGGTGGAGCCGTGCCAGATGCTCTTCTGAGGCCTGAAGGACGGAGGACAGAATAAACAAACACGACAAGACACACGGACACAAAGAGAAGCTGGCGGTCGACAAGGTTTACTGACCAGAAGGGGTCCGCTAAAACGTCCCGGCCATCAAAGGAGTAGATGGGTGTCCTGGAATTGATCGGGCCCCCGTCGCCGCTGAAGATTGAGCGCCAGTTCCTAAACATCATGTCTCCCTAAAGGAGGACACAAAATGGGTGAGATGCAACCAGAAATCCAGATTAAAGTCTGATAAAAGGTTAGCACAGGTAGTTTATTCGAAACAGCGGGAAACAGCAGGGGAGCAGACTCACCCTGAGGTTGGTAATTGGCAGAGTTTCACGGAAACCAGGGTAGACCACGTGGACCAGGTCTTGCCTGTGAGATGAAATGAAGGCGCGGTAGTTCGGAGCCAAACCCATGGCCTTGGCCTGCTCGTAGCACATGCGGTCAACCGTGTCCAGCCCCTTCATGTCTCCTGAGTGGGGCTGGTTCAGGGCCACCAGGTTGAGCTGGAGGGGAGAGGGAGCAGCGGTTAGGTGTCAGTCACCGGACGCTAGAGGAGTCCTGTCTACCTGTAGCCTTAAGTAACGACCATGTTACCGTACGCTATGAAAAGAGCTGAAGTAATCTACAGAACCATAAAAAGCGTTATTTATAAAATGAAAAGCACATTTGGTTTATATTCATTGGTGTAATAGCTCTAGAAATTATTAGTTGTCCATTTAAAAAATAAAAAGGGGACATTTGGCATAATATGCTATAAAACATCTCACTTCAAATTGCAGCACATTATTCCATTATTCAGTTTTTTACTTAAATCACTGTCTTTAAAATAATAGTGATATTTAAACTCACCCTCGTTTTGACGGAGCTTATTCTTTCCATCGTGTCTCCTCTTATTTGATATGCAACTCGAGGCTAAATGAATAGTTGAGAAGGAGAAATTAAATAGACAATGTTCCATAACAGCATTTTTTTTTTTTTTTTTTATTGCTGAGAAAAAGCAATAGAAAGAAGCAACAAGTACCTCATCTTGTGGTATGATATTATTGGAGAGGTAGATCAGACTGCTAAGCTGCAAAGAGCAAGCACAGAACAAAACAAAAAAAAACCAAACAAAAAACCAAAAAAAATAAGACTGTATAAAAGATTCCTTGTGTTAGTTAAGCTCATGCAGTTTAGAAACCTGAAATGTCACATTATATATGAAATGCACACATTGTATTTTTGATAATAAGACATACCACATATTAATGACACTGGCTAAGTGATCACTGATCATCTTCTCGAACAGAGGGGATGTTTTGGCTTTTCTAACATGTTTTGGGGTAATGTCGGAGCTCTGATTCCCGACGATGAAAAATCAAACTAAAATGATTCTTTTCTTGAAAGGACGTGTTTTTCCAGCATCCAACGAATTATTAAATCATGAATCTCACTCAGTGCTTCGCTGACCATGAAAACTTCTAAGCAAGAAACAGAAAACTAATTAAAACCGCTGTTCCACTGCTTTGTTTTGCTGTGTCAGTTCAGCCTTGAGCTACACCTGTGTTACTTGAAAAAAAATAAAAAAAAGGTGGGGGGCAGCTACTGAACACAGCAGCTTCATTCTTCACTGAGACTACACCACTGATTATGCTATAGAGAAACAGAGTGCAGGGTAATTTAATGTGGGATGAACTTAGATGTACGACACTAGTCCAAGTCTGGTACCTGAATCTCTTTCCATCCCTGGGAAACCTTGATGAAGAGACTTCCTGTTCCTGTGACGAACACCAGAGTTCCCTCCGCGTCCCTGACGGTCTGCTGCATCATGATGTCACGGGTCGCGAACGTTTTCAGCTGACAAACGAACGCAGAGAGGTCCGGTTACATTAGCTAAAGGAGGCTAGGTTAGTGTGGTTGAAAGCTCTGGAAACAGCCAGAAAAGTGGACGATATCTATCACAGAAATACAAGCCAGAAAAACTGTACATATCACTGGGAACTTGGACATTTTTAGGCTGTTGACTTTTACACCTATTGTGAGTTTTAGTGTCTATTATAAGGAATTATTAGCAATTAAAAGCTCCAGCTCTGAACATAACCATCAACTGTTGTCTTACCGGTGTATCTAGTGTACATACTGTGTGGCCAGAAGAAGAAAGAAACCAACTTACAGATGCTGTGTTACCCGGAGGTCCGGGCGGTCCAGGAGGTCCAGGGGGTCCGGCCACGGTCAGAGCTGCCACAACAAAGAGGTCGACACCTTTCATACTAGCTCATAACTCGTCGTTGGAATGTAGACGGTATTAGATTTTTCTGTAATCGTTAGACGTGCGAGACTGTTGAGTTCTACCTGGGCCGTATCTCAAGGGAAACCCAGGAGGTCCTGGAGGCCCCGGTGGCCCGGGAGGACCGACAGGACCTGGTCTCCCATAGCCCGGGACACCAGGGGAGCCCGGCACCCCAGGGTTACCGGGAGGACCGAGCACAGACTCTCCTTTGGGTCCCTGAAACATGTCAGGGAGAGGTTAGCCATTGCCTCACTCAAGTCTTTGTCCTACGGTTGTGTATCCATGGAACTTTGACCCACCACCAGTCCTTGTCTACCAGGGATGCCTGGTAGTCCTGGCATACCGGCCTCGCCCTTGTCCCCCTTATCCCCTTTGAGACCCTGGTCGCCTCGTTCCCCCTGCGATTACGTACACAGGCATTAACACACACAAAACCTGAGTTTCAGGGCACATTAAAACCAGCATGTTCCCAAAAACGAAAACCCTTTGATATGAAACTTACCCAGCCTCCTCTGGGAAGATATGTGCCTAGAACAGAAAAAAAGAGAAAAAGGAAAATAACACAGGAAGGAACAGAGGAAGGAGTTAAAAAAAAAAAAAGTCCAAAAATATTCTTAAAATCTAGTTTAAATCACAGCAGGGTATTTTCATTTAGAAGAAAAAAACACACCAAAATATAAGGAAAGTACAGAGAAAGTAAAAAACAAAATGTTCTTCTGTAGATAAACTCAGACCTTCTTTAAAACACGCTCGTTTTTTTGATCCGGTTTTTCTTTTATTTAAAGATTATTTTTCTCTTTGGTGATATTTAACGGCACTAAATGTTTTTTATTTTATAGACATTTTTCTTTAAGATTAGGAGTTCTGCTATGGCTTTATATGCTTTGATTTGATTTAATTTGTGCGACAAATCCTAAAGTGCTGACTCACTTGGTGGAGCCGGCGTCCCAGAGAAGCCTCTCTCCCCCTTCTCTCCTTTTAGTCCCATCTGACAGTTACCTTGGAGACAAAAAAAAAAAAAAAGAAAAAGACATAAATCTGTTTGCTAATACTTGTTTTTGACACATGAATGTTGGGAGTGATCTTATCGGAAAGGAATACGCTCGCTAAAAGTATTTTTGAAGGGACTTATTGTACCCATATCCTGAATATTCTGTCAAGTCGACCTGATTGGAAATATTTAGATAAAAGTGGCTACAGAAGACTTTATGAGTCACAATTTATGGAAGAAATAAAAAGATAATGCAACCCACCAACTGCAACGGTTCCATCGGGATTAAGCTGAAACATTGGAGCATAAACATTGAAAGCAGTCAGTGATGATCGAATTTTAGAAATCATGGTAATTCCTCAGTAGACAGTCAGATTGCATCAGATCATCCAGTGTGTAGTGTTAATATCATAATCACCATGCCAGCGACCGGTGCGGGCTGTTAGATGTGGTTTTAGTACTACCTTATTCAGTGCCTGGCACTGAGCCTTCACCTTTCCGGACTGGACATGCAGCGTGCAGGAGTATGTTGGAACAAACCTCGAACAGTTCTGAGTGATAAAACGTCAGGCAGGAGTGATGTTACACAGAACAACATGCATGCTAACTGCAGACGTCAGGGGAGGGCGGGGGTGCGCAAACAGAAACAGAGTGCTGGTGTGCGGGGGCCCGAATGGGAATAACACAACAGTACAGAACCAGGTGTGGGGAAATACTTCACTGTACTGATACTATGAGATTATGCAGTTAGTTAAGGGTTAATGAAGACACTTATGGTGTCTCGGCATAATCTCATAAAGGCCCGTAGATAGCTGAACCGTCTGGGCGATGACTTTTATACAGCTCGTGTCAGAGGACATTAAAAATGTAGCTCACCACTTCCCACACACTGCTATATGTGTGTGTGTGTGTGTGTGTGTGTGTGTGTTAGCCTTTAGGCCCACTGTTTGTACAATACATGTATTATTCAGATTGTTGAAAAGAGGGAGCATCATTGGCAAAAACAAATCAATGGGATTTCATAAAGAGCACCCTAAAGAGGCAAAACAATAAAGTTCTCTGACACAGGCTGTAAAAAAAGATTTGTATGCTATAATAGCAATACGGTTGTTCACAGTCCATAGGAACTTACAGCCATTTTGCCATGAGGTCTGGGGGGGATGGGGAACACTGTCTTCAGAAACCAGGAGAGGAGAGATGACAGTAAGCATATAGAGCATGTAGAGCATAAAATAACAGGTGATGACTGAGAAGAACTGAGGCAGAACTGTGTGTTAATGGAAGAGAGAGAGTGTGTGTGTGTGTGTGTGTGTGTGTGTGTGTGTGTGTGTGTGTGTGTGCACGCTCTTACTCCTTTGGGGCAGTTGAATATTCCTGGGCGTCCGGGAGGTCCAGGGGGGCCGGGAGGTCCCTTAAGCAAAACAGACGAAGAAGACGAGACGACAAAACAAAAAGGAGGAAAAGTGAGATTTTATAAAAGGGGGAAAATCAGGTTCTGTAAAAGTTTCATACTGTAGTAGAAGTAATGTCTACATCAAACTGGCACAGACAAACCAGTTGTGCATGGTGCCAGTATCTTTTGTATTATTGTACATACACAACCTACAGTCTTTCCACACGCTCTGAGTTACACCCAGGTCTGTGACTCACCTGCAGCCCAACAGAGTCCCCCTTCTGTCCTTTCTGTCCCATCAGGCCTGGACGACCCTACGCAGACGGAGACACGTGATCCAAATAAGCACGACAACTGTACGGGAAGTTGGACTGGATTTAACTTTAGTGATTCCCGACGGGGAAATTTGGGAAATTGTGTAGTTTGTTCACTGAGTCAATGTGTGATTTAATTTATTGTAAAACTTATCGAACAGCAGGTGTATTGAACTTAAACTACACATCAGAGGCCGAAGAGAAACGATTGTTATTTTAAAGGAACAAAGACAAGTAAATTCAACCTGCGTCTCCGGAGTAATGGACCGACAGTTAAGATAAAAATGTTTTAACACCTCTGTTCCCTTTTAATAAAAGTGGTAATGTTTGGCGAGTTTCACGGTGCTTACGGGGCGTCCAGAGAAACCTAATTCCCCTTTCAGTCCTGGGGGTCCCATCGGTCCCTGTTAAAAAGAAAACAAAGTGAATGATTCCATGTCTGAAAATCCATTTACTGTATCCTTCATCCACAGCTGCAGAAACAAACATAGGTTAACAGTGATGTACAGCTTGAAAAATTTAACATAGTTGAATTTGAGTTCCCAGCTCCCCATCAATACTTACTTGAATTCCAGGGGGTCCAGGTACGCCAATGTCTCCCTACAACACAAGTACATTTGCACTGACTTGTAGGTTTTCAAGATCACAGTTATGGTACATTTTTGAATAATTTTATACTGACATTCAAATCCTGACAAAAATGCGTAAACTTTATATCCCTGATAAGGGCATGCAAATGACGAATATGGAGAAAACTGTATCCGCAAAGTGAAAACTGGGACGAGAGATAGAACCTTGAGTCCTCTGGGGCCGACTGGACCAGCCAGGCCCAACATCGTAGATCCATCTGCTCCCAGGATATATCCTGGCTCGCCCTTTTCACCCTGCAAGTAAACAAACAAGTAAGCAAACAAAGAGCTGGTATGCTGACAGATAAAATATGAACTTGTATTAAGTTGTGACAACACAGGAAAATAAAGGTACAAATCTCGCCTGTTTCACCGGTTTAGTTTGCCTAGATGTTGTACAAATGCAAACACGTCGCACTTACTTTCAGTCCATGAGGTCCTTGGATACCTTGCAAACCAATGTCCCCCTTTGGACCCTGTGGTCCCTGCAAACATTCAGTAAATTTAAACATTAAGAAAACTCCATAACTGAATGTTTTGACTCTGTCATGGCAGGAATTTAACAAAAAGTTGGAATTATTTCTTTAAATGTTGTCATATCAATGTGTGCCGATTTCTCCCGATGTTTTACTTTTCAGTTCTTGGAATAGGCAGCTGAATGCACTGACAGCAACACAGGGCTGTTAAGCTCTACAAACATAAACCAACTATAGGTATATAAACAAACGTTTTTAGTTGTCAAGTTAATTTGATCTACAGTGGATGTTTTTGGTTTTTTTTGCCTGATACTCACAGCAGGTCCCCGAGCTTCAAAAATCCCTGAGAAGTTGAAGGCACCATCTGTATCGTTAAGTAGAAGCTGAGGAAGAGACAGACGGAGAGTTTTGTCAATTCAAACAGACTTAACGACTTCATCACTCTGGTTATACGGTAAATGTTTTTTTTCAATGTCACTCTTAAAACCCAAATAAAGTTTGATAAAAACATGTAGTTGCAAGACTTTGTAGCCTCGGAAACAACCATGTTCTCATCCCTGGACACGTTGGTAGAGTGCCGCCAGTACTGCCAACACTGAGTGAGCCTTGAACGGCTGTGGCCAGGTGCTACTTACATCCTGGAGGTTGAGAATGGGTCCCGGGGGTCCGGGTGGTCCTGGAGGGCCGGCAATACTGAGTCCGTCCCGTCCGGACTCGCCCTGAAAAAAAACACAGTTGACATTTTAGCATTTAGCTCCAAATGTCACAATCGTGCAAGTGGCTTGTAAGTCTGGCCACTTCACACATCCACTCAGTGATGGTTTCACCTTTTGTCCTGCATCACCTCTGTCCCCCTTTGGTCCCTGTAGATGACACAGGATAAAACATCAGAGACAAGCATCCAGTTATTTTCTGTCAGTTATGCTGCTGTTTTTCACAGTTACATATTTGAATCCTGTCGATAATAAGTTTTTCTTTAATCTTTACGTAGTTGAGAATGCTACATCAAGATGTCTATTAAAATGCGTGTGTATAATGTGTCCTTTCTAGTCGACGAGTGGACAAACACTATAAATGACAAGACATTTGTATTAAAAAGACTCATTAAGATGTTCTGAACTATCTGAAATAGCTGACATTTGAAAGAAATCATTATTTCATTGACATATCTATCAGTCGATCAGTTTTCCGACCTCTGCCCCTCTTTGTCCCTCCAGTCCTGGAGTCCCTGCTGGTCCTGCGGCACCTGGCTCCCCCTGCAGGAACCATGAAGAAACATCCATTAAGCTCCACATATGATAATTGCTCGTTCCATTTTCTTAACGGAAATACAAATTAAAACTCATGTCTCCAATAGCCGGTAGAGTCGACTCATCATTACAAGATTCCCTGAAATGTATTGCGATGCTTCATGTGTGTCGGAAGACAGATTCAACAGGAACCACAACCTGGGCCGGTCCTGACTCCCACAGGAAGCCAGTCGCGCTGCTTTGCTGCAAAAAGCGGTTTACCGTGACCTGAAGGTATCCACTTTTAAGAAGCTTGTCCGACTCGTGCTGAGATACATCTCGGAATATAACAGGAGGGCAGCTGAGCTAACAGCAGTCAGCAGACTCACCTTTTGCCCTGGCTCTCCAGGAGTGCCATGGAAACCGTCTTCGCCCTGCAACAGGAAGAAAACAAATAAATAAGTAAAAATTATGTCTGAAATAAATTCAAAACCTTAACTGTGAATTTTTTTAGAAATCAATGTCTAAAACGAAGAGGAGGCAAAAATTTTCGCTCCCTGTATGATCTTAACCCGGATCAATAAAGGGGTTACCATTGGCAGCTCCAGCTGTAACTAATAAGTGCACACACACACGTACACAAATGCCGTACCTTGGGTCCTGGAAGTCCAGGGATTCCTGGAGGACCCTGTAGGGAAACAGTACTATAGTAGTAAATCCGACACAACAGGACCAGCTGACAATAATATGACAACTGACAACATGAATAAACAGAGAAGCAAAATAATATGGTGGCAAATGTTTGTCAGGGTAACACACTGGATGAAGTTTTACCTGTGGGCCCCTGGAGGGTACAGCTCCGAAACCGCTCTGAATCGCAGATCCTTCCAAGTCCTGCGGAAGAAAAATAGAAATTAATAATTGTGAGTGGTCATTGATTCAAGAAAAAAAAAAAAATCCTAACCATTTCACCACCAGTTGCTTTATAGTGTATGGCACACATACCCTGAAAAAGCATGAAAATTAATGCCTCAACATTTCAAACCAGTTCTGTACCTCATAGTCCAGGGTGAAGCCTCTTCCAGGGGGTCCTGGGGGCCCAGGTGGACCCCTGGCACCGGGCTGCCCCTCTGGACCTACTTCCCCTGGAAGGCCTGGGAACCCTGGAGGGCCCTGGTCTCCCTGGGAGACAGATGACAGATTCAAAATGTTGTTTAAACAAAACTCAAATCTGTGTATATTATGGCTGTTGAAAGATAAACAGATAAAGTGTAAGACACAAAACATACAAAGAAAATATAACATGCTGTATAAACACTGCATTCGATGTAATACCATTGTTAACGCCTAATAAAATTATCACTGCTATTATCACTAATGGCTGTTGACTGCAGGAAAATGATCTGATCTTACCTTTGGTCCTGGTTGCCCATTAACACCAGGCTCTCCCTGTTAAAATATATATATATATAATCAAACAAAATGAACTCCAGCAACGGCAAGAGAGCGGCCGCAGCCATGGCAACACGGACATGTTTATTCTCGAGCCTCGTGGCTTTATGAGTCCGTGGGGTCACCTCATTAACGGCCTGGCTCTTTGCGTTAGGGGCTTATTTAGTGTTTGTGTAATTGTTTTTTTGCCAACAGAGCAATAAGAGCGCCGCTCAAGGGACATGAGAGTGGGCTCATAGAAAATTAAAAACAAGAGGGTGGAAGTCACGCGAGCGGGAGGAGCCGGATGAAGGTCGGGACTCAGATTTTTAAACAATAAGTGTAACAAGAGATCTTTTGAGTTGAGACGTGGACTTCTAAAAGACATTTTTGTACCTTTTATTTATTTATGCATATATGATGAATCTTAGCCTCACCTTGTCTCCTTTCTCCCCAGCAGACCCTGGATCGCCATCTTTTCCATCCACTCCCTTTGAAGAGTGAGAGGACCGTAATTATGGAGAATTTAGAACTACGTTCATTTAGTTCTGAATCTGCATGGGTTGCGTAACTGTTCGTATCTCTTAATCAAAACTATGCTACGTGCAAGTTATCAACTGGCTAAAATGAGGGAATATTTAAAAAAACAAAAACAAGCTGATGAGCTCCCATGAGCTGAACAAACCTTTTATGCACCTGAACAGCGGTGCAGTAAATACTGCAAACCTGTGAGTAATCCATTCACACCGTTAGTAGAAGCCTCTAACATTTTTTTAAGACAAAAGACACATTTCCCCCAACAGACACTGTAGCTGAGACCATGTTCTGAAGCGCTTTCAGTAGTTCCTGCCAAAATGCTGTTAGCTTTTAGTGCAGTCTGAAGGTGACGGGAAAAGGACCTGACCTATTGCAACGCTTGGTACATGGCTGCATATACATTTAACTGTGTGTCCTGCTGAGCTGCACTTCAAAAAATACATGCACACACACTTCTAAAATAATCTATTTCTCTCACAAACACGCACTATGTTAGCCCATAGATCAATGCTTTGCAGCAAGCGATGGCAGGAAAGCAGTGAATGAACATGGAAAATGAAAAGTTGGGGGAAATACTGTCTTTTCAGCCCCTCAGCTCTGACGGGACCAGATGTTAATACCTGACCAGACCCAGAACCAGAGCCACTAAACCAGTCCTCAAACACCTGAAAACAGACGTCAGGTCAGAAGTACAAGTGTTGTCAAGACTAGAAAAAGGCCTAACATCGGTCGATCGGGTTTGACGTTAAAGATGAGCTTCAAAAGCTGCTGAAATTAAAAGCGTTCAGAGCAACTTTTCGTACAAGTCACATCTGTCTAGTTTCAGAAAATAACTGGTCTTGTGGAACTCCTTTGTCTCATTTCATTTTTGACTACATTCTGTGATATTTTAATACTTAATTCTTAGATTTTGTCTTATTGGTGAACTGTAAATGAAAATCGGAGGAAGGGACGTAATTAAAGAGTGCAGAACTTACAGGGATTCCGGGTTCACCCTTCTGTCCATCCTTGCCATCTTTCCCGGGGGCCCCAGGTGGTCCCTGCAAGATGTCCTCTGATGGTTTTCCTGGGGGCCCTGGTTGTCCTGGGGGGCCAGGAGGCCCTGGAGGCCCCTGATGAAACAACAGAATATGTTAGTGACATTAAGGTGAAAAAAAGGTTTAGAAAACACATCTCTGCCTGATGTCAGTGAGCAACTGTTCTGCAATATCAAAATTCAACAAACATTGTTATGAAAAAAAGAAAAAGTGCAGCAAGGTGATGCATCACACACATTGTTTTTTCTAGTATAGTTGTAGTAGTAAGTGCAGCATGTCAACACTGAGCCAGAGACAAGCTAAACAAGGTAAGGAGGAAAGAAAGTCACTCACCCTGATAATTTCTGCATCACTGTCAAAGTCTTCAAACCCTGACCCCTCCTGATGAATACAAATTATAAGACCAGTCAATTAGTCAGCAAGCCAGTCACAGTTCATGAACTAATCAATAATCATCGTGGGCCAAATCAGATGGGGGGAGTTTCATGCCTAAACGCTCCCCAATTCTTTCAGGATTCATTTTGTTCACAGACATAAAAATAATTTAACATTTCAAAAACCTCAACACGTAGGCAATCTAAAAAATAGTGATCATCGGGGCATCAGGCATTTTGGACCACATTCATTTTCCGTCTCACCCATACATATTATTGCTGCATAAAAACGCCAGTGAGCGCAATGAAAAGAACGGATGCAACCGAACACAACTGTAGCAAACATTAAATAACCTCTAACTGTGGCCTCAGCAAAAACAAAACCATAACCGAAACTAGTTTGTTGATGAATGAAGCCAGAGGCAGAATTAAATCTCCTCGAGTTCGAATAAGAGACAGCTGGATTATCCATCCAGCTGCAGCGCGAAACTTTCTCTGAGTTCAAACTGCAGCAAACAAGATGACTCAGCATCCAGTGTGACACCTGAGAAGATGCAACCCAACAAGCGGATCAATAGCAGAGTAAGGAAAGTGTCTACGTGATGAATGAACTTACAGATGGACAGAATAAATTTATATCATTGAAAAAACATTATGGATTTCACAGCATGATGCCCTGTTAGCTCACACCTAAAAGGCAAAAAAAAGATGAATCTTAAATTATTTCAGGCCAAATCTACGATATTACTGGAACAGATTTAGCTTGGTTTAGCTTAGATAAGGCCCAGAATTATCTGCGGAGTGTCATTAATCACTACAGTTCACCAGCTTATGACGATACCAAGGGAGAATTAACAAGTTTCCTACCAGGAATACGGAGGACTTGCTGAGTCGACCCGGGGGTCCAGGAGGCCCTGGAGGACCTGGTAATCCAAAACCAGGATCACCCTGAGGAAGAAACCACAGGATATTGATGTATTAAGCTGTATTTTCAGTAGTTATTAAAATTAATGATTTATTCTTTGTTTTATTTTATCAGTCTGTGTCTGTAAATAACAGTTATTTAAATTCGGACCATATTCTAGTCCAGGTATTGTTGTATTAAATGAGGCGCACTGTACCTTCTCTCCCTTAGGACCAAGCTCGCCCTGAAGTCCTGGGAATCCTGGTATCCCAGTTGCTCCCTGGGAAAAAAAAGGCAATCAGAGCCTTGCTCAAAATAACAAGAGACAACGCCACATGAGATATCAGGTCATGTGACAAAGTTCAACGGCACCACATTCACACTTAATTCAAATATAAATACAGATAGTGACATCAGGAATGCGACCAAGACTGCGAAAGCCAGTCTACTGACACTGTCTAGTAAAGGTAGTAATAAAGTAATAAAGTAGTAATAACAGGTAATATATTAAATGTAGTTCTCTAAATTAGTAGCTGTATGTTAAAAACAGGTACGTTCCTTGAAAGAGTTTTCACTAAAAAAAAAAGTAAAGAAAGAAAGAACCTATAAATCTACCAGATTGGAAAGACTCCACTTACTGGTGAACCAGGATCACCTTTGCTTCCCTAGAGAAAAGAAAAGTGGAAAGCCATAATTATTTAATCCTTTGACCCACTGAACTAATGTAAAACAGTTAATCTGATGTTTTATAGAAACAGAATATTTTAAATATTGCAAATAAGCCAAAAAAACCCCAAAACATAAATAAGCACAGAACTCACAGGCTGTCCGTCTCTCCCCGGTGTTCCGGGTGAGCCTGGGTGTCCTTGCGGCCCTTGCGGCCCCCGTGGTCCCGGCTGCCCTCCCTCTCCCTCCCCATCTCCTGAGGCTCCTCCTGGGGGGCCAGGGGGTCCTGGGGGACCGGTTGGACCTGGCTCCCCTCGCTCTCCCTTCTGCCCCGGAGACATCTGGAGGGACTGAGCATTATCACCCCCCCCCCCCAAAATTCATTTACTGGAATATAATCAAGCCATCAAACTGTATGCAAAGTTTTGATCACACCAGGAAAAAAAGCTCTACTGGCTCATTTAATAAATAATCAATAGCATCTGTATGGATAAAATATCAGGGAAAACCTGATTCATCTTACTAATAAAATCTCTACTTACAGTGTCGAGTACGGAGGCTGGAGTAGCTGTCGGAGACGATCGTACTGGAGCACAGAGACAGAGTCGACATTACACACTAGTCAGTTCCATTTTATACAAAGGATGGTTGTATTTTATAACGATGGTTAGAAACAGTCTAACCACTATTGCATATATAGTTTGATGTGACAGGAATGAGAGTCACGGCTGTATTTGTCTCCGTTAGCACCATCTGCTGGCTACTTGGAGAAATACTAGACAGGAGCTGCAGCCATGGTTATGTACCACTGCATCACTAACACATCAACACACACACAAAGATGTAATAAATGCATGCATTCGTGTTATGTGGCTTTTGCTTAATAAAGTGTGAATATTGTTAAGTAAAGACTCAGTGAAAACAGGCTTTTGTTACTTTGAATGAATGTTAATACCTGTGACTGTGGTCGTCTCCTCCCCCAGTCCAGACATCTCCTCAATGTCCTCATCATCATCATAAACGCTGACCAACGACCTTGCAGTGGGCGGAGCTTGGACCGGCATGCTGTACACTGGGTCCATCTCTTCGTACTTTGGGACGGGCTTCAAGTCATAATGTGGGGGGGTTATGCCATAATCAATCTGTCATGTTGCAAAAGTCTTTGTGCAGTTTTCAAAATACTTAATGAGATGAGAGTAAAAAAAACAGAGCTGCAAACATTTTTGATTGATCATCTATATGAATTAAAAAAAAAAAAACACACACACACCACAATCCTGATTTGCCAATTTTTTAAAATTAATTTTCCTTCGTTTCTATGTGAAACATCCTACAACCATGAAACCACAAGACTGGCCAACTGGCATAAATTTATTTACTCCGGCGTTTAGAGTTCTGATGTATTTGTAAATACGATTTTTACATTCTGTTATAATCTAACAAAACGTTGCTCAGGAAGTGAGCGTTTGGCACAGACGGTAGAAAACGTTCTCACTTCGACTACAGTTTCAGACTGAGGGTCACATTCCACACTTTGCAAACAATCTGTATCATGGTGATCCACTACTTTGACATTAATTCTGCAGTATTTATAAAAGATGGGCAGTGGTGATAGAATGTATTGACCCCATGCCCTAGAAAAACCTGCCGTCCCATCTATGAATGATCTATGGAAACTACTAACAATGAAAAAGCAGTAAATCTCCCGTGTCCTGACAAGTGACGGGGTTGGGATTTGAATCGGTCTTCCGAGTGTCCTGATGAGGCCGAGGGAAGCATTTTTCAAATAGCTCAGTCGACCGGCCGGATAAGAGCTGACACACATCTGGAAAACACCTCATGATTCCGAACTTATACAAATCTTAGTGTCATAGAATTAAAAAGTCAGGGACCTCCTCCAGGAAGCAGCAGTGAGGTCAGAGTAAAAGTATTTAGCTTGGGCCACAGTGGCGTGAAGCCGAGGAGGAAGATCGGAGCCAAATCGTCGCTCATTCCTTCTGACAGGAGATTTCAGCGCCTTGCTTAGAGACACATGGATAAAGACTGTGACCAACAGTGCAGAGATCGTATTCGTAGTAGCGAAGCCTTCCAGACCTGCTCCTGCAATCGATTGGCTCCCGCCGATATAACGAGCCAAGATGGCGGCGGATTGCATGGTGCACCACTCCTCTCACCTCTCCTCACACTTGTTCCTGTTTCAAGTGTTGGGTATTGTGGTCTGTAAGGTCTCTACTCTGCCATGATGATGGTTTTTACCCAGGTGGAGTTGTAGGGTGCAACCCGCCGTTTCTGTTAACCTGTTTATCTAAGTCAGGAAGCGAGGGCACTGTAATTTGGTTTCTTTGAATCTGGGTGGTTTTATTTGGGATGCTGGCGTTTGTCATGCCAAAACATACTGTAAGTAGCAGCATCAGTTGTTAAGACCCATGAATCTGTCTCTGCCGCTGTTTGGACCTTTTGGGAAAATGTGGCTTTCTGTGTTTTGGCCATTCGTACATGGATCATGATGCAATGTTGTAGTTGGAAAAGCAGGAATGACTCAGTACCTACTGCTGTTAAGACACATTAGCAGGGTGATCCAATTAAGTTTATTTTTTTAACCCCTGCTCTATTTTTTTGAATCTTTGAAAGAAGCATTTTGATAACGAAAAGGCGGTTTTACATTTTTTTTAAAGCAACACAAAGCACTAAATTCCATTTTCTTGTGATTACAGTTAAGTAACTATATTTATCCTTAAGTACAATAACCTGATGGTCGCTTTACCCCTCCAGCTGCACATATCAGCATGTTCCAGTCTCCACCAGGACTTAAAGGATAAGAGCCGTTTTCTTTGGTCCAAGTCCAGACTAGCTAAATGGGAAGGACAGTGTGGTGTGTGTACGAGTGTGTGCGTTCGATTTACTCACCAGGGCATATTCTCTCTCCTCCACGACCTTCTTAACCTCCTTGCTGTCTTCAGTGTCCTCATAAGCTTCGTCACCGCTTCCGTATCCAGAGGCCTGGAAAGAGAAACAAGAGTTGGGGGGGGGGGTCGGAAGACAAACATGGAGGAAAAATATGGAAATAATTAAATGCTCTTCAACCGACAAATGCAATCTGAGTTCAAACTGTGGGATGAAAATTGGGATTAGGAAAAATGAATAAAATACATGGATACCCAGTGTTTGGTTCCCACAGTTTCTGTCATGACACTGTTTTAATCAAACCATATTTAAACATTGATTTAACTAATGCTATAAACAATATTAGAGAAAAGTAGGAGACTGAAACATATCTGGAAAAACATCAACAAATCTCATCATTCAAACATTGTTCTATCAATTGGCACTGAATGCAAATTGCACCCCAATTGAAAACGAGTGTCCTTCTATATAAACAAAACAAAACAAAAAAAAAACAACCCATTGGATAATCCAATTTTTTAAATCAAACCGTAACAACAGACCAAAGGGACACCCTTCTGCCTTTATTATAGGAGACCTTGGGCAGGACAAAATGCATGAAATTGAACAAAAGACACAATAACACTTGAAACAACTGATGTGATTATTAAGTGGAGTTTTTGTGTAGCTGTTACTGATGTTTGTCTACTTTGGGAAATTAATTTTCAAGGCAGCGTACATACGCAAAAATAATCTAAAAATTTCCTAATGAAAGGAGGCGAAATCAGCTAATTAGCTCTCTTTTAATTTCCACTAATTCCACTTTTGATACGTGTGGAAGAAATTGTTGGCAAGTTCCAAGTGGTTGGATGAAACGCTCCATAACTTAACATCTTAATCCATTACTCTTATTCATCGGCACACTAATCTCAATGGGGCTAAAGATGACTAATTGTTTCTCATCCAAAAATCATGGGCATTAATAAAACACTGCACTTGTCTGAGAACGCTGCAGGGGTTTGCTCCCATGGTGCCCTAGGGGGCATTAGTGAGGGCCCCAGGATGTTGGCAGATAAGGACGGGGCTCGCAGTCAGCGTTAAGGTTCACGCCAAACGCGTTGGATGGGGCTATGGTCAAGTCTCTCTTGTTGTGGAGGAACGTGACTTACCACCAAGAACAGGGAAAACATTACTTCACACTTCCTGAAACTGTTTGCAGCAAACTATTGTCTCAAATATCCCTGTACGCTGTGGCGTTGGGATTTCCTTTAAGTAGAACAAGGAGGGACAAAAAAACAAAAACACGGATGTATGAGGACAGGCTCGTCCACATACATTTGGCCATATAGTTGTTTGTTGTGCACTTTTTGCACCAGTAGATGGAGCAATTATCCCAGGGTTTGCACTGCAGACCTGGTGTGTTAGAAACATGTTTCTTTGAGGCTCTGGTCTGGCAGGTGTGTGTGTGTGTGTGTGTGTGTGTGTGTGTGTGTTGTTTTTCTCGTGCACACTCACATATGGATCGTCCTCCTCGCACTGGTCGTCCGGGGCCGTGGGACTCGACTTCAGCACCAGCTGCTGGATGGAGCCCTGGAGAGAGACGAGGGGGCGCGAAAGGGGAGAAGAGCCTGTGTTATGTTGTGAGGTAATTTAGTTCATTCTGTGTCATTATGCTTTATTGAGGCCTAGCGAACATCACCCCCCCACACACACACACAAACACACTCAAGCAAACCGCCTCTGTCTTTCTGCACAACAGTTCATATTTCTGCCCCTCATTACAGCACAAATTATTCCACACACACACACACTCGGGCACATTAACACAAACATTCACACGCTACCACAGACATGTAGCAGTGAAACAGGTGCCTCGTGCTTGACGAAGCTGCCTGTGCTCCATAAACATTTTTCACATCGACCTCAAAGCGTCAGGCTATAAATCTGAATAATTCTGCACATTCACGTGTGACATAAACTAAAATTTTTTTTTTATGAGCTGTCAAATTTTGTCCCCACTTGTACTAATAGTTCAAATGGAGGATTGTACAGTAACTGTGTTGCAGGTTTTGTGCTTTACAAGTCAAAAATCTTTACCAGGCTTCATATGTAATCTCAAACATGTGCAAACTCAGGTATTACCGTCATTCATTGCACCCACCCCCCGAAGTCATAGATTGTTTGTCAGTGATCACACCATCCTACAATAAAAATTCATTAGAGACCCCGACTCCAAAATGCTGGATCGCCTTTGAGGCCAGTGACAACTGCTACACGTCGCGTCAGTGGGTCAGTGTGTACGTGTCAGAGACTGTGGCACTTAAACACCGGCGATCGATGCGACCGCACAGACATTAGCGCTTCAATCGTCCAAGAGTAATGAGTATTGTGTGGCTAGAGGTCGCTCAACAATAAAACCACGGAGCTGTGAAGACCCTTCATTAAAGGGCTATTAAACCTTTTAATCTCTTCATGAGCGTGTGTAGAAATATCTGATGTATGCAACCGTTGTATGCCAATTAAAAGTATATACAAGTGTGAGAGTGTGTGTGTGTGTCCGTGTGTGTGTGTGTGTGCATGCTCATGCAGTTGTAAACAGTCTTTGCACCTGAGTCACTGGGCAATTTCAGCCAAGTTTATTGATATTGACTTTAGGGCAGAGGACAGACACCTGTTTTTAATGGAAGGAGACGCAGCCCATGGTGAAAGAGTGACATATAGACGGAAAGGGAGAGAACAGAGCCGGGGAGAGAGAGCGAGAGATAGTGGGTGGATATGAGTTGGGATAGCAACTAAATCAGAGACATCTGTGCAGTAAACACATCTGAGACAAAGAATGCGCCACACAACCTTTTCTTTTAAAACACTTTAGTACATGAAATTCCCCCTTAGGTGAAGCTACAGAGATGTGGAGGACTTATTTAGACGATGAGTTCGTAAAACTTTTTAATTACAGGAATGTAAACACCTGAAGTCAGTGGGTGGACACGTTAGTGCCAGGCTTAAAAGCTTGCTAGCACGCACACACACACACAAGGACACACACACAGTAACACACAGACACACACACACACAGCTATGTCTATTACACAGGTGACTGAATCAAAGATTGCCCCCGAGTCTCTGTGAAACTCTTGAAACATGAACAAACCAATACACATGTATATTTATGGTCGACAGGGGACCTTTGGCAGTTTTTACAGTAACTCAAAGATAAAAGGCCGAGTAGCTGCCTGAACTAGACGGCGTAATCACATTGTGGTGGCAAAAAGCTGTACACACAGGAAAACTGGTCCCAAAAAGGCAAACCATTTACTGCAGGCTGAGAACTTTAGTTAAGTTTAAGGTAAAGAGGCATTTAGGTCAAAACAAGGTCCAGACAAAGAGTTTGAACCTAAGGAAAAGGAAGCAGACTTAATACACAAGGGGTCGTATCACCTGAGAAATCCTTCTGCTCATTAGGAGGTCTGGAGGGCCAGATGTGAGGGTTTATAAATGCTACGTGGCTGCACCATTTGCTGAACATGTTAAATAATGATGATAAAACCATCAAAGGGCTTTATTAGAGCTTCTCAGCTCTGGACATGGGAGAATTTAAAAAAATGGTACTTGTGGTAAAACAGGGCGAGCCGTGTTTCCTGGGCATCTGGAGCCGCGGCGTTGGCCGTGGGGTTGGGCCCGACCGGTCTGAACTCAAGGACCTTTGTGTTAGAACTGAAGTTACCCTGGAATGGGTGAGGTCCGTCTTTGAACCGGTTTCTGAGGAAATTATACAACGAACCCTCTGCTCCAAAATGAAGTCACTCTGAAACCGGACGTCAACCATTATGCACTAATGAACAGAGGCAACAAATGGTTTAACAAAATAAAACAACGATGACGCTTTTAAACTGAATGAGACCATTTTCACATCATCTATCGAGATATCTTGGAGCGGAGACTGTAAGAGAAGCCTTGTGGCATTTTATGAATGGTCGCTATGCATAAAAAAAAATAAAATAAAAAATTGGTTGGCATTGGAAGGTAAGGACAAGGTCACATGCTTCTTCGTCTGTTTGAATGCAGTGTACATTCCCGAGCCGACCTTTCACTGTCCAAACAGTTACTGATGTTTTCCCAAACCCTTCAGAGGAAATGCGGCAGATGTTTTGCCACAGGCAACAATCTTACCGGGATGCTTTCCGCGCTTAGGTTATAACGCGTCCGTCTGTTGTCGTATCCCGAACCTGGATCGGAATGAATCAAGAGTGCTTGTGTGTATCCCGCAGCCTGGGCACTGTCCACGGGCCGGCATTCAAGAGTTTTCCACATGTCAGGGACGGCTAAGAGAAAAGGTTAAGTACTTGCAAAGTGCTGCTCTGCGTTTGCAGTTGCTGGCAGTGGACATGTTGAGGAAAGTGTTGTTGCCAAAGCAACAGAGAGCGGGTCCCTTTGGATGCTGCTGGCTAATGTGTGTGTGTCTGAACGACTCTGAAAACACCGTCAACGCTGTCCACGGGGTCAAGACCTATTTAATTGATTTCCTAGACAACATAAAGAAATTATGATATATGTTCGTGTGTTATTCTTCATACTAAGTAGCCTCTTTTTGCTAGATGATGTCCCCACTTAATTTGATTCCAACAACATGTAACATGACTTGTGGACCTTTCTCAGAGTAATAATGATTAGATGGTAACTCTTACGTGCAGATGTTTTGAGGACACCTGTTCACGACAAATACCTCATCATATAGAGTTGCCTATTTATTATCTTTTAAAGCGAAGTCCAAAAAAAACGAGGTTAAAAAACTTCTCTAACTCAAAATTCTAAATTTTTGAAAAGGACATTTCCACCTTTTGCGACAAAAGAAAAGTTGCTTTAAACTGCAGCAAACCTTGATTCAAGTGGTTCTCAACATGCACATCTGATCAAGAGCATACTTGGCTAATAGTGTGATTTCTTTCTTTTTTTTCCCCTAACATTATCTGCAAGAAAAACACATTCAGGAAGAAGCAGAGGACCCATTAAATGGATTGCAACACTCGTACGTGTACACACGCATGCACGCATGCACACAGGCACACGCACACACACACACACACACACACAGGCAAAAACACACACACACACACACACACACAGGCAAAACACACACACACACACACACACACACACACACACACACACACACAGAGTCTCTCTCTGTTTCTGTTTCATGGAGGTGGTGCCGGCCACACACCCAGCGTGGGGTTGTCAGAGCTAAGGAAAGCAAAGGTGCGAGTGAATAAGTCAGTGTGGCGGAGGACATCTTGGCGTGTGCGAGTGAACCGCTGCAGGGAGCTGCTGCCTCATGGCTGCCGCCCCCGCTGCCGGAGCATCTCCGACTGAGCTGCCAGTTCCGACGCCGGACGCAGCTGGACGCCGGCGGTCACTACTGCCCCCTCGTTGTCTCGGAGGGGGGTTAAATCCATAGAAGACCTCTGGCTTATGTCAACCAGCTTCTGATGGCTTTATTGGAGGTTCCCAACCCTTGAGCAGCGGTGGCTACACCTGGCTCTTCCCGGTGGGCGCGGGGGAAGTAACCTGTGTGACATTCTGCTTTTGTGCATCAGTGATGACCGATATGCTTCGATTCTTGACACACTTTTCTTTTTTAAGATTTTTTTTTTCTGTTTTTTGCAGATAGGAAGCGAGTAGAGAGATAGAGAGAGGGAGAGGAAGAGAGAGAGGGGATCAAACCAGGAACGTTGCAACAACATTTTTAAAAGTCTTTTGTATGTACGTATACTTAAAACACTTCTAAATGATAGCAGTTGTTGGAGCCTTAGCATCCTGACATCTTTCGTCCCACCCCCATCTGTTATTTTCTTATATTAGGTCTATGGCTACTTTAGGACCAACTTTAGGACTCCTATGTTTTTGGTTCTAGGAGTAATCTCACAGAGCAGTTTAGAACCGAAAGGGAGCTCCTAAGGCCTAAGTCACCAGGACTTTCCCACACTGCTGTCAAGACAAGAGCCTCGTCACATCAGTGTTTTAGAACAATACAATAATACTGAACTCTCTGAAGCACAACTGTGATTATGGATGAATTAGTCCAATCAGATCAATGATGTTTTGCACAGTTCTCCGCTACTCTGGCTAATCTCTGTCGGTTTTCGTCAAAGAACGGTTTGACATTTTGGAAAATCTGCTTATTCATTTTCTTTCTGAGATAAACACGGAGCGATATCCAGCAGGCAATTAGATCACAGTATGGATCTAAACTAAAAAAAAAAAAACAACAAAAAACGGAGACTAAAAATGGAGAAACTTCTGTAGGAAAATCCAATAGGCTTTGGATTGAGCCAGACTACAAGAGTTATTTCAAATAAATTGGTATTTTAGCAAAGATAACGAAAAATGTTTTGTTCCCATGCCGTTCTGACAAAATGCCAGTAGCTAAGACTCATGGGATGAAATAATCATTTCTATTTCTATTCAAATGACACTATCTTGAATTGCAATACTACAGAGAAAAAAAAAAACACCTTCCTATTTCTTCCCCTCCCCATGTCCCTGTTATCTGTTCAGTGTCCCTGCTGCCCTGCCAAGACACTAAAAAGTCAATAAAAGTCCTCTGCGAAAAATAAAAACTCGTCCCCTGGAGTCACTAAAAACAAATGGGCTCAAAATATCAAACTTTGGAGAAAATTAAAACATTACTTTAGAGAGGAAGTGGCGAGTTCCGCTCTACAAGATGAAGCAAGAGAGAGAAGATTTGGAATATTTGAGATTTTAAAAGGGTGGAAAAGTGAGGATCTCTTTTTTTTTTTGGCTCAAATGAATCTCTTTTTATGGTGTAAACCTACAGTAGGTAGTAAAAACCTATTTGAATGGTTGTTTCAGAAAAAAAAAGCCAACTCCCCTCTGAGACCCCAAATTCCCGACAACACACACACTGACTCATTGCACTGCTTTGAAACTCTCCTCAGATTTCTCTAATAAATGTTAATGAGAGGAAAAAAAAAGCTACTTGGCGATAAGAACTTATTTCCACTGTCCTGGGGAAAAGACAACCCCCCCCCCCCCCCGAAAAAAAGACATGTTGTAGTTTTTCCATCACGTGAACTTACATAACAAATCAGAGGAGGAGGAGGAGGAGGAGGAGGAGGAGAAGAGGACAAAAGGTTGTAGTGCAACGAAGAAGAGGCCTGTTTTTTGTTTTTAAAAGATCACAGGTTATGCATTTTTCTAATTTAACCCTCAGCAATGGAATGAATTATTCAGAAGCAGAACTGCTGGCATGTTTTGATATAAGATCTTCTCTTGTTAAAATTTAATAATCTTATAATGTTTTTGACAAATTCCAGATTTAACATCTTGATAACATTGAAATTTTTGGGTTTTTTTTTTTTGCTTTAATTTTTGGCTGGGTCGTACTGATAGCACACAATTAAATGATATTCCCTTTACACAAAACAATATTCTTATCATTGCTCCATCTTAGCCACGATGGGATCAGTCCAGTTTTTCCAATCCAGTTACTGAAAACAGAAAAACATAGATGGCTGGAAGAATTGCCGCAACATTGACTGGTTTGTTTTCTTTTACGACAGGACAACATACAGCTTTGTGTGTGTTGCGGCCTTTCTCCTGAATCTGATTTATCATTATTTCTCAATCATGGACCCCCTCATTATAGCCGCACGGGGATATTTGGATGCAGCCTTGCTATTTGTCTGATTCTGCTCATTTTTACTGAAAGAAATGTGCCAAGTCATCCAGGATGGGCCTATCAGCTATAGTCCAAAAAATGTAAATCAAGTACGGTTTGTCGTTTATGAGGCCTCACAGGATGAGGCGGCGCTCATGAACACGTGTGGTCCATCGTTCCTGGTCTCCAGTGGTGGCCTTAAAGCTGCCAACAAAGGCTATAGTGTTCATGTCTCATATGTAAAAGAGGAAACTGCCCAAACACCATGTTTGTGTGTACATGAAACGGCTGATTCAACATCCGTTCTCAGCTAAATCTTTAGTAGTTACTGATGTTGCAAGACATTGTGAGGAGGGAGGACTCTGGCTGACACTGTACAGAGACACAGAGTACACACACACACACACACACACACAAATGTCGTAATAAATTCCAGTCCCGTCCCGACTCACCACAAACCTCGCCAGGCCCGTGCCCCCGGCGTTCCCGACGAAGATCCCCGAGCTGGCCTCGAAGGTCAGAGGCTGACGACTCCTGGAGAAGTCGACCCGGTGGTACTCCTCGCAGTCCATGTAGAGACGCACCTGAGGCACAAGGGCAGGACGGACGCTCAGTTCGCTTCAAGCGCGAAACATTTTGGCTCGACATAAAACTGTATCAATACACAGAAACCTTGAAGCAAAGATCTGGCAAAGCTGTTGGGGAATCTTTATTCTCTGCAGTTAGTTACACATTGACAGATGTTATTATCTGGGCCCTGATCTTAGTGTAACTTGATGACAACATTCTCACATATTGAATTAAATGTCTGCAAAAGATAAAAGTCCCACATGGAGCCTGTTTAAAGTGTGAGGATTTGACATCATCTGACTTTGATAAAAACATGTGGTGTTATTTGGGGAAAAAAAAGCAGATATGCATTTCAATAGAGGACTGAAAGCAACAATTTTCACAGGGAATGCCTAATTTCTGTTCAAACAGAACCTTACTGCATTAGATTACTGTTAAAAGATACGTCTGAACGTATTATATTTCTTCTTAATGTCAAAAATAAATACATTTTAAAAAATCCCATGAAACAACTACAGCCAAAAGTGAATTTAACTTAATAACATGTATTACACGTGTAGCCAAAGGGTTTTACAGCTTATTAATCTGTGCCACAGAACTCCACTCTTGGCCAAAACCCATTAAAGACGCATCAGTGAGTCGCATCGTTTCACCGAGTGACACGTTTTTTCATTATGATGAACAAGCCAATCCCACATATTTCATGGACTACTTCTGTAAATAATTAGTAGGGAAAATAGTCACTAAGAAATGCAATATCTAAACCTGTGCCAACATTGTTTCAGCTGTTTTAGTAAATTTTTGGGCTTTTTTTTGAAAATGAAAGTATATTTGTGTGAGGTTTTTTTAAAGATTTACTCATCCACTTGTACCGTAACAGAAGTACCATAAAAAGGCAATGTTGGTACGTAGACCAAAGTTTTAAAATATCTTGTTGCAGAAGGTGACCTTTCCCTTTCTAAGAGGCTGAAAACTTTCACAATCATTTTTCTGGTGAAATAGTTTTTATGAATTACAGTGCAATCCAGCAAATTATGTGCAAAATAATCGCAACAAAGAAATGCAGTAAAAGACAGTCCCCCCACCTCTGCCTCCTGTATGGTCAGGGTAAACCTGGCCCATCTCCCTGTCAGGTCCCCCATTTTGAAAGAAGCCGCTTCTTTGGTCCCACTAGTCGATTCTGGTTCGGTGTAGTACAATATGACCCTCTGGGAACCATCCTCCACTTCTGACAACGCTATACCTAAATGCACAATCTTGACAACAGACGTTAAAAAAAACATCAATTCATATGGAAGCAGAAAAATAAACAAGAAAAGACATAGGCCAGTGGGGTTAAATGAAATCAAAATGCCTTACTTTCTGATAAGCATCCGTAATGGCGAACAGCACGCCACCGTGCCGCGTGGTGGGTTTAGCTATGACAGTGACGGCGAAGTCATAGTAGAACGGGTCGGGGATGAACGACTTTGTGAGGCGGCCGACGTTGGCGTCCGGTCCGAAGCTGTAGGCGGGGTAGCCCTCGAAACCCGTGACGAAGGAGACGGATGGCGGGAGGGGAACGCCGATCAGCTCCGTGAGGTCCAAGGCTCCCTGAGCACCACGCTCTGGAAAACACAAGCAGGGGGGGTGGGAGCCACATTAGAGGAGGGGGGGAAAAAAAATAAAATAAAAATCATTGTCTCATGCAAAGGGATCGCCATCGATCTGGTGACACCTTAACTAGACTTGATAAATTGCTGCCGTATGACCATTTCTGGCAGTCGTTTCTCAAGAGAAGTGAAAACTGTTTAGTGTCTGAATCATGGACTGTCTGAATGGTCTGGGCCTGTTTTCTATCCACTGGGGGGGTGGCAGCCTACATCTTATTTTTGCCCTGTGGCTCCCTAGGGGGTAAATCCAACCATGGGTCAGACCGCTGAAATCTTGAAGCACTCCACGACACAGTGTCGGGTGGTTATCAATTCATAATTCATGTTTAAATTCCCTGCTCCACTGAGAAGACGAAGCTATAAAAGTAATTACACCTATTTTTTACTGAAGGATGACACCCCTAAGTGATCCTTAAAATATATATTCACTTTACATTCATTTCATTTTGACCCAAGAATTCAACATCCATCAGGGGCCGTCTCCGTTTTCCCCGATTTCCTCCAACACTCCCACAGCATTATGAGAAGGTCTGTGACGTACTGATCTGTTCAAACCATCCTTAGACATTTTTAATGTCTGACAACATGTCAGATACACCCTATAAAATTTGAGGGTGAGAAGGGGCCTCCATCTGTCCAATGCCCCCACCTACGTCATCATATTCAATATACCTGCCAGAGCTTTATGTACGGCTGGATGCACATTTGGCTGCTCAGTTTTTGTCAGTCAGTCTCACACACACACAAAGTTCTCAAATATGCCAGATTACATTTACATGCACCGTTACTCTCTCTCCAACATGCACGCAAGCACTTTGTGAATTCCCACCTACCAGATCATCTCTTCTCCTTGCATGCTCTCTCTCGCTCGCTCTCTCTCTCTCTGTCAAACACACACACTCGCTCACACACAATTCACCATCACCACTGTCACACCTGGTTCTCCTTAGTAGGAAGACCCCTGGAACAATCGTCTGTTCTTTTAGTGCGTATGGGCAGCGGGGTTATAGACGCTGGGCATCTGGAAGGCATTAGCTTAGACTAATACACACGTGCTGCGCAGTGGCAGCTCCTGTAAATTAGTCTTTACTGTGTGACGTGTGTGTGTCTGTGTGTGTGTCTGTGTGTGTGTGTGTGTGTGTGTGTGTGTGTGTGTGTGTGTGAGTGAGTGAGTGAGTGAGTGAGTGAGTGAAGGAGCTACAAAGACCGAGAGAGGGGGAAACAAGATGGACAGATGGACAGTATCAACATTAAGACTTCCACAAGTGCAGTCTGTGTGTGTGTGTGTGTGTGTGTGTGTGTGTGTGGCCAGTAAGGTTCCCCACAGGAAGAGGAGGCACACTTCTTCCTCCATGCATCAATAGGACTGAAACCCCTATAGACTCTGCAATTAAAAGACAACAGAGAGGTTTAACCCACAGCGTAACCTTCACTGTAGCTGAACACCGCCAACGTGGCCGGTCTGTAGTTTAGGGCCCCTGCTTTCGAAACACCGTCCCTGCGGCGCTTGATGCAGTCAAATTCAAAGCACGCCAAAAAACAAGCTGTCCTTTCTTTTCCAAATAATCTGTGAGTCATTTTCTGATTCCAGAGAATCCTGGAATCAGAAACTGGGCGAGAGGCTCATTTGGCAGCCTCACCTCCAGACTTCGCTCTCCGTCTCCTGTGTTGTCAGAGATAAACTCCTGCCAAACAGCATCCACCGACATCACCCCGGGGTCGGTCCGTCACTTCTCTCCACGTCTGCCCAACAGTGACATCAATGTGGATGCTCCTCTACTGGGTCAGAGACTCAGCAGCTGGACAGATCGCCATAGAAACGAATAGATAGTGACCCTGCACTCACTCGAGTTCTCATCATGCCGCTGGGCTCCCGGAGGAGCTTTGAAGAACAAGTGTTTTTCCCTGTGCATTATCCAAATCACCATATTTGTAATCAAACAGCCGATCTTGTTTAAGCAAATTTATGCTTTTAAGATGACCTGTGGATAATCTCATTGTAATAATACTGTAGATAATAAAAATAGGTCAATCATAATTTTTTAAAAAATTTGGATTTCTACAATGCCAGCTGTGAGTAATTCAAGTCAGGGTGTGACTACTCAGACTAATCAGAATTGGCTGAATCTGAGCACCACCTGCAGTGGATCAGGGAAAGAGGAGGAGGAGGAGGAGGAAGGCTCAGGAGATGCAGCACATGTTCTCGAGCTAAAGTCCACAGCAAAAACTTCACGGGGTATGACTGAAGTACAAGATGCTACCAGTGATTTGGTTAGAAGAATAACCGTGGCTTTAATGAGGTGGACTCCCCTGATCTTGGGGAGGTGAGGATGTCTCGTCTTGGACCACTGGGTCTGGGATGCGTGGAGCAGTGTTTGCCTTGTAATTTTTGTTCAGACCCAAAGTCGTAGCATTTTTAATTCCACAAGAAAGCCAATGAAAAAAAAATCACTGTTTTTTTAATTATGCATCATTATAAAAGCCAATGTTTTTGGGAATATTTTGCATATAGGGTTATTAAAAAATACATTGTAGAAAAATCAGATATCAGCGCCTCCACTAAAAGTAGCTTCAGCAGACCATGATGCAATGGGGCACAATTGCATTAAGCCTGCTTAAAGGAAAACAAAGATACCACATATTATGAAACCAAAACCAAATTATTCCTATGTAAGAAGATGATTATGTAACTAGATAGATTTATTGAACTGTTGATGCATTAGAGTGTGTGTTTGCGTCTCTTTACAGTGTTTGCGTGCCTGCTCCATGTCCTAATGAGCAACGGACAATTCAAACGCCGCCGTCTCTACAGGGCTGTTTCCTAAAAAGGGTCAGTGTGTTTTGGGAGTGTGTGTCTCTCACACTGAGGAAAGTCTCTGCGTGACACACTGTTATAGCAAAATCCAGACTGTTATGAATAGGATGAGGACCAGCTCCCTGCTTTCTTAAGCACCTCTTGAAAGACATGAGGAACACTATTTCAAAAATGAGGCGTCCTCATTACTTTAGTAAGAAACAGCACAACACATGCACCGGTCACAGGGATGTGAAAGGATGGGACTCTTCTCTTACCTGCTTCAGTAGATGCTTTGCTTGCCAATCAGGGATAAATATAAGGCTTAATTGTACAATAGCACAACCACAGTTCAGTTTGACCTAAACACTCACTGCACAAGTGGACAACTGAACCAAATACTTCATTTCATATCAGCACGGTCAACTAACGAAACTCTGTGCACGCTACTGATATCATCTGTTCACTTGAGATGGCAGACTAAAGCGTGCGTGCACACACACACACACACACACACACACACACACACACACACACACACATACACACACTCTCTTCTGCACAAATACACACACAACTTTCTCGCATTATGGACAGAACAAGACAGTCCTCTCTGTACTTTTTTCTGATACTAAAGAACATGAAAGGGAAGACCATGTTCTGTGTTATCGACAGAAACTGACAGAGTTTCCATATTTTGTCACACTAATAATATCCACTTCAGACACTAAAACTCGTACCTCGTAGTGTAAAACCGAATTAGTCATTTGTGCATTTTAAAACTCTTGTGCCTGGCTAGGAGTTTTCGATATTAAGGCCTGATCAAATGAGGGCAAAAAAAGAGAAAGACGTTGGAGTCATAATGATGTGGCGATGATAGATATTGCGTTTGGATGCCTCTAAACGATGCCGGCCAAAGTAACTCAGCTCTCAGCTCTCTCAGTCAGAGCACGGCAGTTTGTAATGAGCTGCCACATATGATGACAGGCTCCGGGTTTGGAATCTAATCAAAACTCAATTATTTATAGCCCCATATCATCGCAGATAGTCAGATAGGATCGTGTTTACGGACCTTATCAGTTCCCCTCTGTATGGGCATGTACATTACAAGTATACACAAGCACACAAAGCCTTGTTTCAACAAAACAAACCAGAACAAATGGCTCATTAACTTTATTCGAGTGTTTAGGGATGCAAAAAAACCCCTCACTGTTATATGACAAATCCGCTGTGGCTGTGGTCCTACCACATCCTATAACTGTGCTGTCGTCTCTCCCAGAACCTCTCTCGCTGTATAATCATTTTAACCCTTTTCTGGTCAAATTAAACTAGGTTAACCACGAACTTATACAAGGAACCATTTGCCAGAAGTCACAGCAAAAGACTCAGACAATCATGATGCGAGTCAGCTCTGAAAAAAAAAAAAAAAAACCCCAAATGAAAAACGACTGCAATAAGGTTTTATGCAGGGAATACGAAAAGCCAGATAAACAAGACAGAGACACTGACATAATAACAATGTGAAATTTTGAAGTATTGAATGTGGCAGCAAAAGGGAACAATAACAATGCTAACAATTGCTTTACCGGGCAACAATAACAAACTTTTGAGGGTTATTATGAGGCCAACAAATCATGAATATGATTAAATCAAATTTCTGATTAGAAGGTTTGGAATCAAAGACCTGTGTTGCTTTGTAGTTAATGGGCCAAAAGGTATAGACACACTGGTAAAGTTTTCATGGACCACACAGCCGTTTAACACCCGTTTAGTTCCGATGAAGGCTTACTGATCCTCCTGAGATGTGTGTGACGGCACAAAGCTTTAGATAAATAAAACACTCAAACAGGGGTTTCCTTTCTTTTCCGTTCAATACAACCGCAGATTAAGTCGGCTTCCCAAAGGGCCTCGTGTCAATCCTTCAGGTAGACAAAACAAGACACCTCTCACATCCTTTCATTCGAAGGGGCTTGTGGCGTCTGATTGACAGGGGAGACGTGAGGTCAGCCATGTGTTGTTGCGAAGAGCGGGGAGTTTGGAGGTAAACTGCGGACAGACCACACGGCCTGTGTATTTAACCGGCGAGCGTGTACACGCTTGTGTGTGACCAGGTGATGGCCACGGGCCTCCCACTTAGCACAAAGCTGCGCTTGTTGGCGTCAAGCCTGAGCGCCAGTTTCGGCACAGCCACAGAGAGACAGGACAGCCGGGCTAATTGTAGACGCTCTCACTGTGATCAAAGGCTCCCAGCACTTAGCTCACTCAGCTCAGAGCTGAACGGGCCTCGTTCAGGCTGATGTCATAAAGAAAAGCCAGTTTTTGCACCTGTGTGAGTGTCTGCTGGGTCTGTTAGCTTTGTGTATATACGTAAACAGACCCCCGACATGCTCCGAAAATGACGTGTTTCTCGAATTTAATGCACCACACTACGCTTGAACAATAAAAATATTACTCATGGAACATGACCAATGAATCCGAAGAATGAGACCAAAAAGTGATCATCCCCATTAGGGGAATGTGGATGTCGTGTTCAAGTAGAAATGTGAGATCCGTACATCTAAGGAAAGAGACAGCACCTAATGCGACTCTCCCGTATGTTAGGAACTGGATGCGCAGATTGTAATAAAGGGCCTCGCACACAGAGTCTTAAAGTCAGCAAGCTACAAGATCTGCTCAATTTGATACAGATTTTCAGACAAGATTTATCTACAACAGACAGTCTTAGGGTTGATGCTGCATCCATTTATTTATCCCAGTGGGGAAAATTGATTACATGGTGTTGCAAGCACCTTACTGCGGCGGCTGAGCCATATGAGCAACACATGGAAACAAATGCCGTGAAGATGCACTAAGGATGATTTGTATGGGGAAATATTTCCCACTGCTTGAAAGGGGGGGTTCACTTGAATAAATGAAAAAAACATTTTCTCATGTCTATTTAGTGGTATCCAGGCATGCACATAGCTTTGTTTTTGTTTGTTTTTCTGGCTCCATCCTGGTGCAACAGAGGTGAACAGAATTTTGTCTGTGCTTATTATTATTTTTCTTTTTTAATACCAGAAAATCTGCATTATTCGCTGAACTGTTTTAATTGGAGCTACTTTCTGCTAAAGGAAAGTCTCTGAAAAATTGCTGGCAGTGATGATGTCTCAAAATGTTTGCGAATAAAACCAAAACTGCCTGCATGGCTAGATGCAATGTTTTTTTGTTTTGTTTCGTTTTCCCTATTCAGTTGCACACTGCAAACCTAAATCGCAAATTAGGGCCATAAAAGAACCAGTAAAATTCACCCTAGATACACCTACGTAGTCCTCAGAAAACACAGTTACAATGGACTCCTTCATTCCTGCTCGGAAATGCAAATAGATATGTGGAGCTGCCATGCGGGGTGTCCAAAGTGGGAAGTTACCGCGCACGGCTTTAATGTACAGGAGAGGCATAAAAAGGAGCTTGTTCTGTTTGGAAACATCAGGACGGTCATGAAGCTCAGGTTAATGTCAAGAGACGGCGGCTTCCTTTGACGCCAGTATGCTGTGACCTCTCAAAAACCTTCGCTGAAGAGCACAATTGGTAAACAAGAACATAACATATACTGAAATTGTACAATGGTAAATATTTTTGTTTCAGTCATGACACCGAGTGCAGGCGGTTGGCTCAAGCATTTCTCATAAAGCAGGAGGACATTTTCAACAATAAAGCCAACATGAGTTCACATTTTAATAGGCCTACTAGAGTACATCAGCGAGACACAGCCAAGCTGATTATCTCATAAAATGGAAACTGCTTTTAGAGCAATTTAAATTTGCTGCTGCTGAGATGGCCTAGATGGGTTATGGGAATCTGAATAAGCCATTTCAAGCCTTGCCACCCTTGCTGCTGGAACAGAGCCACACATATTTCCACAGGTATTTTAATTCGTGTTTGGAAAAATCCCAAACTTCTGTTTTTAAGCTATCAACACACTCCATTTGACAATTAGTCTCGACCGGAAAAGAACATGAGAGACTTTTTTGGGGGGGGATTTCCTGCTCAAACATATGAGGTCATTACATTTGGGAACATTTGAAATGACAGAATTGTGTTTAAAAGTAAGTTTTACAAGAGCCAGTTTCCATTATTGAATGAACCATAGTAATGTGCATTCGTGTCTGACTGCAAGACAAGAAATTCCTGTCTGCATTAATTGACCAACTACATTGCCAATCACATCCAAATTCTCTTTGCAGGATTTCAATAACCAATCAGTTTTCCATGACACATAACGCTCTTGGCCGAGTCGCTCTGCTCTCGGTGCCAAGACGGACTCAACCAAAACTGTCCATGTCCCCAGTTAACCTTTGTATAGAGCTCTGGTCTCAATGGAGAATAAAAAAAGGCTACTTTAGCATTGTGCTGTGATTATTCAGGCATGAACCATTAGTTCCCAGGGTGGAAAAAAAAAAAAAAAAAAAAACAGAAAATGCAATTAGCTTGTCGGGTAAAGGAAAACGAATCCTAAACATAAAATGTTTTGGAGGAAATTCCACAGTAGCCAAACCAGTATAAATAATACATGATCCCGCAGGAGAGGAAATGATAAGCTGGATGGAGACTTAATGTTAAGTGGCTTCGGTCGCAGACTGAGAAAACAAATCTCTGGTTCGTATATTCAAAAGTTCAGGTATTTTGGAAATTTCTCAAAAAAGGAGAAAAAAAATTTAGAGACGGGAAACAAAGCTTCTTTATAGGATTGAAAAAATTTGAACATATTTTGTCGGTCTAAAGTTTGCGAAGGTAGCTTTGTTACAGGGCCACCTAAATATTTAATTTCTTACAACCGGGGACAATGGCAATGCTATGCTTTTCTAGCCTGTGCATGTGTTAAAATAGTGTAAAGACAGATACACTCTTGAAAGTCAATCTTCTGCAGAAGGACTCATTTTTAAACAACTCTTTCAAATTTGTTTCGCATTTGTCAGATGCTCCCTTGAAATGAAGTAGAAAACACCAAATTGCCATCGTGACCTGAAGAGGCAGCCCTTTCTGTTGTTTTTTTGAGCAAGTGAAAGCTCCAATCTGTCAATTTCTGCTCCAAGTAATGACTCACTGTACCAACCGCAACAAAAATGAGGTGGTACAAACTGTCCCATCCTTATTGATGCCAGCTGCAGTACTGAGACCACAGAGCAGATTCCCAGATGTGAGTAGATGGGTTTTATTATTGCCCAGATTGTAGGTTTCATCTCTGATTCATTTGTATCCGACTTATCCCTTTGCGATTTCCATGGACAGAAGCGTAGGTGCACTTGAAAGTGGTGACCTCAGTTTTATGTACACTTTTGCTGATGATGTGGTTCTTTTGGCTTTATTGGACTGAAACCTCCAATCTGCATGGGATGAAGTGTTTTCAGTAAGCATACAACTCTTGCGCTCTTAACCTGAATTATCCTTTTCCTGGTTGGAATGAAACTGGAGCCAAAAGCGATGGAGTTTAAGTTTCTCAAACTTTTTTTTCACAGGCACAGTGCTAGTAGGGATGTGGGTGTAGTCGTGGTCGTAAGAAATCTGTTCCTGAAGATGAAGCTCTCAATCGCTGTTAAAGTGGCCAAAATAAAAAAAAAGTACCAGCTAAGGCATTCAGGCATCTGATCAGAATTGCGCCTGCAGACTTTCCTAAAAAAGTTAAACTAGACACCACAAACTCTGAGAAGCGACCTTAGGGCAGACTTAAGACAAACTGGAGGGACTCTGGCCAGGAAATAGCTTAGGCTCTCCTCCCAGGAAGAGTAGAAAGACATGACTTGGGGGGAGCAACCTCTGGGGTACTTTTATGAACTTGCTTCAACTGCAACTGGACCCAGATAAGTTGCAGAAAATTAATAGATGGAATTTATAATCAACATACGGATGAAGTGTCATTGAAGCCCAATTTTTTTCTGGATGTTTTCATTACTGGTAAACTGCTGTTCAAGCTGTATAGTAATACACATATTAAATTTCGCTGGACCAATATCAATACCTACACTGTCTAAACTGTCCTGTGTCATACAAGTATTGCCAGTATTATAGCAGTGTAGATTCAATACTGTGACAGAAACTTCCACTGTTCAGCAGTCTACTAGCCAAAGAAAGTGCTGTGCTGTGCTTCAAGAAGGATTAAGGAATCATTAGTCACCAAGTTTGGTTTGTCTTCTCCCTTGACGGCTCCCTGACGGCTGGGGATGGTGGATTTAGAGGTTCGTCCATCATTTTGAGATTCCAGCTTTCTCTGGATAGTGATTTTTAATTTTCCCCCGAAGGCTCAGTTCTTGGCTATTAGTCTTACTAGAAGATCTTCTAAACCCTGTACCAAACTTTTATTTTAATTTTTTGATACATCCTACGGAGGCCATACAAGCCTGAAGCTGCAACAATGAGTGTATTACTAGATGGAATTCTTTTCTTGGTGTAACTTTTAAAAAAAGGTCTCTTTCTATGGCTCTCTCGCACTGCAGTAAACACATCGACACACAACAGGAGCTTTATGTGTGACAGGTAGAGTGAGGTCTGGACTCGGGTAAAAGGGGCTGAGTGGTAAGCGGAGTGCATTCTTGCGTTTCATCCAACATTCGTCTCGGGGAGCAGGGTTGACTGTCTCTCAGTGAGGCGGACCGGCTTCTTCTTGGCCGGTGGTCTTACAGACTAATGTCCACTTAATGTATGATAATGTCTACAGTGGAAAGCTCTTTCTGATATATACAAACTTTGGGTGTGATTCTGCCCTTTGATCAACTTTGCTCCACTGTAAGAGGGTCAGTTGGAGTTTTGTGCAAATTCACAGACGGTGTGAGGTTTAGTCAAATGGTGTATGGTCACATTACATTGTATAGACTGAATCTAAATAAACACTGGGACAAAGATGTTTGATTTTTTAAGCGCAAAATAGGTGCAATTTGACATGGCAAACATCCTCTGTCCTTACCTAGTTTAATGTGTCTAGGACAGACTGGCTGACACTACACTGGAGCTTAAATGGTAGCGCTGCTGTAGGTTTCACAAGGGGTTAAGGGTCTCAGTGTGACTCTAGCAGACCATGGAAGAGGAGCATATAATGACTTCCTAATGACAGCAGTGTAATTGTAGCAACAGGGAGGAGAGGGGGTCATTTCAGGTCGGGAAAAAATAAGCTTGCACCGTCACAACCTTTTTCAATATCTTTTCACAACAAAAATGAAGTCGTGAATAACTTAATTTTTATCCCACCTGCTATACTTGTCGTGGTCCTCCCGTGTAACGTTCCACTCGAAGAATCATTTCACTCAGCTCAAATGTTACATTGGGCAACAACAGAGGTGCAGGAATTTATCTGGCACACCAATGTAGTAATTCAAACCATCCCCACAGATTTAAAGTTGTTTTGGTGAGAGTCTGGACCATCAATTCAAAGCCCTGGAGTGTGCCCATATAAGCTAACACTGGACAGGACTGGGGTCACTGATAAGGGTCTTTTTTCTCCATACCCGTACAGGCTGGCCGGCCCAAGGCTGCAGTGAGCCAAAGGCTGAATAGTTTAGTCGGTTAGGTCTGTGGAGCCAAGTATTCCTCCCGTCTGTCTAACCAGAAACACACACAAACACTATGCGCACACACACACACACACTGCCGCCAGTTCCCTGCTCCTTCAGAATTCTTATCTTCCATCTCAATATGGGGCACCGGCTTGGCAGCGTCAGCCAGAGAACAGTATCACCTTTGTAAAGTGGAATATTTGCCGTATTTCTTAATTTTTCACTTAAAGCCCATCGGCTCATTTTTCAGCGGAGTATTGGCATTACAGGTGGGTTTTGGCCATTTAAAAAAAAAACAAGAAGAGATTAAACTTTACCGAAAAATGCACACTCAGGTACTGAGCTAAGGACAAAACATCTGTAGCACTACGGGTCAAGCATGTCCTAGTCCTCATTTAAGTGCTATTCGGTACAGTTAAAAACATATTTTTCGGATCAGACGAGCCAAAAATAACCGAGGGAGATCTAATGTTCCCTAAAAGTCGTCATGCCAAATTTGGAATTTGTTTATTCTAGAAAACCTCAAATACACCAAATACCCTCAATCGCTGGAATGAGATTATATGCAGCATAAAAATGATGCTGGTGCAGAAATAAACTAAAAATCTATCACAAATGACGAGATGACCAAAAGCAACAGAGCCTGGTTTTTCTTGTGCCTGAGTTGTTTGCTTTGGCATTTTCAGCGATTCTAGAAGAAAGAGAAAACGCAACAGGACCATGAATGACAGTGTGAAGACTCTCGGGTCAAGTGGTAAAGCTTAAGCTAAAGATTTGACACAGCAAACCAAAGCCACATTAAAGGAGGGCTTGAATGTGCAATTAAACCTTTGTTTGAATTTTGTTACCTCTCATTGCCATTTGGATTTGTTAATATACAATGGATTGCACTATAGTGTTTTAAACTTTCTGGAAGACATTCTCCCTTTCTCTGCCTTCAAGTTAATTAAAGCAACTGGAGGCTGGTGGTAAAAGCGGACGTCCACAGGGGTCAGATGTCATGGGGCTCCGTGTAAACGGCACGCTGTTTCGGCTTACCCCAAGCTGTGTTTAACCAGCTGTAGAAGCTGCACTCTGACCAAGGTGTCAGAGGAATGACGGGATAGCTGACAAAAAACACTGCTGCTTTTGGCAGCTTGCCGCCACAATGTCCAGCCGTCAATAAAGAGCTTGTGGGGAGAGGGTGCAAAGCCTCTGTCTCAACTGAAATTAAATTGATGAATGAGCTATACAGCGCAAGAGAGAACAGAAGGGAATGGGAGTGAGGGGAGGTGGCAATGCAGAGGAGAAAGACAGAAGTGATCAGTCATATTAAAAGAAAGGAGGATGCAAAGCTTTGTTCTCAATTAATCAACAAAAGCAAATGGGATCTTTAACATGGCCACGGTTTATCAGGGCCTGTGCCAGAGGAGAAAAAAAAAAGAATAAAGAATAAAGAAGAGTTGAAAAATTGCTGACTGCTTGAGAGAGAAAGACAGAGACTCAGACAGGAGGAAGAAAAAAGTCAAAAAACTATAACCATAGCAAATGTACAAAGGTGCGACTGAGGGATCAACATCTGCAACTGAACAGCGCCCTGTGACCTTTTCATTTTCATCTATATCAGCTACTAAAGCCGAAGAAGAAATCCCATAAGATCCCCTTTCCTTCTTTTCCAGTGATGGATGCCAAAGCTTTGCAGTCAGGCATGTTTGTATTCATCACATAGAAGATACTCGTGTAGCTTATCCAAACTGTTCCTACAGAGGGAGGGTGGAGGAGGTGGGTTGGGGGTGTTGGGAGGGGGGGCCAGGCTTGAGTGTTACCATCTGCCTTGGCTCTGCAGAGTGAGTTGTTCATTACAGTTTGAGGAGTGGGCCCTCGGCCAATCCACTTGCAGCCTGGGTCCATTCAATGACTCGAATGCGGCTGCTTCCACGGCGGCGGTTTGGTGTCACCGTTTCAAGAGTTTGACCGGCCTGGCTGACCCCTGATGAGAATGACCTGGAAGACCTGGGTGCAATGTGCTCATTTCAACTTAAAAATCAGTTTTATCCAGTAGATAGATTCATTCTATTCATAGATCACAGGGAAATCGCTTTCAGTGAGTGGTGCTCATAAAAGATTCCAGTTGTCATACAGACATGGGCGAAAGAAGGCAGCATGAAGACAACAGCGTCTTCCCAAAATTGTAGCGAAACTCTGGGAGAGGCCCTTTCGCGTTTTAACATTAAATTGCCCAGATGCGCAAAGTGAGGTCCATAAGGAAATGCTTTTCCTAGCTCGTCGTGGAGGAACTTGATGCCAAAGGTCATGACACCTGCGCAGAGCCCTGACTCCAACTTCATCCATCATCTGTGGAATGGACTGAAATGCTAATCGGGAGCAAAGTCCCAGCCACCAACATCAGTGTCCTACCTCACTAAAGCCCTTGTGGCTTACTATAAGCCCAATTTTGGGCTACAAATCCCTCGTGATTTGAACCTCTACTTATTGTAACTACTTCTGGTTCAGTTTTGGTCATTCTCCAACCCACAGCTCCTAGTGGAAGACTTTTACTTCGTATTCTCTGAGGCCCGGTCAGGAACCATTGATGGGATTAGCCTGCAAAGAACCACTGAGTCACTGTATGCGATATTAGGCCATACCACTGATTAAGGCTAAACAGTAGCTACTTGACAACATACTTTTCATTGGATGCAGTTAACACAGTTAGGTCTTTCCAGGAAAAAAAAACCTGGTTGACGGAGGAAAAAAAGTGTTTTACATTTCTGGCACCAAGGGCAAACATTTCTGTGAATAAATAAAGAAGGGTTCGCTGGTGCCATCTGGGTGGAGCTCCCTTTACCGTTTCTCTCTGATAGTGCAGTGTTCTTATTATGCTGCTTGACTGCCAAGTGATCCGCTGAGTACAGTACAGCGAACAAACACCACTGCAATTACTCCTTATCACCGGATACATTGTCAAAATAGTGCAGATTTTCCACTGTAAGTAACATTCTGTTCCGTGATTTTCTCAGTGGTCTTCTGAAGTAGAGTCCTCTTCCCCCTCAACTGTCTTGAAATTAGATTGTCAATCAGATCCTAAATTGGGTAAAAATGCAGTCTGGGTTCAAAACACAGAGGAAATGACCCCATTTCTTGACCCCAGTGTCCTACAACAACCAAGAACACTCAGCAGCTGTTAGCATCATTTGTCAGGTCAAAACTAGGTTAAGCTCATTGGCTCATTATTTTAAACTTAGAATTCCTCTTGTCTCTGAAGTGCTTGAAGTTGTGAGGCCAAAACTACCGCCAAGCCTTGATAGGAGCACTCATTTGGAAGCGAAGAAGCATTTGTCTCATTAGTTGTCTGGAAATTAGTTGAATTATTCTTGTCAAGGGATTTGGACATGGGGCGGGGCTCAATTCTAGTTGTTTGGGCAAACTCAGAGAAGTATGCAAATTAGTGTAATCTGCAGGAATTAGACAGCGCTAAGTAAGCTGAACTTGGCGTTTATTCAACATGCAAGAAGATAAAAAGTAGACATGGGAGAGGGAAGAAAAAGAAGGAAGAAGACAAAGCAATTGGCAGATTAAAAGAATTACAGAGTAAATGCATGATATCAGGATACAAGATAAGGAAGACAGTCCTTAAGGGCAATAGGAAGCACTCTAAAGAGTAAACACTTCCATCTTAAATTTCTCTTTTACCTAGTATAAATTTTTGTCATGTATTGAAGGGATTACTAAACAGTTGTGTTGCTTATGCCACACGTTCCTCTTTGCCTCTGGTCTTGACTTAATGTGAAAAAAAAAAATAAAAAAGAATAATTCTGATCCCAGTTTAAAACAAACACACAAAAAGAACACAGAAGGCCATGTGTTAGTTTCTCAGCTTCAGAGCCAAGATCCCTGCAGTGCTGTTACTTATAATGTGCACTGTAACGGTCCACTTACTTAGGATCCCCAACACAATGTGATGTTTCTGCTCCATCTGCTGCTCTGCGCGAAGAACATCATTTCTGTTTTTACAGTCAAGGCTAGTAGCTTCCAACATGTTTTTATTTGCCATATTTCCAGTTATGCCCAGAGAACATCTCCCTAATGTCAGCTTGTCAATGGAAGTTTTTTTTGTTTTGTTTTTTTTTCTTTTAGCCCGATGACAGATATTGAAGTGATGCCATCAGTGTTGGCCCAATGGATGGAAAAAGTATAGAGAAAATGAGAGCTTTGAGGTCTTCAATTTAACAGTTTGAAACTTTGAGAGCAGAGATGAAACAAAAGGAGTAAATCCCTTGTTATTACTGGCTCTAACAACTGGCTCTTCACCCTGCTGAGCATAAATTTCTGAGTAGCAGAAATGCAAAGAAGCCAGTGAGGCTTCCCGTGAGTGTGCTGCCTCTTCTTTATTTTAACTTGTACAGCAAACAGACACAATAAAGAAGGTAATGGCCATACAGTGAATCTTAATATGCAACATCGGAAATAAGCAAGCGTTGCAACCACTAGAACAGCAGCCCCATATGCTGAAGACTATGGTTGCACCCAGGTGTCAAGGGTGACTCAGTATGAAGAAGGTAAATGCCAGAATAAAGCATAATGCACACGAAGCTACGGAAGCAGTAGCTTCAGAGTAGGGTTTTTGGTTTGATTAATTGTCAGTAAATGTCAGAAAATAAGGAGAAATGTTCTCTAAGGTCTCCCAGGGGGAATTTTACACACACACCTCTCTCTAGTAATTGATGTCTCAGTGCTCTCCAGAGTGAGCAGTTTGATTTACAGAGCTATTATTGAGGTAACGTAATCCAGAAGCAACTGCTCCTTTGTTCAGCTGGTCTAAAGATGGACATGTGCGTAAACGTGTGTGTGTGTGTGTGTGTGTGTGTGTGTGTGTATACGCCCGAGTTACACACTGTATACTGCATGGGTGTAAAGCTTTCCAGATTTAGACGCTGACCTCTGCCCTTGCCAACAGTCACCCTATAACCGAGGAGATCGCACATAGCCGTTATCCTCCAATAAAAATCCTCGACAAGTACCCGCTGGCAACTTGACAGGCTCTTTGATCCTAAACATCTGACTTGGAGTTTGTTTCCACATCCGGGAGATAACTGACAGCATGACAATGTCGACCTTTACTCACACAGAATGGAATTACCCTTCGCGGTTTTACGTGTCCACCAACCAGTCAAGTTGCAGTTTAAGTCCGTGTCTGCCTTGGCTCACGATATACGTGGTGATGACTTCAAGGAATTCAGTTAAAGCTGTTTTATCATAATTAGCGTATGAATTCCTGAGCTGTGGCCAAAAACGCACATTGTGAGGTCACATTGACCTTGACCTTCAAATTCTAATAGTTCATCCTTGAGCCCAAGGGAATGTCTGCCTCAAAACAAACATGATATTTCAGGAGATTCCTTGAGGCAATCTCTTGAAATATCATGTTAATGAGAACAGGATTGACAGACAGACATAAAATAATAAATAATGATGCCAGCCATGGCTGTGGTCGGTATGGAGGTTACAAAACAGAAACTCAGGATGTTCTTGTTCAGTTTCAAGTTTCAAGCCCTTAGTTGCTATTCATCAATAACTGAAAATGGCAAAAGCCAGTGTTTTAGATTCAGAGATAACACGGAGACAAAGTTGTTGACTTTGTTCCCCTTGTTTAACTGTTAGGTGTTGTTTTAGATAATCACAGGTCAATTTCTGCTCGAATTCAACGTCCTTTGTGAAACAGTTCAGTAGATCTAGTGTATATAAATGATTTTTCAAAGTAAATTGGTTCCAGCCTGTCTGCCTTTTACTGACAACACATACAAATTGCTAACAAATGCTGGAAAATCAAAACACCTGTTGGGATAGTTTAGGGTGGACAGCCACATGTCCTGAGCCATAGGAAATAATCAAGAATCTTCCTCTATCTGATTATACAGATGCTTTGATGTAAAAATATTAGTGTTGGGCCTGATGTGATGGGGTGACTATTAAACTGCAGAGAAGTGTGTCTGTAACAAAAAAGGGTCAATTAAGCAACTTTTTCTTTTTTTTTTTTTTTTTTTTTATTAATCGCTCCAACATGTAAATTGGAACTTCTTTACCTATTTTATCTTTATTATAGAAATACTTCAAATACTCTATCTTTACTTTGTCAGTGTCTGACCTTCATACCTCCCTGACCCGTTTTCCTCATTTTCACCTTTAATCAGGAGCCAACTGCAAATTATGAGCCAGAAAATGTCCAAATTGAGACACTAGATATGAAAATGAGAATTGGACAGAACAGCTTTATAGTATGTGTAGTGTGTAAGAGTGATAGATAACCTATTATGAGACAACATTCATCTTTCTTTTTCTTTTTCTTTTTTTTAAAGCCTTTCTTCATCCATGACAATGTAAACATCTTCATCGTTGACATTCCCAATCCCATAAATCTGTCTCTGGCCTTTACCACCCAGTCTCCTACAACTTTTTTCACAACCCCGCATGGTTTGCAAAGGTGATAGGTTTCAATAGGTCTCTCAGTGGGACCACATTCAACTAATATGAAATAGTAGCCATCTACATAAATGTAAGCTGGTCACAGTAAAATTATTATGAAGTCTAACGTCTTGTCGTACACGAGAAGTGTAATCTTCCCCAGAGCTCTGAGTAATTCAGTAAGTCAGTAATTGTTTCATAAATGCCAGTATCTTATGTCATTTGAAAATGGCTCTTCAGCAGAACTCATGATACAGTATTTGAACACTGTACCGTAGAGTGTTCGGCTCAGTAGCTGGCTCACTAGCATTTACAGAGCTAACGAAAAACCATTTTGAGTTCGTTCAGAGCAACATTGGATACGAACCAAACGAGAAAGATTCTCAAAATTCTGACTTCATGTATCAAAAAGAGACAGATGTTCAAATTTTCAGCTATCAGTTATACATTCTTGGAGATTTGACAAAACAAAATATACTAGAGGTCGCTTCTGAGAACATCAAAGAATGTGATCTATAATGTAAGTGGGATTACACTCTAACTGGGTCCAGTGTTCCTTGGGTGCGTTATAAAAATGCACCGTATTTTCCAGACAGCTTTTGAAGTGGTGGTGGTCTGCTGCCGCCGCCGAACGAAACATGGAAGAAACATGTCTCTGAAACCACAATCCTCTCCCACCATGAAACCAGGAAAGACCTCAGTCATAACCCTGAGGAACACCATGTTGTCCTTCACTTGAGAACCTCCAGGGTTACAAGACAAGTCAAGGCTGTAATAATAACGATACTGCCTGTCACACTCCGCTTGTTCCAGACCATTACATACATGTTGCATCATCTGTTGGAAACTTCACAGGAAGGCCTTGAAGTCACTCAGCAAACTTCATCTTTTATGAAAACGGTGAGAACGGGGCAGTGGTGAACTGTCAGTTTTAAAATCTTGCCATTAAAAAACACCTCTTCGGGAGTGAGAAGAGGAAAAAGATGAATGAGAGGAAACTGTCAGAGACTGTACTGCTAAAATATATGTTGTGACATTTCCAGCTGGCCAATATAATGCTAAGCAGCAACAGGCTTTTCAGAGTTAAGGATGCGGCCTGCCAGCTTTATGAGATATCTTACATGCACCTAACATGTAGGGTCAACAGGGTTTTTATATATAACTCTTTAGCTTCACTTTTCTTTACATATTTTGTCTATTTAAGCACAAATCCTGTGTTTTCTTAGAGCATGTCTCATTTTTAAAATAACTGAGCACAAAATCTTGAAGGAAAACCGACCACATCTGAGGATTCTATCTGGTGGTCAACGACCAACATGAGAAAACTGCTTCCTCCCAGTGTCTCTGGCCGAGATCGCTCCCCCTCCACAGGTACTCCATTAATCTGAAACATATCAGCCTACATGTCCTGCTCTAGTGCGTTCAACAAGAAGGAAAAAATATCAAAACAAAAGGATAAAACTGCAGCCAAAATATGGAGGTCTTGCCACGGGCGTTTACAGTTAGGTTATGCTCAATAATGCATCAAAAGTAAAAGTGATTTCCCTGTCAGTGTTATTTGCTGAGAGGAAATTCAGTCAAGGTTCACAGTTTTTTCTTTTTCTTCCCGCTGCCAGTGGGAGAGTTATCAAGTCCAGGGTTGCCTGCTAAATGGGCAGAAGTCTCCTCGGGCAACCACAATATCACATTAAATTTGTTCTCCTCCCCTTGGCCACGTTGCCAAGTTTGACTCAGCTGCTAGAGTTTGCTGACAAGAGGGTATACAGTGCTGTGTTCAAATTGAAAGAGACAAGGCTTTTTATTGCGAGCGAGGAGAGGATTTAGGAGCCGACTTGTGAGCAGGGACTTTGGAAAATTGTGTTATTTGTTCTCGATCCTTTCTAGAACAACACTGTACATCTATAAAAAGTTTTATCAATACAATATCATATTAGACCATTCTTAGAGTTCAGGATTTTGACATGATTCGTAATTATGTTGATGGAAGACATACTTCGCTACGATATCTAACAAAAGGAAATAAGAGCACTTAAAAAATCTGATTAAAAAAAAAAAAAAAATCGGGGATGCCAAAAAGCAAATTGTACAGCTGCGATGGATTAAAAAAAAAAAAAAAAAAGAATACAACATAACAGAATCAACATTACCAAAGAGACCACCAGGACTTACCAGACAAACCACAGAAAAAATTTACCAGCTTTTCACTGTTTAGCTGCAGTTAATTTCATGCTCTGTTTTCCAGATACGTGCCTCTAGCTGCCATTATTTTGGATTAAAACTACTGCCTTCAGCTCCCCCATGTTGCCAAGTTTCATTCAATCTTTCATATATGTTTTTTTATGGGTTCACTCAACCACAAGGGAAGTAGCTGTTTGTGAGAAGGTTAATCATTTCCTACCATGACCACCTATACTAAATAAACAGAAGGATTCAGCTGATAATGTCATTCCAATTTAGTGAGAGAGGCTTGACTATTGACCGAAACGGTTTTGCTGCCTTTTATTTGGAATAAATATACAAAACTGAAGTCTACCGGCATTTGTGCCAAAATTCAATAGTCTGACAGCTTTGCCATGACTCAGGGCTTGTTGAGTGATTTTGAAAGGAGCTGCTGATATAGCAAGGAAATGGCTTTCTTCTGTCGCTGCTGTTGTTGGCAGAGGGTTAAATAAGGACTGACCTTTGCCCTTCCGTCTGTGGGAGGTTGGAGAACGGATCTGGTTTTTCCGTTTTCTCTACACCTCGGTAGAAGACACTGTTGAAAAGTTTGGAAGCTTAAGTGCCCAACAAGGGGAGCCTAAAGCAGTAATCTTACTTTTGTGTCTTGTTGACCCAAAGCCCCAAAACAATTATGCATAGGACTGGAGGCTTCCTATGAAGTATAGTGAAAACATCAGGACTGTTTTCAGAGGCTAAATGGGTGCTGAATCTGCTCTCCGGTTTGAAAGCTTTTGGGAAAACAGATCTGTTTTTCTCTTTGCTCTGGTCAAAAGAGGCCGCTGAAAGCTTTAGGGGCCTGAGCCCCAGACCGGGATGTCTGAGGGATGGACTGTTGACAGCATTGTTCAACCAATGCCCGCCCGCGCTCGCTCAACTCACCTAGAATAATATTTTTAGGTTCCAGTCCACACCACTGGAAACTGCAAAAATTCTATGTGGCTAATTTTTTTTTTCTTCTTTCAAGAATGGGTTTTCAGAAGTCCTCGGTTTACACTTGAGATTAGCTGCTCATTGTCCTATTTGCAATCATTATTGCCTAGCGATGGTTTTTATAAAAGCAGCAATTAATTCTGAAAAGCTTTCTCGGGTGAAAATGCACTGTACAGCTACATAATTGAAGTCATTTTTGAAGTGGATTTCCAAGGACAGAGTGTAAAGTGCCATGTTCATCCAATCAAGCTGCAGATAATGGTTTTAGTTAAACATTTCTTGGAATCTGTGACAGAGGATGAGAATCCCATCTTCAAAAGAGGTTTACTGGCACATTTGTTTTCTAATGATTTCTAAGAGATACTTGCCTCTGTCAGATGGCAAAGCATTAAAAGAGTCACACTTGCTCTGCTCGCTCTTGAGATCAAATAAATTAATTCTGTAGTAAATCGATCTGGCTGATCACTGCTGCGCAGTTTTGCTCGTCAGCTTAGGTATGCAAACCTGGTTTGTGTCATAAACTGTACAGCTTGAATGACTTACTCTATTACGTAAAAGGCTCAATAGATCTAGACAAAGGACACTTGTCCTTTTTATGATCACTTACAGCTAGAAATGAAAAGACACTTTCATGCAACAGTTGTGCTTTTCTTATGACAGAAAACATCTTTTTTTTCTCTCACACACATTTTGTTTGTTGTGAGATCACATAGGGAGAGAAAAAATTAGTCCACTGGGAGATTCGTACGCTGTTTTGATGATAATAAATTTTATGCCACAGAAGAGAAAACTAACTTGGGACACGTCATGATTTTAAGATGCTAGATACCAGAAAAACACAGTCCATGTTCCAACAAATCACCCAGAGCCATATGAAACAAAGCCACTTTGAACAAAGCTTCAAGAAGTGAAGAAACCCATCACTGGATGTTTGGGTTCATTTCTGTGACCACACAAACTTGAAGTTATGTTAGCAGCCTTTCTTGAATCCAGCTTTACTAGACAACAAGAGTCTACTGATTCTGAATTTTCATGCACCACCACAGCAGTGAATCCCACTTGCCAACGATAACCATGATGCAAACGTTGTGAACTTTAAATTGGAAGCCACAACCATGTATCAGTCAAGAAAGAAACCTTTTGAGGTAGATAATCAAGACAAAATGTGTACAAAAGGCCACAATGGAAGAAGTTTTGTCCCCTATTTTTCTATCTTTGGTAGCCTGTGCTCTTTAACTGTAAGAGAACAGTAACAGTTAATACAGTCTGCTCTGATAAAAAGGGAAAGCAGATTATAAGCACTGTTTTTTTGTTTTTTTGTTTTTTAAACCATAGTGGAATAGTGCCACATTTTTATGGTTTGGAGTAAAGGCCAAAGAGTCTACTACATGTACAAAGATAATTGCTGGTACTGCTAATGAGAGGCCAAGAGCAAAAATTGTAGAAAAGCACTGACCACAAACCAAGGTGAGAAATTGACTTTCAAAGATTCCTGCATAAACTCAAGAGCAGAGAGAACACCACTTTGCTTTTTCCTAACTGTGGGTGGTTATAAGGAAAGAAAGTGAATGGACAACTTTATTAGAAAGAGGGGACCACTAATATGATGAGGGAGGAGAAAGATGGAGGACAGAAGGAAAAATTAATCCAAAAAAAAGGACAGAATTAAGGAGTGATGGAGAATAAGTGATGCTGGTTGATGTTTGTTACTCACCGGCGGTGGTGAAATGATACAATAAATTGAGACCAAACCATGAACTGGATTTGTGTTTGGATTTTCCTGAAGTGAGCCAACAGTATGCTCAGAAACCACGCAGCTGCAGACCAGCTGAGCGCACAAACACACACACATACAAACACAAAACACACACAAACACACAAAAAACAGAGCGACAATCAGCACCCCCATTGATCCCGCCCCCCAAACTGATCAGAATCAGATGCTCCTAACGGAGTCTTTACAGTCGTTCCCTCCGGCCATCTACATATTGATCCATTTCCTGGGCTTCGAGCCGCCAGCGAAACACATCTGTCCCCCTGCAACTGCAAATGATCCTCGTGAGAACGAAAGACTTACAGGATACAAGCACTTGATAAACCCAACAAGAATCAAGCAGGTGGTCTTCAGGCCGGGCTAACATGTTCCAAATACGGAAACAGGCCACAAAGTTGAAGCGAAAAAAAAAAAGGACAAAATTCAAGTGTCAGTGATGAGAAGTTTAATGTCCCCAAAACAAACTCCGTCTTTGAAGTCTTTTTTTTTCCCCTCAGACAATAACACATCTGGAGAGAAAGAAGGGCCACAAAAAGGTTCAAGGGTGGGACAACATACCAGTACCACCGCCTGAGCTGTGACCCGGTGCAACCTTGCGGGAGATTGTCTGGTCTCATATTATTTCGGCCATTCAGAAGGGGGGGGGGTTAACCGTATGAAAGTGAAACTACAAAACCCCTAGTGGTGATTGACCATTTGAGGATGATTAACTACACATCTAATAAGGATCACTTGAGTTCAAATTAAGTGTCAGTGCAGCAGTAATTAGCCTAACGGCGTAGAGCCACTCTTATCCTCAACACTAACATCCTGCTTTGGAGGCAACAGACCAGTCAAACAAGCAGAGGTCAGCGTTTCAGCGTGAAAAACAGGGAAATGACGTCCGCCGCGTCCCCGGAAGGGCCCTCCTGCAATGCAAAAACCTGCATGCAAGTGCTTGTAGACGTTACGACGGACTTGCGGTTCGACAAATATCAGGGTAAGTTGGGGACGCCGGAGTCCTCGCTCCTTATGCGCCGCCATGTATCAGGGCCACACACAGCTCCTCCGTGACCACATTAGAAAATGATGCTCCGTTGCTGTGTGACGGGACGTTCTCTCTCTCTCTCTCTCTCTCTCTCTCTCTCTCTCTCTCTCTCTCTCTCTCTCTCTCTCTCTCTCTCTCTCTCTCTCTCTCTCTCTCTCTCTCTCTCTCTCCTCTCTCTCTCTCCCCACACACAGCTGAACAGACACCCGCTTGTTTCTGCTCTATCTTTCCGCCCTGACAGACTCTTTCCAGACTGTTGGTGATTCCGTGTTTTGCAAAGGCCAGGAAGCAGGCCACTCCCGGGAAGATAAACATGCTAATTCAGACCACTTTACATTATCGTAAATTGCAGTTTTGATGTGTCTCGTCTCTACCTACCCCCGCTGCCGGCTACCTATGAGCCTGCAGTTTCCTACAGGAATGCAGGACAAAACATAAGCCATATCTTGTGTCATATTTTATTCATTGAAATGTTCTCACAGCACACAGCATGAACTGTGGCTTGGTCACAACCATGCCCTTTTACAGCTGTAACCATGTTTATATGTGCTGTAATGATCCCCAGTTGCAAGAGAGGAGCATTTTCATGCTGCGTCATGTTCAGGAGACATTGAACAGCTCCATGTGAGCAACTAGGAGGCAGTGGCCCCGGTCGAGGGCTCTTCATTAGTGGACACTGAGGGCAGAGAAGGTGTTTCTTGCTCACTCTCCCCCACCACTTTGTTCCATCTGGTCTAGAAACTTTCTATTCTCCGGTCACAGGCCTGCTCCTCTAAGCTGTACTTTGCAAACACACCATTATCTACCCAATCGCAATGTCCACTGAAGAGATGAGCTACCGGGGAGCTCGACCTACGACCGGCGTGTGAATGCTCAACATGGTCAGGAAAGACTACGGGTGTAACACAAGGCTTGTTAAATATCTGCAAACAGTGGTAAAGTAGTTAGTTAGTGAAGAAAAGTGAAGAAAGTAAGAAAAGACTTTGTCCTGTGAAATAATAAAGTTATGGCTTTTCACCCAATGGAATTAGCAGTTGCAGACCTAGGGGGCTAGGGGTCAATAGGCCTCAGCCTTGACTGTTATTAAGAGTTTTCATTGCAAAGTGCAAAGGGCATAATGTCCACAAAGACTGAAGGCATAACTCAAAATGTTCATTTACAGGAAAGAAGCAATCATGAGTCTATCAGGTAGAACTTGGTTTGCCAACGCTTGGAAAGACGGGATAAACAAAAACAGCAAAAAAAAACAACAACAACAAGCATTTAGTATAAAAGCTCTTTGAAGGTCAGTTAGTGGGTTTTTTTAGGTGAGTGATGACTGATGTTCAGATAATGTCAACTTAATGGATGTTAACCAAAGATAGGCTATCTCAGGAATTCAAACCTGTTTGCAAAACATCAATGTTTCCCACTAAAACTGCTTTTTATGAAGTAGTGTTATAACTAAGGATAAACCGTACTCAGATCCTTCCACTAATCTGTTTTACAAGGTCCTGACAAATCTGCTCGTGAAGTTTTACTCAAAGAGGCCAGACAACAATAAACTGTAAAAAGCTTCAAAAAAGCCAAGGTCAAAGTAGGCAGCTCTGGCGTCGCACCTTTAGCCTCCCACACAGAATCCTGTCTATACTCAACACATCCTGCGTTTGTCCGCCGGTTTCATGGTTTTGAAGGGAGTTGTCTCTCTCATCTAAATGTGTTGGTGCTCACACTTTGTCCACGACTCAAAATAGTGACTTGTTTTGTCCAAGGACAAGTTTGGCTATTCCTGTTTACGCTCCAGGATAACGCATATGTTTTTGATTGTTGTTTGTTTTAGATTATTTGCAGATTCAACCTTTAAAAGACTGAAGCAGCTTTCTTCAAAGACCTATGTCAGCAGAACAGTCGCTAATAAAACTCAGTGATCTTTTTACTAATTCTACATTTTCTCCGTTTTTCTTTTGAAACTTTTTCACGAGCTTCAAAACAACACTTCATTAAAAAGATTATTAAAAAAAATAAGGTAATCTGGCAAAATCAATGACTGTAAAACTCATCGCTGTGACAAAGTCGCAAAGTCAAACTGCACTAATCACTAGTGAAAGAAATTAATTGGGAGCCAGATGAACATACGAGTTGTTATATTTGATAAAATTTGGCAGCTGGTTGACAATAATCTGGGATGTTGAAACACATTGCAATGTTACACACAACTCGTAGTACATCTTGAATCAGTTTGAGGCTTCTAACATATAAAAGTAAATAACCACAAGAAGGTCTTGTGTCACTGCCCCAGGGAACGAAGAAACAAATATAAAAAGTCAGTGAAAGGATTAGGACAAAGTTCATCTAAATTTCAAAGCTTCAGAAAGGAAATTCTTCATTTAAGCAAATGGCAGAGTGATATAGCTGATTTTATAAAAAATAAATAAATGAATAAAACAAAAAGTTTTAAAGAAACAGTTTCACATTTAAGGAAATATGATTATAGCTAATTAGCCTAGCTTAGCATTTATTTATTTATTTATTTTTAACCTTTGGACAGAGCCAAGCTAACTGCTTCCACCTGTTCCCAATTCTTATGCTAAGCTAAACCAACTGGCTGATAGCTGTAGTTTCACTTTTACTGTGCAGACCCAAATCACAACTATTTACTCAACTAATTCTTGTCAAAGAAACTCAACAAGTACTTCTTCCAAAATGTTAAACTATTGCTTTAAGGACCCAATGACCTAGATATCTGATTTTTCAGTTTTTGCTGTTTGGCAGTGGAAACGATGGCTTATTTGTTTATGATAATGGCGGCTAAAATGGTGCATTTTTACCCAAGCTCTTCAGTGTGTTTTACATTTTGTTGACCAAATGGTTAGAGAGAATGTGCCTTTTTTATTTTTTTTAAATGGAAAGGTATGACCAGTCCAAATCCTAATGTGTCTTGCTAAAATGTACTTGAGCCAAACACCGACACTGCTCACTCCCTGTACAGGGTAACAGCTTCAGCCAAAAAGAAAAAACCAACACTAAAAGGTTCCAGTTGAATGCCTCCACCGATCACACAAGTCGTTCGCATATGAATTCTTGAGTCAGGACAAAAACACGTCGTGTGAGGTCACGGTGACCCTCTAACTTCTGACCACCAAAATCTAATCAGTTTTTTTTTTTTCCAATTGGTCCAAGTGAATGCGCCAACGCATAATTACTTGTAGGCATCTGCTATGCACAGTCTCAAGTGTAAACATTATTTATGTAATTACCTCATAATGCAGCCGAAAAAGTCATTTTCAATCTGGGCAAACTCCTACAACCCACTCGTCCATTTGACATGCAGAGTATAAACACACCTCCGCACAGTCATCGAAAAAACCGGCCACTTTGCCTCGTCCAACATTTAGCGGCAGTCGCAATATCCTTTGGTTGTTTGTACCAGTTGGTTTGTCGTAGATTTTACTGCCTACTGTCTAGTATTATGTATTTCAACCAAAAAAAAAAGAAAGTAAACGTTAAAAAAAAACAAAAAAACAAACTGCATATCAGTTGACACACTTGTGTGTTTTATCTTGTCGTGGACGGAAACAAACTGAACCATCGTTTATAGGGAAATGTCACATGCTTTAAAAGTCTCCAGCGCTGTGCATGTTTTCACTTACTCATTCATGCGATCATTGTTGGACGGGACCAAGTATCTTACTGTCCTCGAGTTGAAATGAAACTTAATCAGAACCTGGTGTGTGAACCTCTGCGCAGGGCTGCGGTCCAGTTGACCTACATCAAACTAAAGCCAAACCAGGATCTCATTAAGTCAGAATCAAGACCAAATGGATGTGGAGGGATTTACATATTACTTTTTTTTTTTTAAACACTCATTGTCATCTTACTTCTGTTGACAAATCTCATTATCAAGAGCCAATATAGAGGTGTAACTGCTGCTATTCCCTGGAAGCTAAACCTATGTTTAACCTGAATTAAAACGGACTATTGTCCCAGTTTTCTCGACAGCTTTTGTTTAGACATCGTAGAGAAACGCCCCTCATGCTCAGAAACAGGACCTAATAGTTTCCAGAATCTGGAAACAAAGGTTTTCTAAACTTTCAAACAAAATATACTCACACAAGGAGCCAAGCCTGAACTTCTGAATTTGAATAAAAAAGTCAAACACTTACAAAAACGATCTTTTATATTTATAATGTGATATATGAGGTGGCTGTAAACTTATTAAATTCTGCTGGTGCAATAATCAGTTAATCAATATTCACTTTATCAAGAAGCTATGCTACTTAATGATAAATCAAATCGTTAAGTGATCGTTAAATGATTTATTTTAACTTCAGCTGTAGATCAAGAGTAAGTACATGGTTAGTCATTAGGAGTCAGGGTTTTGTGATCAGCTCCACCATCTAGTGTAAAGTAACAGAGATGCATAGTCAGATCTTTTGTATACTTAAACCAAAGCTCATAATTAGGTTAGTAAACTTAATAAAGGTTTGTGATGGTTGGGTTTTTCATGACAAGAGGAACATGATCCTACAGTGAGCTCAGCCCCACAAAAGTAGAAAATGAAGAAAAAAAAAAAGGGGGAAACCTGGATTGAAATTTTAAAAAAAACAAACAAACCAAAAAAACATATATTAAGTTTACCTCCCCTGAAAAAATGAAAGATAAGAAGAAAATAAGTTTGGCTTTTGCTCACTGAAAAGAAATGATTTAAATTTAAAGTCAGATAAAACAGTGATCATCTATTTTTTAATATTCTGATTCAAATCAGCTTCATCTGTAGGTCGAACGTGTGTCACGTACGAATCTGCATTAAGCCACATGATCCTCCGCTGGTAACATCTAACAGGTTTTCACCAGCAACCTTCACACACTTTTACTGATCTCCACGGACCCGCGTCGTAATAATCTTCGTCCTTCACGTTGACACATTAACACGTCGTCGTAATTATCACCATCATCGCTGCCATCGCCCGCAATCTAATCATGGTAACCACATTCACAAAGAGTCGCATCATGTCATTCATTATCCCTTAATAGCCAAGTGTGTCTTGGGCATTCATGTCATTCCTTCGAGATGATTAGAAACATCATTATTTTTGAATAATCACCATGTGCAGGGCAGATGGAGACCAAGAGGAGTTGGGTTGCGTGTTGGCACGTGGGTCTTCTCCTGGGTATGGCGTATTGGCAAATGCAAGCGTGTGCATTAAGTGCACACGTGCGAGCGAGCATGCCCAAGTGGAGCATCCCCGTGTAAAATTCATTAGCAAGTCCAACTGCTGATTCAAGTAATCACCCCGGGCTGAAGACGTCAAAATATAGGCGGTGATCGTTAGCATGTTGCTCATTAGCGAAGCTCTAAAGCAGCCCGATCCCCTGGGCTGTGCTTTTATGATTCCTCTGAAAACCACGACTATAGAAACAACAAAGACGATACCAAACAGCACTGATGCCTGGATCCTTAACAACTTGAGCCAAAGTCGTTTATATTGGGGTCTTTTTTTCTTTTGTTTAATTGTTTATGCAGCTTTGAACATCTTGTTTAAAATGCCTGATTCATTGATTTACTCTATTCACCAGTTCCTCTGCTCACATAATGACTGAATGATTGCCTCAATGATTCATTTACTCATTAAATTTCTTTGTATATCAAGCTGTCTTGCATTCATTTGCTCATTTATTTCCTCAATTTTTTTGCCATTAATCCTTTCCTCTGCCCGTTCATCATTCACTAAACTTTCTGCCGACACCATCATCCATGCAGTTGTCATTTTATACATTGCTTTGGACATGCGCCATCAGTTTTGCATTCATTCATTTCTTCATTTCATTTTTTCCTCAACTTCCCCATTAATCTATTCATCCTGTTCATACATTTTCTCAGTCACTGATCTGCTGATTCATACATCCATACATTTTTTCATTTATTCATCAATTTATTTGTTCATACTGTAAGCACAAGTCTGCCTTTCTTCTTTTACTTAGATAATTAATCTAAAGTAATTTACTCACGACTCGTTCACTCACATTCATTCATTAATATGCTGAAAAATTAACTTTCTTATTCATATGTCCATCCATTCTTCTGTATAATTTTCTCTCTTAGTGTTATTTTCTGCTAAACCAGTAAATTCAAGTTCCTATTATGTTGTTCATTCACCCAATCATTCATTACCAGCTAATGTGTCCATACACCCATGATCAACACTACGTGGGTGGTCATTACCAGAGGTTGCTGTGTAGATTTTCATTTTTTTTCTGTCCAACTTAAAATGAAAGAAAACACTGATGATCCAGTTCATGGAACTTACTTTGTCCTGCCAGCACTCAGTTCTGCTGCATCTGCCTAAAACCCATCAGGACACACTGGTAACGCACACACAGCTGAGAGCTAGCAGCACGAACCACTTCACACTAAGGAAACGGATTATATGAGCAATTTTTTCAAAACTGTGAGCAGAAATGTGAATGTTGCCAAGGAGACAGCTCTGTTTAAGAATATTTACAGCGTGCAGCCTGGAAATATTTGTCCCTGGTGCTCTCTCTCTCTCTGGCAAGTGAGCCAGCATGTGTGTGCGTGCACACAAACACACACACACACTCACACACGCACCCTCCTTGAAAAAGTGAATCATGGCAGATGATTATGAATATGGCAAAAATACAAACAGCCTAAGTGTGGAGCCTCTAGCTCGGGCAGCCTCTGCAGGATCTACACTGGAGGAAACCGAACCACGAAATCTCCCTCTAAAAAAAAACTTTTCCTTTAGCCAGACAGTGAGTCACCTCCAGTCATCTCCCCACACACATCCATTGTCAACTTCTGCTGGGTTGCCAACATCTATCTCTACAACTTCTTTTGAGTCAAAACTCCTTCTTACTCTCATATTTCACTTAATTTACTATTTAGTAACAGGATTTTATTGCAAAGTGCTTACATTTTTTTTTTTTTGCCATCAGTATTTGTGGTTAATTTAACAAGTCAGTCTCTGACAATTGAGCTCCGTGGGGCCACATTAGTTAAAGAGACCCTGTAATTATTTGGCTTCACCCAGACATTGCAGCTTTTCTGACATGAAGGTCCTTGTGATGATCTTGACCTTGTGATAGGTCAAGATATCCACACACAGACACACACAAATGCCAATCTGGATTCCGGCACACTGATGAAAGCAGTGATAGTATATTGACCTGTCTGCCTGAAGGCCAGGATGAAAGCTGATAAAATGAAGCTCTAAGTCATAACTGCCCGTGACCTTCCTGTCTGACAAGCACCTTCCAGCTCGAACTTTAAGAAATCAGTAGCAGCATTACGTCATCTACCCTTACTCCATCATGCGGTGCTACTGATTTCAGAGCCTGTCAGTCAGTCAGCAGTTTCCCCTGGTTCCAGTTGCAATGGGAAAAAAATCTGCAGCTCTTTAAGTACTAATTGGGACCACGTTGAAATGCCCTGATTGATCCATTAATCATGGAGAAGAATCTAGATTAAAGCTGTGAAAACAGTCTGGAAGGGCAGTAAAGTGCAACGCCAGGACTCTGAAAAACATATCAGTCAAGATATAATTGAAACCATCACGCAGCAGCACAGGAGCTTGTGAGGTATTTGCCTTATGCAACCGATGTCATGATGCTAATCTACAAGCAGTGGCTCCAAAAAGTTTGCAAAGTTTCCAAAGAGTTGAGGGGGGGGGCTCCATGTTTGACTCTCCACAGTTACCACCCTACGTGCATTTCAACAGGAAGCATCCCACAGGATGAATGATCTTATCAAAAGGAGGTGACTAATGTAAATGTGTGCTCAAATCTCAGACTCAAAACCCCTGGAGACTTTCCAAGGATCCTCTCTGTTAAGGCACTTAAATCATCATCCACATGTGAGAGAAGTGATTTGATGATTTGCAGTGAAAATGAGAGAAACCATTTGCCAGGATGTTACCATAATAACCAGAGGGAAATAAAATGTGTGTTTGTGCTACTCAATATTTAGTTAATAATGAACTCGGCTTGTCTTTCTGGATATTTTGTAAGTTCCAGTGCCACTATCTTTATTACTATAACCATTAAACAGGTCCAAAATGTCCTCAAGTATCACAAAAATATTCATTTGCACTCCCTGCCAATGAGATCACACCGGTCTTGTCGTAATATTTAAGCATCCTATTCAAAGTAATATCATGCTGTGCCCTCAGTGCAAAAGTTAATCCATTCCAGGACCAGAGTGAAACAGTTTCATCATTCATATTCAGCACACGAAAACTCTTGAGCCAGCAGAAAGTTCAACAACAGCAGAGGGGAAAACAAAAGAAAAAAAAAGGAAAACTTTTTTCTGGCAGCATGCAATCAACAGAGTGTGTGCACGTACCGTCCAGCAGCTGATAGGCAGAGGAGTGACGGCAGCAGAACCGCAGGACTAGTAGAAATAATCCAAAGAACCAGGGAGGAATGCTGCACAGAAACAGAACTGAAGAGTGATTAAACTGCCTAAAAGTTAACTTGGAACAACTTCCTCATTGAAAACACTGAGCCTTTCATTTACCGTGAAGACATCTTCAGTGATGGCGAGCTTAGATCCAAGCTAAACTTGCCCTGTTCATGTGTGAGTGTGACAGAGTGAGAGAGAGATGGAGCGATGGAGCCCACTCTGACTCGCTCTCCCACTTACTCCAAACTAAAATCCTCTCACTCTCCTCCTCCTCCCTTTTGCTCTCCCTCTCTTTCTCTCTCTCTCCCCCCCCTCCCCTTCCCCCCGGTTTCCAGTCAAACAAAGGCAGCTTCAGTGCATTTGGACTCCAGGGGCCCTCGCAAAGCTGAAACCTGACTCCTTGCGTCTCTCTGCGGACCACCGCTTTCTGATCCGGCCCTCCCCTCAGACATCGCAACCCTAGATACAAATTAACACACTCAAGTTAAATCCTCCTCCCCCACTTGTTCCTGTTCCTGCTGCTCCTCTACATTGGTGTGGTTTCTCTCACTTTCCCTGTCCATTAAAGCGAGTGCGGCCTTGACCTATGGAAGGGGAGCTGCCTCAGGAGCCGCAGAGACGAGTCCTAATCTCTATAGTAAGTTAATTAAATTATCACGGATCAGAGAAAATATTCAAACAGCTAAAACCAAGCCTCTCGATGGCATGTGCAGGAATGTGTTAATCTTTGTCTCTCTGTAGTTAAATAAGTTCAACCTACTCAAAGCAAACAGTATTAATCGAAAGTATAACGAACATCTAACTAGTAAATGCCAATGACATTTCAATTCCAAAAATCCAATATTGTATTGCTGGTAAAATAGGCAGGAGATAGATAGATAGATAGATGGATGGATGGATGGATGGATGGATGGATGGATGGATGATAGATGGATAGATGATAGATGGATAAATGATAGATAGATAGATAGATAGATAGATAGATAGATAGATAGATAGATAGATAGATAGATAGATAGATAGATAGATAGATAGATAGATAGATAGATGGATAGACTGATAGATAGAAAAAAATGTTAAAAAGTTGGATAGCAAGAAAAGATTCGTCTTTTCTGGTCAGAGGTTGCTTTAAAGTCCACCAATATTTTTTTTATCGTCTTTCCAAGGCTTGCACATTGCCAGAATACCTACATCCCAGCATCCCGAAGAGATTTGGATCGGAGGCCCGAACCACCTCAAACTGATCAGTTTTTTGGTTTTTTCCTCCTCTCTTTCCATTCAAGCCCAGTGAAGATGTCCAAGCTCCTCACCCTGTCCCTTGGGGCTAAATTGCTTCTACAGAAGCGCTTGTTGTGTGGTCCGACAAGCTTTGGAAAGCCCATTCTCCCCGCACCTTTCCAACCCCAAAATTATGTGGGCTGCAACCAAACAATTTCTCCAACTTTCCGAAACCAACAATTCAACCTTCACACCCACATTTTTGCCAGAGTGCAGAGGTGAGAAAGTGAGCAGGGTTAGACATTCTGAATTCTCAAGCTCTTTTTCATCCTGTACACAGCCATTCGAGTGTGCAAATGATTACACACTCTGAGTAACTTTCAACAGAGACTGTCTGAAAAGGTGCATCATCAACTCCCACAACTAAATGACTATGGTGCCGTTGTGCCAAATGGAATCTGCCTAGAAAGACATGTACACATGCAAAAAAACAAAACACCCACTAGTCTAGCTGCAGGAGCCAGTGCGTTGAGGGTGGAGGACAGATAAAGATGTGTTCAGACCTTGTCTCTGACAGCTCAGACAGATAAGAGCCATCACGGCCGGGCGGGCGATGCTGTTAGAGAGGCGGCATCAGCGATAAGCCGTCCTCACTTAGCTGACCTCCCAACACATATGTGGCGAGTTCGTCGGAAGGGAAAAGGAAAAAATGTCCCGTCCCCCTTGACGGCGATGGGGCTCCTCGCGGGTGGCAGAGTTTAAAAGATCTCTCAGGGAATGTGTTAATTGGTCCAATAGACGGCCTGAAGTTTCTGAGATCTGAACAGAATCACGTTTTTAACACCCCCCCCCCCACAAAGAAAAATAAAACAAAAGTCTGGTGCAGACATACACTGCTGTCGCTCTATTTACAGCATAGAGAGATTTACAGTAGGCTACATCCTGACATGCTCAAAGAATCCACTTAAACTGGAACATTTCTCCTTCATCTCACCTGCCTGAAAGTTATGGGGTTTCTGTCTCTTTTTTGTCAGTGTCTTTTCTGCTGGATGTTGGGCTTTAATATCCAGTGACCCATTTCAGAGCATCCTCCTCTAAAGAGCAGGGCCAAAGTGTTGAATCAGAGTCCATTTGTCTATTTTAACTTCAGACTTATCATTAGTGGCTGCTACTTCAACATTAAGTTCCTCTGATAACGGTTTGGTAGGAAGTGTCCATAACACAACATAGAAGAAAACAGGTCCAGGTGTTCACTTTGCCTCACAGGTGTCCTGTTTAGTCAGTGTTTCTCTGAGTCACGGCAGATGATGGAGGCTTGTTTTGTTAAAAAAGAAAAAGCTTTCAACTTAGAAATTTACACATAGGAGTCAGTGTTTCTGTTTCCATCAGAATTCGTACTTAAAAAGAACAGCTGCTTGGTGGAGGCGTATTTGGATTGATGTGAAGGGTTGATGCACACTGCCGGCAAAACTAGCATAAGTAATAAGATGAAACTGTTCTCTAGCCTGCGATCTTCCCCCCACATTCACTTAACTAAAATAAAAAAAAAAAATTTTAGTCCTGGGCAACAAGGACAAAGTGAATGCAACTGCAATTCCTCCAAAATATATTTGTCTGTGCAAATTAGTTGTATATAAACTCCAAGTTTCCCCATGACAACTGAAAGAAAAACTGAAGAATCATCAGTTTTTAAAATATGTGGGGAAATGTCACATTTCTTTAATGGATGTTTGGTTTTTGGCAAAAATCTCCAATGACACAATATATTTTGTCGGTGCGAGATTACTCTGCACTGCCTCTGCTCCCACACACAGACCTTTTAGGTTAGTGTTCTAAGATCTCCATAGTAGTCTGTGTATTTGGAGATAAACAAAGAGAAAAGGCCAATCACCGTAATGAGAGAGACAAGGAGACAAAAGAGCAAGAGCTCAGTGTTTCTATGCAAAGAAAACAGTAACACGGAGAAGGGGGTGAGAGTGAAGAATTTCAGCCCGTGGGTGGCTGCAGATTAAAAGGAGTCCAGTCTGAAGGCCTGCTGGTATGAGTCAGTAAGACACCGCATCGTCGGCCACTCTTAGCTGACGGCTATGGGAAAGCAGACTGAGCTGCCCCGGCTGACATCAAAACGCACCAGCGAACAAAAAGAAAACACATCTGCTAGCAGTGCCTAGGTTTCCCTCCCTTCTTCTTTGTTAGGGACTTTCCATGTTGTGAACCGAAGCTGTTTGTGGTCGTAACTGCCTGCACTGCTGCTGAGAGACAATCAGAGATTTATTGCAACCCCACCAGGGGTTTAATGCAATATTCATGTTAGAAACAATGAATATTTATATGAAACTTAAGGAAATGTGCAAACTTAAAATCCTACTTTAATGTTATTGGATCTCAGTCCTGGATTTGAAACCTAAATTGATTTGAAGAGATTTGATTGCGGTACATAAACGTCAAGTGTTGTAGAATAAAACCAAGGTAGAGGTCACAAATGTAGACCAGAATGAGCCGGAGCTGGAATGGGGCCCCAAAAAGTCATATTTCAAATATTTCTTATCACCAGGATTCCTTGCAGCACCTCTGACCCACTGTAGGTGTCTATTAACCCTCAGACAAACCGTGATAAATGTTGTGTGAGGAGAAAGAACACAGAGGCAGTGTCGGTTAATACTATACGTAGACCAATCCTCAACTTGTCTTTGAACGATTGGAGTGGTCTAATTATCAGCGGGCTCCTGTAAACATTGTGTCCCGGTCACCACCACATCACCTTCATGCCTAATCCCGTCCCCCCCGATCAGACCCTAAAGTGAAAGCTACAAAAACAACTCACGCAACACGAAAGTGTCAAATTTCAATACTGACATTTTCTAGATCAGTGTCATTTTCCTTACAGGAAAAATAAAATGCATTAGAAAATGCTATCTCTGATTGTGTAATGCTGAACTAGTTTTGTGTCTCTCTCAAAATCAGCTTTTCCAATTTTTATTCACCGTTGCCGACAGATCGTAGACAGCCTGGGTAATGTGTTTTGTCCTGTCTTGATGTTCCTGGCTTCTGTTTTTCCTCAGGTTTATAAGACTTGAGTGAGTGGAGCTGGTCAAAACATTTCCTGTCATTCTCAAGGGTCAAGCTATGGCTGCTTATTATTTGTAATTTGTGTGTGTTGGCACAGGGACTCGAGTCGTCTTTTTGTGAGGGCGGACGGGAACAAAATTTGGTCCACCTGAGGAGCGAGGCGACGTCGGGACAGGTCGATGACAGACGGGGAAAGATCAGTATTTTCTGAAACTAGCCCGAGCGTGCCAATTTGAAACAGCCCTCTTATCAGGAAAATCTCGCAGCAATCATACATTCTAATTTAACAAAATGTAGAAATAAGATGGTGCGATTGTCTTTTTAGCTACTTGTCCACTCCCCCCTTTTTATTTTGCCTTTCGTCTGCTCCCTGTGACTGACATGGACTCCCCCAGCCCTACGGCTTGAGAGCAGGGGTCTGCACCATTATGAAGCTTCTTCACAAAGCCGGGGGTTCCAAGGTCGCACTTCATCTCCGAGGGTGGGGGCGGTGTCGGTTCGCGGCCTCATGTGCTTGTGTGTGTCCTGGGTCAACGGAGAAAATTACGAGTGCTCCTTGTGTGTGTGTTTTTTTAAGCTGAAATTCAAATGCAATGCTAACAAAGGGGGAAGTCCTGCTACTGAAAACAACCAGGGGCTCCGCTCTTTTTTTCTCAGAGTGATTGGCAGGACTATGAGCCACAAGGTCACGCCGCTTTTTTTTAAAAAGTGAAAGAAGAGCTTCAAATGGGTTTAGACCCAGAATAATCTATAGACCGAGGAGAAACAGACATATTCATTTATTATGCATCAAATTTAAAGACAAAAAAAGGACACATAAATAAAATGGACTCCACATAAAGCACTAAAAATGGCTTTAAGGGGTCGGTGGAAACCTTGTAACTTATTATACCTTCAGTTTGACAGTCAAGCCTTTTGAGTTTCTCTCATTAAAATATTTTTTTCTATAAGACAAGAATCACAGTTTGAACTAAATCTCTATTTTTCCACAAACTGGATGCTCTCCAAAGTTGTAGCTGTGCCACTTCCTTGACATGGAAATGGCACAGTTCAGTCGAACTCAAATAAACAGACACTTATCACAGCTTGTTTACACTTTAAACTGTTCTGATTAAGTTGAATGTGCGGCTCAAGCTCTTTGAAGGCAATGTCTCTCTGATGGGTTGCTGTGTTCATAGGATTGTGGAAACTGAAGGCTGTCTCATTTATTTTGGTTCCACTAGTGAGAATACAGCCAAAATTCCACTCTACAAAAAATCTTAAAAAAAACACAGGATTTGGGTTTAAAATGTATATCAGCTCCGGTTTAACATTTCCTTTCCATTCTCGTTTCAGTTATAGAAACCTGGTGGGCTTTCAGCTGCTACTGCTGGATCAGAGCGTGTGCCAAGCAGTGACAAACGTCGGAGATGTCAAGTTGCATTTTAAATCCCATTTATCTTTAGATTTACTGCTCCAGTGTGGATGTATTGTCTCCAGGTGTCATCACCATACAGGTGTTCCGGGCTGCAAATGCAGAATTCCAATGGATTTTTTTTTTCCTATTACTGTAAAATGCCAAAACCCTGACCTCTGAACTGGCTCTGTCCTTGACTGCAACAATACACAAGGCTCACGCTCCCCATTTGTAATCCCGGGTGTTGATAGAATCGACTGCATGTTTCGAAGAGACCAGGCTGCACTAAGCATGGCAATTATGATGTTAAACCGTAAGTGGAATTTAAAGAGAAAATACAAGCGGCCTGAACGTAATGGAACTGTCAGTCAGGGGAGGATTCAGCCACTGCAGCCAGATATTGTTCATTCATCCTGCACACGGCTGCAGCTAAGAGGGAAAAAATAAGGCGGAAAAATCCCAAACATGATGGGTGTTTTATTTTGGGGGCTGGATGACTGTAATATTTATACTGTATGCTCCTCTCAGTCACGTCATTTATGACAAAATAACTGGATTATATTAAATTCTGTATTTTTTTTTGGAAGTTAACATGAATAATTCCTAAAATCTCCTTTGCATTACACCTCTATGACTCATTTGTGTCCTTATGGCTATGGATACAGCCTGGCCTTAAAGCCTTGTTTAAGTTTCCAGCTACTTTCCACATTTAATGCCTGGTTCATCCAAAAAACATCCACCTCATCACTGAAAATGTCATTTTCTGTGGACAGATCTTACTAAAGTGACAGACACTGTCTCTTTCTTCACCTCCACTACCCGTATGTGTGTTTTAATTTAGGTAACAGATGTTTTCGGCATTTTTGAGGATGTCCATCTCCTGGTTTTTGATTACAAAACCCCTGTTTTTGTGTTTTATAAATGATTGTGGCTAGTGCATACAAAAGCAGAATAAAAGCGAGCTGAATCTGATCATATACACAGTAGGAAGTAGGATCTAGTTCAAGGAGTAATTAGGGAAGGTTTTTGCCCCAAGCATGGGACATAGACTGCGCTGTGAAGGGGTTTGCTATATACCTTTTGTTTTTTCTTGATCTGTGAGATCAAACTCAGATGTGCAGGTGATTAACGTGGCTGAGCGGCAGCTGGTTTCAATGAGCGGCGAATGATTAGGTGCATTCGAGCTCTGCCCCTTGTCTGATCCTCACCAATTCTCTCCATGTTATGTTATATATTTTACATCATTAAGTGTGTAAAATCAAATCCTGTGAGGTCCTAAAGAGTTAACCAAGTCTTTTTTTTTTCTTTGCGAGGCTGGCTCTGCTCTTTTTTGTTATGTGATCAGAACTTGATCCAAGAGTTGCTTGTCATCAGCACATGGAGCATCCAGCTGGAATGATGGACTATACAGTGGCTACGTCCAGGCTAAAAACTGGTTGTGCATGATATAGTGACACTCGCGATATAACAGAGAATAAGTCCATGTTGCAGCAAAGGATAAGCAGTTATAAAGTATAGATGCATGTAAATGTGAACTAAGAAACAGGTGAAAAGTTTGTGCTGCTTTAGATCACCGCGATAATTTTAGGCGTTTAATCGCAACTCTAAAATACACAGTTTCAGTTTGTCCAAGTTTTCCTAATAACTCAAAGCAGCATAAGTAAATCCTAGTGCTTACTGCTAAGGCTTGCTCTTCAAGATAAATGCTATCTATATAATGCCAAAAAATAAATAAATAAAAAAATTGAATCCTATGTAAAAAAAATATAACCAGTTCAATCTCAAAAAGCAACAGCACAAATTCCTCCTTAGCTCTCCAAACAGAGAGAGACACTAATTATGAAAGTAAAATGCAGTATGAATTCCTACAGAGCACGAGTTTGAGTGCATGTATGTGCATACATATACATGCATGTGTATGTACAGGTGTTGCTGATACCTACAGTCGCCCCCCCCCCCTCCCAGCATCCGCTCATTCCACTGATGTTTAAGAAAACAAGGCTGGTAAACACAGAGATGTGGTCGGGCCTAAAGCCATGGAGTCCGTGCCATATTCCGCCCCCTGGACTGTAGAATACAGTATATTCACTGGGTTTTCTCACATACTGTCCTCCGCCTGCCAACAAGTTCAACATATCCACCTTTTTTTTTTTTCTTCCTTTCCTCATAAAGCAAAGACTGTTAAAACATTTTTGTACATCGTCACCTCTCTGGGTCCAGTGGTGTGAGAAACTGAGTCAAGCGGTTTGTTGAAAAGCGAGTCCCTTTGAATCAAACCTTGTATTTTTTAAGTCAGCATTTCTCTGCAAGATCATTTACAAATGAAACAAATCCAACACATCTTGCAAATATCTAAAGCTCCACCTCGCCCTTTGCTGCGAGTTTATTTCTACACCAGCACTTGTAAACATGCTCATTAACCTATTTGGGCTGCTGGGATTTGAGTTCCTACCCACTGCAAAGAGTTTAAATTACAGTGCATGTTCTCACACCCAAAGAAATTCCCCATTTTCATACTGTAAAAGGGCAAGAGTCAGTGACAGTAACTGACGCACATAGAGAAATGAGCTGAAAACTTTAGATTCAAGTATGGTTTTTGGTGGAAAATCTCTCGTCAGACAAATCTCTCTCGTCTGCTTAGCTTCAAATTGCTCTGTGACATACATGAGTCTGTAGGTAATTGATTCATCATGTCTCCTTCTCGGAGTCGAGATTACAACAACAATAAGTTGTCTCGAGAGAAAAAGTTGTCCTTGTACGCTCAATTTGGTAAATGTTCAGGAAAAGAGAGACAATTGCAGCCAGTTGTTCCAAGTTGGCAAACATTTCATGCATATCCCCATCGCAAATTTAAAAAAAAAAAAAAGTCTAAATGCTGCCCAGGTAAGGTTCTTAAGGGAACTCTGTCCTTGTGAGTGCTTGGTGGTATCTCGTCCAAATGTCTGGTATTAACATCCAACCTGGGACAACACAGCCTCTTCTCCTCGTGTTTGCCGCTTTGACGAAAGTCCCCATTGGACCGTAAATTATCTCCTTCGCCCCGTCCAGTGTTTCCATTCAAACCTCTGACAACAGACGTCTCGGCTGTGGGCGGATCACATTTTTGAGCATTGATCAAGAGTCACTTTTCCAGATGGGGAGCAGAATTAACAAAAAAAACAAAAAAAAAACTACATTCTGTATATTCGGTGCATTTCTCGCATTGCAGGAAGCATGCAGGGAACATGGCTTTGTTTTGGGCCAAACTCTGAGCTCGACAGCAACAACATGCAGTGATGTGTGAAATGAAGCTGGGTCCAAGTGTGGATTATTGAATGAGGCAAGAACAGGGTCAGATTACAGATAAATCCTATTCAGTGTATTCACAACGGTACTGTTTTCAATGTAATCTTCATCTTTTTAGATTTACATCTTAATGGAACTGGATATTGCTCATAGACCCTGTGACTCAGCAGTAGATGTCTTATCTAATGCCTTTTGTGTTTGTTACCCTAAAAAATTAAGACCTTTTCATTCCGATGAAATGCTGAAAATATTTTTTCCTCTGCAAAGTTTCTTGGAGGTTGATTATTACTCTCTCCCCTTCTGAGACTGCATTTTGTGACACTACATTATGAGATTGCATTAAAATTGCTAAAATGGGGAGACGTTCGAAAACAGACAGAAAAAAATCCCAATAAAATGACCTCAGCGTTTTCTACCAACCACACCCAAGGATGCAATCGATCCGTACTTTGTTTTAGAAATTTATGTCTCTTTTGTCTTTCAAGTAAAGGTTGTTGAGAATGTCTGAATTACTATAATCAGTCTCTTATTTATGTTGCATTTGCTAGACAGAGCTATTGTCAGTGAAAATTGTTGGTGAAGTAAAGCAGCGAGAGCCGTACAAAACAAATTAACTGCTGCTTCTATTGTTCCTGTAGCAAGTGGCAGCTCCCTCTTCATCACGACTTGGAGCCCCTTCTAAAGGTGAGAGTAAATTGGACTATGTTTAATTACTGATGTATATTGGATGCCTTTGTTGACTTACTGACAATGTCCTCTCTTTGTTCTTTGTTGCTTGAATACCCACAATGACCCCCTATTTATATTTTCCTAACAAGTGTTAGTGGAGTTTTGTGAAAAACAACTTATTTCTCAAAAGCAAAGGTAGAGGTAGAGTGACTTACGTAACCACAAAATCTCTTCAGCAGAAGTTTGGGTGGCTCAGAATACAAAACGTCAGACTTTGATGCCACAGACTGTGGCTTGCATCTCATGTCTTACTAATATCCACCGGGGGATTCTTTTAACCATGATCACCGTCTTCCCCTGACCTTAACCAAATAGTTTTAGTTCCCTAAACTTGACATAACTGTTACCATTTGGGCACCAAATTAAAAAATAAAAAAATAAAAATTCAAAAAGCCATTTTGGAAGGCACTTAACAAACTAGGCTCTTGTCCTGCAATATAATGACAGATCAGAAAAATGTGCACAAGAAACAAAAGCAGAGAGAGAAGAGCCGAACTTGGAAACAGACTGAAACAGTGTTGGGATTAAGAAGTGGTCAAGCCTCTGCATCAGCCAACTACTTCATTCCTGGGCACCTATCAGTCCACTGGCATATTTCTGGGATCTTTCCACAGTGAGGTAAGGGGCTGTTTTAGCTCAGTCCAGTACCAACCAACACCCTTTACCTCATGGAATGATCGGATGATGTTGATGCTGGATCCCGACTGGAAATAAAATGAAAATGACACTCCTTCCTTTCCCTTTCTTATGCAATCGTACAGGACTTGCCAGTTTTGTTACTGATTTAAAAAAAAAAAAAAAAAAAAAAGGTAGAACAGTCCAACACTAAAACTAAATTCTGCAAAGAATTAGGACCCTTTGGGTGCAGAAGGGACGGATGATCAACAGCTATGCCAGCTGAGGTCATCCACAAAGTCTTGCCCAGCATATCATCGCCGGATCTCGGTCTGTGGTTGGTTTTTCAAAGCTGGAATGGCGTCACGCAGTGGTACTTATTGCCTAGTCGAGAAAACAAGCGCATGTCCAAGCAGAAAGCAGGGATGTTAACCATGGGGGGGATGCAAACAATTTTTATTAAATCGTCTTTGACTAATCAGTGCCAGAGTTGCCATCTGATAACTTTTCCAAACCGCTGTGAGAAAGAATTCGCAGGCCAGATGGGACTTAGCCAACGGTTTTCCGAATTTCTGTGGAACATCTTAATTGAGGCAAATTCTTTTGGACAACCTCGAATTGTGTGATCACCCAAATATGACTAATGAACAGAACAATCACAAAAAAAACAAAAAACTTGTCTTGAAGTACTAGGTACATTTAAAGCTGAAAAAACGCTGAACTGCCAAAGGAGACGAAATGAAGCTCATGGTTGGATGGTGGTCAGACATGAAGGACTTATCCTACAAAAGCATGTGCACACATGCACAGAACCACAAAAGACCACACACACACACACACACACACGCACGCACACACACCTGTTCACCTGACGATGACACGAGCAAATAATCAGTAACAAAGGGGCCTCTACTCGTTACCACCCGACCGATGGCTTCATTGGTTCTTCGCATGTCGAGTAACTCCACAGTCCTTGACCACAATTCAGCTGAAAGTCACCACTATACTGTAGCCTATTATCTCCTAAACCCTCTTCAAGGACATGCCTGAGTACATATGGTGGTGCTTTATTGTTAAGCCTGTGAGGTAAACGCATGACGAGACTCACTCCTGAACACACTCAAGCTTTCAGCAAGGACCTCGAACCTGATGGAGCCTGCAGGCTGACTCGTTTATCTCCTAGGAACAGGCAGGTGTGGGGGGGGGGGTTCCTCTTTCAAATTTGGCAGCCAATAAAGGCTACATGTCTGATTGCAGGAAGATCAGACAAAGGTTTCTTTCTTGACGGAGGTCAGGACTGGGTCGAGGTTTTCATCAGTGCAGCTGAAATATTGTAACTGTAATGTTATGTTCAGATGAGAGATCTGATATTTGATTTCATTTAAATCGAAAACACTTCCGTTAGAGGTACAGTTCAGAGAAACTCCCAATAGGATGGCAGAGCAACAGGAGATTGAACAGCATTAAAACCGTCTCCGATAAGTCGCCATATTGGTCCCTGAAAAGCAAACTTAGCACTGGAAAGACAAAACCGTTTCTCCTACAAAGCAAAACTTCTCCTGGATATAATCAGTGCATTACATAAAGATTTGTTTCTAAGAGTCTTGAAGAATGTTGGACTGTAACAATGTGTACCAAAGTGCACACATGTGCCATCAATTCAGTGTCAAACAGCCATAAACTGGCAGAAAGCAAGACTGCCAAAAAGCAAAACAGTTAATAGCTCAAATGTCTGCAGTAAAAAGACACTTCTGGCTCAATGACCCAACAGAACATGTGGCAAAACCGGTGCCAGAGTATTGATAGGACTGTAAGAGACACTGTCTTGCTATTACGACATTGATTGACCAAACGGCTAACTGCCATTAGTGTGTTCTCGAAACACAAGCCACAAGCACGGAGAGCTGACAGGAAAGAGTTTGTGAACACAGAAGTATTACATTAACAATTGCAGACGGTCTTAATGAACCCCAGACTCTTCCTCAGTACTGTAGTACTCACAGCAATAGAGAGGGCATCGGCAACACTGCAAAGTTGGGCTGCAGCTAAATCATTTTTGCTAATAACTGACCCATGTGTAGGATTTAGGGGGATCCATTGGCAAAAATGCAATATAATATTCATATAAGAACTGTTGAGTTTTCGTTGGCCTTGATTGCGCCCTTTGCATTTACAGCGATGGAGCAGGTCCTCTTTGAAGGAGTCCGCCATTATTCACCACCACATCTCTACAGTAGCTCAGAATGGACAAACCAAACACTGGCTATTGACAGAGCTTTTTTTTTTTTTTTTTTGGCCTCATGAGGACGTTTATGCAGTAAGAAAGGAGAGAAATCTCGCTTTCACTCCCACCCACATCATCTCCGTAGGAGGTCAGAGAGGCTGGAATGTATGAACAAAGAGCAGCTATGAATGCACCATGTATCTGCTCAAGGGGATGTACTTAAAAACACTGGAAAAAAAAAAAAAGACTCCTGTTCATCAAGGCTTTCATAGCCGGAATGTAGATGTCTGAATGAAACTACTGTCGAAATCACAGTTGCTTCACTTTTATTCTAAGCCGAAGACAAAAGAGAGTCAAGCGTCATTTTTATTTTAGGGATCGTTCTGTTAGAAATGTCTTTATCAAGTGATGGATTGTTTTTGGATGTCTGCACTCGTATTTTTAAACTCCCTGCAGTTCTCCACGGTGGGTGGCATGTTTGCTTTAAGTAGCCATTTGCTAACAGGATTAGCATCCTGACGGGACATGAACACACACACGCACGCACACACGTGCACACACACACACACACACACACACACACACACAGACTAAAAAATCAACAGTCTTGTCACTTTCCAGAGACAACACAAACATATCCACTCTTTTCACGGTGTCCTCTCCCCTCACTGTGCTTTCACTGCAGCCAAGTGATCTCTTCTTTCCCTGATGAGCACATCGCCGACATCCTTTTTGAATTTCCATCGAACACACACACACACACGTGCGCACACACGCACGCACACACGCGCACACACAGGCATATGCTGCATGCATGAGGAAAGGCTCATACAGGCAGGGCATGGAAATAATTAGTACTTGAGTGGACATCATTCATTCTTAGCTTTAGTAGCTGTGTGGCTACTCTGATTTGTTTCAAGCTGAGGGAGACCAGAATAATCTTTATATGAAAGCTTTTGTGAGAATTTAAGCTCATAGAATCAAAAAATTTCTCGAAACCCAGTGGTGATTTCTTCATTTTGGTTGGTTGGTTGTTAAATTATCCACACGCAACTTTCTGAATCAACATTCATTCAGCATGAGACTGCTCGGCTCTCAAAGGATTCAGAGCAGGGATACTCTATAAAACCTCCAAGTTACGCTGCAGATCATCAGTCTCCATCGTCAGGAGTTTTCCTCTGGCGCACAGGCTCATATTAAGCCCTTTTCCAGGGAGGTTCGATTATAGACGGGGCTGTTTGGACTGAACCCCTTGTGTCCTGGGCTGCCAGGTTCGGGATTTAACGGAGCAGATATTTTCCAAACTATCACAATCAATCCACGCTGCCATTTTGCCAGACATTATGCTTCTGCCAGGTGTTACGTAAAATCTATTTCCGCTTAGACCACTGGGTTGTTAGGTTTTGGATTCGGCCGAGACTGTTTTCTCAGAGGAGAAGAGGATGTACGCCTCCGTTCTGGCAGGCATCTCCGTTTTTTTGGCAAATCAGTTTCCACCAAACTTCTTACGTGCCCCGGTTCTGGGATCATTTGTCAGGTTGTAACAAAAGAGTAGCCCCTGGGTTGCCAGGTCCAAAGCTGGACTAGCACGTTTCTTTCCACAGGAACTTCTGATGCATTTTCCTGCGCTGATCAAACAACATGCCCGTGGCTGCTGTTGTCTGACACGGGACACACGTGGGCCCGCTTAGTGAACAGCAATTCACAGACTCGCAAAAAACACAATCAATGACTTCCTGGGAGTTTTTTCTCTCTCCCCCCGCCGCGTTCCTTTTCCTGCCTGGCCCAGAGTAACACCGGAGCAGATGTTAACCTCCACAGAGGCAACTTTACTCACCAGAGTTTTGCTCCGTTATTAAATTATGTGCTTCCACCTGCAGACCATGATGTTTGGAAAGTGGAAATCGTTTTTTTCCCCCCTTCCAAGTGATACTTTTAAGTGGTGAAATTGCTCAGCAGGTTTCTGATTTGGTCAATTTAACGGCACCTTTCGAAAAATAGCCTCGTGTTCGTTCCATAAAATGTGACTTTGATTACGTAATTCTCTTTTAGTGGAAAGAGATTTAAAGCTTAATTAATTCAATTTGAAGGGGGGCATTAGTCGAGTCAGAGATACAGATGGTTATGTAGTACAGTAGAGTAATTGTTCCTGGTGTGACCCAGACTTTCCAGTGCTTTAACAATAACAGAGTCATTAATCTCGTGCATCCCACCTTATCTCTCGCACCAGGGTCTACAAGCTAATACCCCAGTAGATGTGTCACTGTCCACATTCTGTTTTGTCTTTGTATGAACGGAAAAAAAATGGGGTCAAGTTGGGGGGGGGGGGTTATATGCTATTGTAAGTGCAGGCTATTTATCCACGTTACTCAGGTATTATATCATCAGTCAGTGTTATCTCCATACTGAGACAGATGCTTAACATCCCCTGTCCATATAACCTACTGTGCGCATCAGACCATAAACTGCTGCCACTGATTATTGTGCTCCTCAGATGTATAAAAAGATTAAAAAAAAAAAAAAGATCAAGGACACCTAGAGGTGCATTTTCTGAAGGAAATACAGAGCGGTTGCTGGCAGCTGCTACTGCCCAAACCATGGATGTGGACCTCAGGATGTGCTGACAGAGAACAGCCTGTTCATCTTTTGAAAATCTATTATCTGCCTCCCAAGGCCTCCCAGCACTGTTGACGTCTCCCTTTAAACATTTCAATCGTATTACATTAGAATAACCACCAATTTGGGCTCACTTTATAGTACTTTTTCTAAAGTAATAAAATGGAAATTTCTAAAAGGGACCATTTAACAGTGTTGCAAGTCCTTGAGTGGTAAAACACAATATAAACCAAATACAGCTTTTGGACTCAGCACCTCAAGAAGATAGATTTGCACATGTTTTGCACAGAGATTGTTCAAAGTTTTCACCGAACAAAATACCTACGGTGAATTATGGCAAATTACGCCCCACTGTGATGGCTGATTACTCACAGATTTTACACAGTATTTCGAGATTCACATTTGCAAAAAAATTTAATCCAGATAGTTCATCACTCTCTGCTGGGACGCTGCATCAGACAGTTCAAGTGAATCGGACTTAAAGTCTTGGAGATATGGCAATTTGAAGTTCTGATGTTGGCCACTGCATCACCCATAACGTAATGGCACCAAATTTGGCCCGAGGGCTTAGAGTTCATACCTACACAAGATCGCCAAATTTGGTTACAGTCTCGCCAGCACATTCGAGTTTTATTAGTTGTAGAAGTGTGAGTCACACTGTGAGAAGGCTTATGTTTTTTCAGGGTGAGCCAGACGTGCTGTGTCCCAGGCTTTGCAGGGACTGGACCAAAATTTGGGCAGCAGAGTGGCAGCATTGAACCAAATTCAAAATAACAGGAAGCCTGCGAAGGGGCACTAGGAGTGGCCTTAAAGTAGATTTCTTTCCTTTTATGACTTACAGTTCAAGAGGTATTAGCACAAATGTAAAGTTAGCCATTGATAGCTAAATGGTGGCTGTAGTGATTTTTCACTTTGGCAAATAATGAGCACATGGCTGATGGACGTGTCCAACGTACGATTCCTGTGCATGTAGAATCAATAGTTAGAGATTCTTCTTTTTACAGATAGTGGAATAAATAATTTCCATTAAGTTTTTGCACATTTGAGTTTCTAGCTCAAGCGGACTGTCTGCTATTTAACTACCAAAAAATTGTGAGTAGTTAAGATGAAGATTTATAAGAAGAGAAAATTGGAAATATGAAAACACTAGGGGAATGGGTAACCCTAGACCACAAGTACCAAAGATCAAATGTGTGTTTATATCTGTTCCCACGACCTTGTGGTTTCACAGTCCCTTAAAGTTCATCCAACACTCGGGGCTACATTTGCTCCTTTAGTGGCAGGATTACCCATAAAGCTGTACCTCCTTAGTGTATGATCCACTCCTCCAGGGACCCTACCAACTGCAGGAAACTGTTTGCTGCTTCATATTTAAAGGACAGACACCAAATCCACTCCTCGGGGACTTCTACCGAATCTGTGTTTCCTCGTTTTTCTCTACAAAAAGATTTACAAGGCGCTTTGGATCCGACTGTTGTCCTTTTCAAGTCCCTCTGGGCTTATTTAAGTTGTGTGCCAGAAAAACAGTGACACCGGAGGGTTTATCATTTGCTTTGTAGCACAAAATCAGAGTAACTGAAAGTTAAAAACTTCATTAACTCTGTTATAAAGATGGAGCTTTTCCAGTGGATTTCTGAAACTTCACTGATTGGCTCAGCCCAGTAGAGAAGAAAATGTTAAAGACTACAATAAGAGCTACAACAGTATACTGCAATAGTCTGGAGGGTTGTCTGAAGAGTTTGAGATGAAGCCAAAATACAATTTGAAACATATAGGCATTTCCCAGGGATTTATCAAAACCACGCTCGAAAAGGAAAAAAGCCTAGAATTATTGGGGTTCAACGGGGAGTCAAACCCCCTCTTCATCTGTAGCGTGACACCTCATTACATCAGGAAGCATCTCTGTCTATCTTTCTGAATCTTCCTTCCCTCCCTGATTTGTTCTAAGATACTTTTTCCTAAAAATACAAATTAATCCTGCTTATGTTCCCTTTTTTCCAATTATTTATTTACCTGCACTTCTGCCTTACATAGTCAGTCCTAACTCATACTGGCAGGAACGCTGTCTTTTGATATAGTAGAGTCTCATAAATGCCTCATCTAGAAATAACGAAAACAACATTTAGATACATGTGGTGAGATTTTAACTTCAATAACGAATCAGATTTTGCATCTTTTTGGGATGATACAGAAGAAAACTAGCAAGGGGCGTTAGGTGAGATAATTTTTTTCTTTGTTTTTTCATTTTTATTTTTCTAATTTGAGCCACCAACGACACGTAGAAGCTCTGCACTGTAAATATATCTCTAAAGCCCGATTAGACAAAGACACCTGAGCTTCCGGATCATGTACATCATGCACACTTGCTTTTAAACATGGGCGGTTTATGCGAACGTAGATGAACTCGCCGTCAGTCGGCCCAAAAGTTATGATTAACCTCTCCTCTCTGCACTCCTCTTTCTATCCCCCCTGCACAAATGCACAGAGATGCTGGTAAACACACACACTAACACACACACACACACACACACACACACACACACACACACACACACACATACACACACACACACACACACACACACTCTCCCAGTTACACGGGAACACAAGCTTTCCAGGCATAATAAATTCCTGCACATGCAGTCATATGCACGACGCCACTGGTGCCAGCTATCATCTAAAAAAACCTTGAGCTTTTCCAGACTCAGCATTCCTCGGGACCGAGGCGAAGAAAACCTTGTATCTTAAAGCAGGAACGTCACAGTGTTTTGATATTACTGCGATGAAAAGCATCTTATTGCGTGTAAAACCGTAGAGCTTTATGTAAAAATACACCCCTGGATGCCGAGGAAGCCGAGTCGGTGTGTCGGTGTTTGCACGCCCCATATCAAAAGATCTAAGTGGCCAAGGTCCCCTCAGCGGGGGCGTTAAAGATTTTAGGAAGCTGCTACCATGAACAAACACACTCCCCACTGCTGAGAACACCAGGGATCTGCACATGCACACGCACACACACCTTTGTGTAAGGCCTGCAGGGGCAGTGGCGCACAGATGTAAACCAGGCCTCAGCTGGGTGGTGGCGAGGGGGAGGGGGGTTGCAGCACTTCTCCTACAGATGAAAAACTAGAGTTCAATGTATGTTTGTTCTACAGCGCTTTGATGTTGAATATTAATGTAGGGAAAACAGAGGAAGGAATTATACTGGTGATTAAGAAAGTTGTGGGAGAGCGTCGTCGTGGAAAATAACAACTTTGATCACTTTTTTGTTCCGTCTCTTTGGAATCTTGCAACTTTACGGAAGTACAATTATAAATAGCTGCCGTTCTCCTTTGAAATTAATCACAGAAAACGCCAGGGCTCAAACAAACTATTAATTTGTTGTGCTAATAAATTATAGACTAACTAATAATAGTAATTTCTCACAGGGAGCAATTTAAATTGTGTAACAGAAAAACTTGGTTCCAGACAACAGTTTAAACCACAACTCTAAATCAGTGTGTTAAGTTATATTATACTTCAGTAATAATATATCTGCTTTGCAATACATGACAAGATAACTTGTGCTAGTGAAACTGTTTAATTAAAAGTTAACAGTGCTCTCTTCTTTGGTGAGTGGCCATGCCACACTCTGAAATGTCCTTTTATAGAAGATGATTAACCATCCCTCACCTCCAAAGCTGATCATCTTTTCTATTGACTTTGTGAAAAATTCTGTAGATATCAACTGTGAGCATTATATATATTTATATTAATAAAAAAAGGAATGAGAAATCAGAGAAGGAAGTTCCATAGTATGTTTAAGTACCATTTTTGTTCTCGGCCCCACTTTTCCTCAACATTTCTGCACATTTGATTGGATTAAAAAGGGATATATATATATATATATATGTATAATAATTGGTGACAAAGCAGACTACACTCTCCATTATTTTATGTCCAGTGTCTAGACAGTGCGATCAGATCAAAGGAGTGAAAAGACATAAGAAAAAAAAAATCATCCTTCAACACTCATCAATGGAAATGATTTATATGAGCTGAAAATGAATGACGTGAAGAAAAAGTATATTGTTTAAGTTCTTTGAGAGGCCGACTTGTTTCACTTTAAGAGGATGGAAACCCTGTAATTTTATTGTGCCATTAATTCAATAGTAACAGAAATTATCCCAGCCACAATGGCAATTGATAAACTGACAACAGCAGTAATAAACGATATGACTTGGAAGTGTCGAAACACTGTCACTTCTATTTGGCCCCTGTATGAAACAGATCTGTCCCTTGCGCAGAACAAGTGCGAATCCAACAGCGAGACCAAGCCGCAAACTTGCCTGGAGACAGTTTCTGGTGGATTATGATCAGAGATGTAGTTGGAAAATTTGATTGTGGGAAAACTTTGACCTCAGAAACAACCAGGGTTTATTTTGTGGTCCTATTTTTAAACTTCTCTCTGTTACTGCAAATCTAAGTGACACACGTTAAAAAAGAAAAGCAAAACTAAAACTGCAGCTCGACGCGACTCTGCTGTGGTGAGTGAGTTTAGCTTGGTTTGCAAATCATACACACTAAATACACTTACACACCTATTTTTCCCAGCATCAGACAAAATGTTTCATAGATTATCTAATTCTTAGTATGTAAATCTTTGAGCCTTGGTGCTCCATCTATAAAGAGAATAATCTGCTCTAGTAGGAAGCCGTACGCTGATCACGGCCTCTTTATCCGTCTCGCTGTTTTTGTGCAGGATTTTTCCAGTCCACCTCTGGGAGGAAACAGCAGCTGGAAAACCAGGCTCTGCTGCTGATAGGGACCAGAGGGGAACGCCACAGGTGGTCCCCCCAGTCGACTGGGGACAGACACACACGCACACTGAAAAAGCACATGTAGAGCATTTCCTTTTATTATTGCACTTGGGTGCACTTTGATGTTAAATACATTCATCACTGAGCCCCCTGACCTTTGACCTAAACCCAATATTAATTGCAAACCTAGCTAAAACATACTGTAACCTCAAACTAGCTCTGTAAACAAAGTCACAAGTGGAGAAAAAACACACGACTTGTCCACTAATCCTCAAACTGGCATCTAAAATAATAATGACGGTGAAGGTGAAGAGGCCACAAGCAAATACCCACACGTGTTAGAAGCAAATTCAAAGCCCACACAGCAAACTTGGCATCTAAACTAATACAATGAATAAATAAATAAGGGCTGGAATTAAAGAATTTATTGTGAATATCAGCACATCGACGTCCAGCTAAAAGCGCAGTAAATATCAGCAACGTAACCTCCGTGACATTAACAGTGAGAAAAAGCGACGGCGGACAACAAAAACAAACAAAAACAACAAGACAACAAGAGATTTAAACACAAACGGAGCAAACTCGTGGCCCGAGGCACAAGAGGAGGACGCGGTGCACTCACGTTACTAGGCGACGCAGGTGAGTCTCCCGTCCCGCGTCCGTCCGCGTCCCCGTCACGTCATTGTCCCTCTCTCTCCCCGTCACCTGTCGCTTTTACGTCGTTTCCTCGACGCTGATTATCATTAATATTATCATTAATATCATCATTATTTGGTTTTTAACGCATCAGCTCCACCACCTCACCGGCTGTTTGACTTGAATAACTTTATTGACACCTGCCGCCGGCGTCGCCTCGGCCACGCCCCCTCCCCCACTCTTGCGTCGCCGACGTCCGATCGACGTAAAATCACCTTCACCTGGCGTCGCTCCGCCCCCCCCCCCGGCGGGGGGCGCTGTTTGCACCCGGTCCGGGAAACAGGATGAAAATTAGGGGAATAAAATGTCAAATCCAGCATCATGAGGCCGATAAAAATAATTTAATGCTTCTTTAAAGTGTAACTTTCAGCCCCAGATGTGAGGTGCAACCAAGCGTAAGTTTAGACCCCCCCTCCCATTAGTGTGCAACCCTCCATTTTGCATCTATTTTCTGTCCTCCGCGCCGCCCCGCGTCTTTTGCGCGTTCCTGTCGCGTACGTCGGAGAAAGGCCCGCGTACGTCGGAGAAAGGCCCGCGTACGTCGGAGAAAAGGCCCGCGAGCACGGGAAACGCTCCGCGGCGTCTCTCCCGTTCGTTCTGTTTGTTCCTGTTTACTCTCCGAGCGGCTCCGGAGCGAGGGCCATTAAAAGGGGCCTCAGGAAAACAGATAACGCCGCCATCATCCTGTCTAAAATCACTGAAAAAAAAAAAGAAAAAACCAGGGAGGGGGGCAGCTGTTTCCTTTTCACTATTAAGAAGTTGCGCTGCAATTCATTGGGGAAGATGTGCTGCAGTGCTCTGATGCCTTTTAAGGAAGCTGGAGCTACAGGGAGCAGCACTGGTCTGACACAGTGTTTATCAAAATAAGATATAACAACCCCCCCTTCTTTCTTTTTTCTTTTTTAAATTGACAAATGTTGACATTTCTTGAGAGTCGCTCTGTAATCAAACTGTCGCGACGCTCGTTTTTTTGACTCGCATCTGGTTCGGACGCGGTGAGATTACGGGCAGATTACAGAGAAAAAGAAAAAGAAAAGGAGCGTAAAGCATGTTCAACAATCTACATGATTCATCCGGACGGGGTTACGAAACCTCTGGGGAAAAAATTTTATTTATCTTTTTTTATATCTCTGCTTTAGCAGCGTTGTCCCAATAAGTTAAATGTCACCAGGTTGATAGGGTGAGACAGGAATAGCAGAACGGGCACATTAAGTTTTATAAACCGATGTCATATCCACAACATTAAAAGGTCACGGTTGTAGCCTTTTTTCTTTTCTTTCTTTTATGCTCATTAAATTCTGGTTTCAATTTTTTAACCGTAAAGTGCACAGTGGGAACTTGTTGATCTTAGAGTAAAGCTATGGAAACCTTGGAATACGTTTTTATTTTTTAAGACGAGCAAAATAAACCCTTTCGATGAGGCTCTGCTCGGAGCCACAGCGGCTCCGGGAGCAGCTAGTTCGACGTGACGTCAGGGCTTTCATAGAAAAATGTGTTGAAATAATTGCCCCAAGCTGTCAATTATGCAGCACGGGGGGGGGCACTAAAAATAGCACACAGCATTACACTTTTAACATGGTCATAATGCTCAAATACTGACTTTCGGCTCTGCCTGACCTTGCCTCCCTTTTTCGGTCGCTCCCCTTCTTTGCCAGGTATCTACCATGTTTAGTTTGAATTTTTCGGCCAACTCTGGATCGAAGACAGTAATTTTCCTTTTCTAAACAAACGGCGAGTCTGCCGCTAAAACATGCATCCCGCCCCCCCCAAAAAAAGAAAAACCTCCCACCACGCTCCCCTGCAGTGAGTTGCTAAAAGGCCTGCGCGCAAGCCTTTTCTTGTGCAACGTCCTCGGGCCAAAATCGAGAACACAAGGTAAAAGACTCCATGACGGGGGGGTGGGGGGGTTAAAATTAAAAACACTATGAATTTTAATAAATGGAGTCAGGACAACTCATACGTGGTGCTTCCTACTCAGGCAGTGACGGAGCAGGAAAGAGCCAGAAAATGTTGTGTCTCTGGAGAGTTGAGAGCCATTTGCATCCTGCTGGTCTTCATATCAGTTGACCCGCTTCCTTGTGTTGACTCTTTCAAAAAGCCCATTGTCTGGACTAATTAGCATAAAGAGATAATTAAGGTACATCTGAAAGGAAAAAGAGAAGAAAAACACAGACGGCACTGCCCCTTTTTCTTTTTTCTTTTATTTAACCATCTCTCTTCCTCCTTCTCCTCCATGGTTCTCATCAGGTCACGATGCCTGTCTGCCCCCCCCCCCCCCCGGGGGGGGAAATGGCGGCCCCGGTTCGCACCGCCAGCGCAGCCCGTCCGGACCGAGCGTGCTTATACATTAGCCTCCACCTCGAATGAATGGAGTTTGGCGAGCACGCGGCGAGCGCGAGTCTCTAAGGGAAGGAACCTTTGAAGGGAAACAGCTTCCAGAGCTGGCGACTCTAATGAGGCGTCCTGCCGTCATCCAGAAAGTTTAGAAAACTCCGGGACTGAGGAGGAGGAGGTCGTGGGCGCCTTAATATTTCCTATCACGTCTTGATGTTACCGCAGTTGATCGTTAATTTTTCTATGCATTATAGTTTTTTCTTGTCATGGTAGTAGAAGTTTTGGGCTGTTAAAAAATATTTATATAAATCAAAAGCGTTCAGCAAAATGCTGCAGTAGGATCATCTGGGTTCGTGGTACTTTTTATGATAATGTCATTCCGGGGCGAGATGATGTACAGTCACCTGCAGACTTTTTACCTGTGTGGCTGCTCCGCTCAGGTTATGTTGATATCGCTTACAGCAGATGAATGGATGAATCTCCCCATACCTCCACACACACACACACACACACACACACACACACACACACACACACACACACACACACACACACACACACACCTGCCGCCTCTGCTGGCTGACTTACCTGCGAGCTAACGCCCGTGGGGGCCCCACGGAGCCGCCCTGACCGCGAGGCTTGCGTGACGTCACGGCGGCTGAGAGATGCACCGTCGCTTCACGTTCCTTCATGCTTTGTGGAACGAAGGTTTTAAAAAATAGCGAGGAAAAGCGAGGGAATCGCTGCGATGCTGTGAGAGAAACGCATCGTATCAGCAGTGCTCGTATTTCTTTTTGTTTCACAGCCAAGTTACATCGCAGGAAAGATGTTTGGTTGCTCGAGGTCACAAGAGAGACATAAAACATTATAAATCAGCCTCAGAGACCGTGATCGGCTTAGTTTTTTTAAACCTTTTATACTGATCTAAATAAGCTTTTCACCCCTTTAACAATTTTCTTTTGCTAAGCTAAGCTATCTGGGTATAGCCTGAGAGTGGCATTGATCTTCTCCTATCACTCTCTGCAGGAAAGCAAATGAATATATGTCCCACATTATGAAAATGATCTATTGAAATATTCCACTCTTTTCTCTGTACGGCTGTTGATGTATGCGGTCACTTCCGTAACGTTAATCTGTGAATTGTGACAGAGGCCTTTTTCGTTTCGGAGGTGAACGGCCGCCGAGACTCTCTGTCTCCTCTCTAACATGTGTTTTCTCCATCGGATCAACCCTCGCCATTTTTTTTTTAATACGCACACCTCCAGTGTATCATGAGATCAGCACGCACGCGCCCACGCCGAGGGAGGGACAGCGTGAGAGCGTGGCCGCCGCCTCGGCCCGACCGTGATCCAAGGGAAAGCGGAACCCGACACGTGCCCTCGCTCCAGCGGATGCGAAACCGGCGCCCTCTCCGGCGCTGGATGAGATCAGCTGGGAGTCGCCCACTGGCGTCCCTGGACTCATGCCCCCCCCCCGACCTGGATTCTTATGTGGTAATTCCAAAAACCTCAGGTCTGCAGAAGGAATTTGTGTTTCATGGGCGCCGACCAGAAACCTCACTGACGAATGATGACTCACGCATTTTAACCTGAATGTGCAACTCGCTTGTGCAGGGAATTCACATCCCTGTTTCCTGCTGAGGACCGAATGGTCAACTTTTGGATGAGGTTCTCATCATCAGCACAGGATTTTTTTAATGCTTTGTTTAAAATATTTCATTCCTTAAGAACAGATTTGAGTCATTCCTCAAAACTCTGACGTTCCAAATGTTTCCATCGTCAATCATTGACCTTAGTCTGCCCTATTAGCTGCTCTCCATTAGCAACATATCGGTTTTCTCATGCTCTCTGTCGAGCTCTGGGAAGAAATCCTTTAAAAAGGGGCCTTCGAGCGTCTCTGCATACATGGTGAATTTCTTAAGCAGAATAATGGTTGAAGATTGGTTTAGATTTGTTGAGGTTTTTGTTTCCCGTTTTTACAGCCAGAGTTGAGGTATGTAATTTTTGCAATACGGTGGATTTCAAGGTGGCTGAAAAAAATAAACCCAATGTCAAATAATGTTTGGGTTGCGAATTAGTGAAGGATATAGGTAGGAAATGTACACAGGATGCAGATGTTATGATGAAATAAATCCTGTATATATTACAAGTTTTCTCTTGATGTGATTTGTTTTTCTTCAGGTAATAGATTGCTACGCGGAACCAGCGGGTATTTATAAGAACGTGGACGCGGTGCATCGGTTCTGCTGAGCTATGAGCTCCTCCGAAGCTTCTAATCTCTGATGAGGATCAGGAAGGTCACGAACCGCCGATGTTTGAAGCATCGCGGCGGCCGAACACTGTGGATGCGAGGTAGCTGCTCCCTGACAGCTGCTTCCTCCCAGAGGCCGGGAGGAGAGGGACCCCCCCCCCATTAAAACGCCTGGATCCACAGAGAGGGGGTCAGAGAGAGTAAGGGAGAGAGAGGTCGGGCCGAGTCGGCATCCTGACACACTGGTGTTTCCTCTAAATGTTGCTCCCTGGGACCAGGGGAGCCCTCCGACCTCTCATTTAGACCCTTACAGCGATAAAAACCCTCCACTGAAACCAGAAAAACCCATAAATGAGGCCATTAGTGTTCTGTTAATACACACTGGCGGCGGCAAATGTGCAAAATGTTGCAAAAGAATTTCACTTTATCTGATTTATCTCTCAGTCATAGAAAAAAAAAATAAGCTAGAGGATTTGCAGTGATACATTCGCACGACGCTGGAAGTATTGTTGGAATGATGAATAATGTAAGTGGCAGTTAACACAGAAAAAATGGGAAATATTCATTCACAGACTGAAGCTTGATGATGGGATGATTTTAAAAGTCATGTCAGGTTTGACGAAGGTCGAATCCCACTTGCGCTTCATAGATGCAGAGCAGTTAAACGCGGTTAAACAACCGTACGAATAAGAGCAAACGCGACCCGACTCGGAGGCGGAAGAGGCAGACTCCGATAACTAAGCGCTCCGCCTGGTTCATCTATGCCTGGTCGTTCTCCGGCTGGTCGTTCTCCTCCTGGTCGTTCTCCGCCTGGTCGTTCTCCGCCTGGTCGTTCTCCGCCTGGTCGTTCTCCGCCTGGTCGCTGCACTCTCGGGCCTCGGCGACCTCGGAGTTCAGCAGCTCTGATAAGAAACCCTGGCTCCTTTTCATTCGGGTGACAGCAGCATCCCACGGACTCGGTGCCAGGACTTCGCCTAAATGTTTGCGCCGTTAACAAAAACATCTTGAGAAATGCCGAGCGTCACGGGAGAGTTCCACGTTACGAGAAGGCTGACACCACTCACGCAACGTGAAAAGATGGTTACCTTGGCGTGAAGCGGGAAACAAATCGAAATGAGCATTTTCCAACCACAGAATTACCTGATTAACAATCACTTAAGTATTTCAGTGTCCCGCCAGCTTTGCTGTAAATGGAGTCTTTCATTTAATTACCTAATCTCAGTGAAAATGACGGCCTGGATTAAGCGGACGGTATTTTGTAGCAGTAAAACGTCTGCTGTGGCCTTATAAATGTGCCACACAGCAGCAAGACGATGCAAACTGAACATCAGAGGACTGAACCATTTACATCTGCAGACGGCGCTCGATCGAAGAAAGTCGCGTCCGACGAGCTCTGGGCCTCCGGTTTGAACTGGGCTCTCGTGGCACCATGTGGCTTCTAGGGCAAAACAGACCCGGCGCCCTTTTTTGACCAAAAAAGGTCATTTGAACACATCTCTGAGCCTAACGTGGGACGTTATCCGGCACCAGTCGCCGGATCTTTTTTCACATATGATTCAACCTCTTTTTTGTTTTTTTCCCTCCCCTCTAAAATCTTAAGGACTCAGCACTGCTCTGCAGGGGGAGAAAATGTAAGAACAATGGAATTTAGATTGGGTGACACAGTCTTCCCATGAATTGTGTGATGGAAAAGCTGCTTCCTGCAAGGCGCTGCCACGGCAACGCAGGCAAAAATACACTTGTGCAAGGGGATTGGAGGTATTTTAACAGCAAATAATCGAGGTCCAAACTTTGACTAAATGTTGCGCCGAGTCTGCTTCTGTTTCATCATTATTTTTTATTGGTTAACAGTTTGAACAATGTTGAGTTTACTGATATTTTATAGGCGACAGAGTCTCTGCCCTGCTGGACGCTTTAAAACCTTTTCCTCACGAAAAAGTCGTATACTAGCGAGAGCACTCTGGCACGTTTCACCGTCCATCTCACACTAATGCTTTCTGGTCAGTTTCTCTTTTAGGGTGGAGCATCAAAGCGAGCGACGTTCGCCAAGCGTGAAAAAAATGGCCTCCCCAGTGGCCAATTATGTGCCAGATAAGGTCAGCGGAAGATAACGGGTCAACTCCATGTCGATGGGAGAGAGAGAGAGAGAGAGAGAGAGAGAAAATAAAGGCATCGATTTTCAAAATGTATTTCTTTTTTAAATCTCTGTTTTTCGTACGGTTGCCGGAGGCGAGGGAAGCAGAGGCCAAATGCAGGAAATCCAGCCCCTATTGGTTTAGGGGTTTCCCAGCGTTGCCATGGCCACGGGGGAGTGAGCGTGTCTCTGTGTGTTTGTGTGTTCGTGATGGAGTAAATTACACATTAATCACGGCTATGTGTTGGTTTTTTTTGTGTCGTTTTTTTGGCTTCCGATTGTCTGTGTTTACACGTGAACATTTCTGCATGTGTGTGTGTGTGTGCGTGCGCTTACAGAATATACGTGCATGACTCACTTCGTCGCTGGCTCGCATGTGTTGCTTTCCCCTCCCCACCCGGCTGAGTCAGTGTTTAACCCCGGCCGGGTGTGAAGTGAAGTAACAGTTGGGGGTCTGCCCGTTTGTAAACTTTTTTTTTGTTTTTTCCTTTTAATTCTGCCCCATGGAGGAAAAAGTTAATGAGTCTTCAGCACACGTCGACAGTTTGTCCCCGTTCTGAGGTCAGGAGAAAAAGAAAATGGAGACTCGAGATCTTTGTAGGTCGATTAAATATAAAAGGTCTGATCAACCCCTTAATTTTGTGAGAAGCCTTTCAAGCAGAGCCGTCCATAAAAGGGAGAAATCATCTACGGGAGATGACGGGAGGTTTTTTTTTATCGATTCAAAGAGCAAAATTTCGTCTTGGGAAAGTTTTTCAACTTTTCAGATAAAAAGAAAAATCTCCCACAGACAGCGTGGGATATGAAAACCGCAATGACACGGACAAGAAGGAATTTCCCAAAACCTGCATTTCCTGCTTCCTTTACCCACACAACTGACTTTTAATGTTCATGCTAAATGGTCACACCAGGGTCGAGGGGATTCGGTCACAAACGTCGCGACGGCACCGGGGATCAGTCAAAGTGATCGTAGCACCAGGCTGAGGGAACGTTAATGTCTGCACCGCATCTCGGGGCAGTGCCTCCGATAGCTTCCGAGACACGTCGCCCGGAACCGCGTACGCCGTCTGCGGCGTGTCGAGTCAGAGGCTCAGCAGAGTCTTTAGGATCCGTCCTCTGGGGACCATGAATGTCTCCAAAGTTTCAAGGCAACAACCTTCCGGTAGTTATTGAGATATTTCAGCATGGAACCCGACTGAAGCCAGACCAACTTTTTCCAACAGTAGACAAAATCAAAGAAACTGCAGAGCGTGAAGTCTAGAAAGTGCAAACTCTGGCCTCAAGAAACAGCAGCGCTGCCTTTGCTGAGAACCATATGAATCCACTTATTAATCCGGGGCCTGACGTCATGCTGAGCCAGCTCTTTGCCGGCGTTTTAATGGCCGCGCGAGGGGGGCCGCCAGCCTCTCGGCAGCTCTAATGGCAGCTGAAGCACGCCAGGCACGGAGATCCTCTGCCGAGGGAGGATTCCGGGAAGAAAAGCGCGTTACGAAATGGGAGGGTAAAGAGGGGCGAGCTCAAAAATAAATAGATAAAAAATAAATTTACCGTCGCTCTGACGGGGAGGCCCTCAGAGTGCGGGGTCAGCTCTCTCTCCCTCCCTCTCTCTCGGGCCCGTCTGGATCGTGTCCTCGTGGAAACCGTGGGTCGCCACTGGGCGAACGCCGGCGGTGAACGCAGGTGGCGAACGCAGCAGCGGACGCCGGCGGCTCGCCATGTCCCCGTGTGTCATCAGTCAAACAACCGGTCAACAAAACCCATGCTCTCACCACTATCTGGCTTTTCATCCCGGTCTTCCCAACAACTAAGACAACAACATGTTTGTTTTTCTGTTGTTGTTTTGTCTGGTTTTGTTTTTAATGCTGTGGCTGAACAACGGGGGCGTTATTTGTCTTTATTTTTGTCTGTTGCTAGCCCTGTTCATTCTTACGCCCCAGTTCGTCTTCCGTTCAGATGAGCCGCCGTTTGAAATGGAAAACACGTCACTTTCTCTGCACCGGGAGGATTTTACTTTTTTTTTTTTCTCCCTGGAAAAAAACAAACAAAAAAACCCAACCTATCCGACATCGAGTGTTTACAACAGCAGATTCAAGAGCTTTCAGGAACTGGGTGTTGGTTGAATCAATTTTCTGATAAATCTGCGATACAGAGGGGCAGAAGACATTTATTTATAAAAATGATTTGATGTAGTACATAAAGTTTTCGCAATTCTCCTGAAACCTCAACCGAAATGACCCCTTCAGATGGAAAAAAAAGACATCCTCTTACTCTTAAGTGCAAGTGTAGACAAGTGTCCGTGGAGAAGAATCCATACTTTCGTTGCGATGGCGACAGAACCCGGTTCAAGCCGGCAGCTTAAACGAAACCAGACAAAGAGCTTGTGCCGTGTTCTCAAATATGCATTTTTGTCTCTTAAACAAATATAAGAAGTACACAAGATAAATAACGAGTATCTATAGATTTTAAGAAATTATTCATTTTTGTGTTGTGATGCTCAGGTGAGAATTAACTAGACATTACCTCCCCTGGATTTCTAGCTTAATACAAAATAACATTCAAGAAATCAAACCATATAAACTTTGGCGCCGTGAAAAAAATGAATGAATGTGCAGCTCGGACCTGTAACGGCTCGGCACAGTCGGTCGTCCTGCACATCTAATGCATATCTAATGCACATCTAATGCACATCTAATGCACATCTATTGTACATCTAATGTACATCTAATGTATACGTAACCACTTGACAACTCAACATATATGCTTCAAGAAACGATTTATTTAGTTAGAAAACCAAGTGTAGCATTTATAAACTGCACCAAGCCCCCGTTGATTAAATGTATTATGTGGCGCGGTTGAAAGTCCAGATACAATACATTCATCCTCACGTCCCTATAGCTCCAACATACTGTGCGTCAGCCTTAGTACTTTTGCTGTTGTGCCACTAGAGGGAGCCACATTCCAGGATAACGGCCCCTGAATTGATTTTTTTTTTTTTTGGGATTATGGTGCAAGGAAATCCAGGGTCGACGCCAGTATCAGCGGTTTGAACGAGTCCGGACGGTCCGGCCTGAAAGCAACGGAGCCACCCACAAATTCCGACGAACTCAGTTCCTGCAGGCAGCGGCTTCCACATGCAATGTTGTGCAACGTCTACTGTTTATTCCTTCATTTTCTATCCATAGTAACAGTTGTGCTGTGTTAGGCATCGATCCCGACCCATCTGCAAATGTTGTGATTTTCTGGTCACTGGGCTACTTCTGTTCACATGGCCTTGAGAAGAACCATCTGGATGAGGACAATGTCCGTAATTCCCACATCCTGCACATGTGCTGATACCCCCCCCCCCACACAAACATTAACACTGATGAGCGGCAAGGGAAAAAATGACAGTGGATATTGACATGGCTCTCGGCCAGGAGAGAATGAGAGGAAGGTGACGAGCGATGAGATGTCTCGGTAGCTTTTGGAAAATAACAAACACAGTAAGGGATAAAAGGCAGAAAGGGGGAGAAACATGAGAGGGTGACGGAGGGTGCTCATATCGATGAGTCAGATTCATTATCTGATGAAAAGGGGGGAAGGGAGGCAGGGATGGGGGAAGAAGAGGAGCCCAAGACTCGGGGGAGAGGAAATTAGGGCGATGAGTCAGAGTACTGGAGAGAACGACGGCATCAGAACAGGCCAGGAGTGAAGAAGAAGAGAGGAGCACATGGATTAAGGAGAAAAGGAGGAAAAAGTGGGACAAATGAGATGAGACTTTGGCTAAAGTGAAAAGAAAAGTAAAGGCGGGAAGAGATGAGTAAGAGCACTGAAAAGGAGGAACCTGGGATAGATGGAGAGTCAGCGAAGAAGGAGGCGAAAGGAGAATCCGAGCAGGCAGGCGGAGGAATGAGGGAGCGAGGCGACGAGGAGATGGCAACAACAGGTTCACGCTCCGGTGTCGCGTCGTTGCGTTTAAACGCCGCAGAGCGACCCAGGCGCGGGTGACCGGAGGCACCCCCCCCCCCTCAAAAGGACAGGAAGGTTCCCGTTGGAGGCAAACCTGCCACACCCTTCGGACCGCGGCGGCGCCGTACGGTTTCTGAGGCCTCCGCGGGGACGGACCGTTCGATGTCTCTAAACGTGGGACTGCACCTCCCTCTACTGGCCGCAGACACCCGCCCACCCACCCGCTCTGTGCAACCGGGGCACGGCAGTGCAGCAAGCTGAAAACGCCCCCGGTAACGGTCGGAAACGCAGAGTTTTTATCCGACGCGACTGTGACGAAGTTACTGGACAAAAAAATCAAACCAAGACAAAGGAGAACACAACAAACACTGGTTATACAGGACAGGACTGACAAAACTAGATTTATTAAAGTTGCAACAGGCTGTGAGATTAGTTACAGTTTAATGTCTTTAAAAAAGTACAACACTGATTAATATAGTAAACACACATTTAGCGTCATGGACAACGAGCCTCTGGGCACAGACATGCTAAAGGCCTGGAGCCCGTCCTACGTACGAGCCACGGACACTGGTCCCTCCGCCTCTCTGGTCATTTTCCTTCCCTCTGTAGCCGCGTCGCGTCTCTTCGTGGTCGTTTGACTGACTTTCCCCGACAAGGAAATGTTTTCGCAGGCCTTCGAACGGAGGTCGTGTTCCAGGACACCCCCGACCCCTGAACCCTGGGGGCCCCTGGGTCGGTGCTAAGTGGCGCCGGTCCATGATCCATCCGTAGCATTGGTTACACGGCACATAAAAGGACCCCCCCCACCCCCCATCACTCTTACATAAGAGGTAGAGCCTCAGATTCAAAGAGACTCCGTTATAGTTATTTCATGTCTCTGTGGCAGTTTTATGTCTCCTCTGTGCCGCATGTTAATCCGTCCACCACAGTGCAAGTGTGAAGAGTCAAATACGAGACAATTCACCACAGTGTAATTTAACAGTTACTTTAAATGTTAAATCAGCGTCACATCAGCCTCAGGGAGAAAATAAAAAGGGCTAGCTGGGTTAGCGGTCGTCTAAAATCACTGCAGAGAGAACAAAACAACAAATAACAAGTCAACGATGACAAAACAGCCGCGGCAAGAAGAGTTTGTCAACATAAGGCTCCAAACGCAAGTGAGGGACGTCTGTCAATGTCGTCTCAGGGACATTTCTGTCAAAATGGGTGGAAGCGACGACGTCAGTTAGGCGGCAGGTTCTGTTGGAAACCAGCCGGTAGCGGTTGCCGGTAGCAACAGAGCATGCAAACGCGACCGCCTGCTGGTGGCAGCGTATGCACACGTATATATACACACATATATGTAACGTATATATATATATACATATATATATACTGAACATACAGTACGTGCATACACACACACTGCAGAGAATAGGAGGCTGTAAGTGTGAAATCATGTGTCCTCAGTTAGTGATGTTATTTATGTGATAACAGACGCATTTAAAGCTAATTAATATGTAAATTACAAAAGAGGGAACGACACAGCCTCCCTCTTACAAAATAAAAGCCTAAACTCATAAGCAACGAAATGTTCCGCAGCCAAATTCAATACACTTTTGTAATTTTCCACAACAGCCCGACTTATTCCGACATGAGAACGGTGGCTTATGGTGAGAATTTCATTTAATTAGCAGACTTAGACATCTGGTTGAAGTTATACTGTCATTTCAGTTTATTTTAAATGGATGTTGCAGGCAACTTTAAACCACTTTTGTTGACTTGGCGCGGGACAGTGTTTAAATACTGAAGCGCGGGTTGGTTTCGGTGCAGCAGAGTTTGTCTGATTATTATCTCGTTGAACGAATAGCGCGTAAACTATAGGCTCTTATGCCGCCATCGAGCGTTCAGAGCGCGGTGCCACCTTTCTCCACGTGGTGGGGCCACAAAGCTGCGATATCACAGGCCGACGCTCGGTGGATGGAGACGAGAACCAATAGATGGAATGTGTGATAAATAACCAGAGCATAGTCACTGATAAGTGTTGGGTTCGCATCCAAAACTGGAACATGACTATCGATGGGCTCGAATCTTTTCTGTTTGAAGATATATATTTATATATATATATATATATTTTTTTTTTTTAAACAAAATCATGTTATAAGTGTGATTGCTTCTGCTTTTTTAGATGTTCTTTCACATAGGACAGCACCCTTGGGATTTATTGTTGAATTAAGAATGGTTTCATGTCTGCCAAGTTTGCGTGTGCATGTGCATGTGTGTGTGTGTGTGCGTGTGCGTGTCCCTCTCATCCTGTTGTTTCAAGCCCAGGCCGGTAACGACGCCCAGTGGGGCATTTATTGGGTTACCTGGTGCGATATTAAGAGGTCACCACAGGTCAGGCTCAATCTCCCAGCGGGCGCCGCCATTGGCCGGTTCCTGCCCGCGGCTTGTGCCAGCGCTCGATTAGCCTCCGTGCCGGGGCCGTCTTAGCGCAGTGGGCATAAGGTTGGCCCAAGATTAGGGCTAAGTCGTTTGTGAAGACAGGGGCGGAACAGATTGGAGTTTTAACGTTGGCAACAGGCGGAGCTGCTGCCTCTGCAAAAAATAATCCCATAGGTCGAGTTAAACTTCAGTGGGTGGGGCTAAGTCAGCCTGACGCCCGGCGCCACTCGCCAAAACGCACTCCGCGCCTCCTGACACCAGACGGAGCTGTGTTGCACACATTTTTCCTCATTAAACGTTTCAATATTTTCAAATTGAGCACCATGTGAATCCGTGTCCGCGTCGTCCCCCTTTAAATTCGTTGGTCCGCTGTCGTGTATCAAGTTACCGCGTCCTGACTGTCCGTCGGTGGAATAGCAGGAAACCACGATAGCAGCGTACGTAAGGAAAAATATGGAAACAAACAAACAAACAAACAGGGGCCTGTCCATAAAAACTAACTGAAAATAAGTGACTTGGCCAAGAAGACTGTCTAAGCCAGTTAGTTAAACCCTGTGATCTGAAAAACAAACACTGTGAATGAGGTTTGTTTTTTTGACCAGAACCTTTACTTTTTCACAAAAAAAAACAAACAACAGGCACTTGATATGCTACATAGACAGAAGTATGTGGACAGGGGTGTACGTGGGTTTCAGCCGCGTAGTGTGGCCTGTGATAGTAGTAAATCATCACACCTTTTCAACGCTCCCGACACGTGATCGGTCCGGTTACCCTCGGCTGGCTGTTTCATCCCGTTTCCAGTCTTTTTCAGGAAAGCGAATTAGTGCATTTCCTAAACTGGCAAACTATCCCTTTAAAAATAAGAATTAAAAAAAAAAGAAACTCCTACAAAAACTCAAGTTATCATGTGCGACTTCATCTGCAAAGGGATGTGGGAATACAAAAAATATATATATTTAAATTGTAGTGTAAAAGTACGTGAGGGGAGCGACGCCTTCAGTGGCTGACATCTCTTTCAGCGGAGGAAGGTGCGTTCGGCTGCGTCGGTCACGTCACGCCGCCTTCGGGGCCCTAAACTATTGAGAGGCGGAACAAAGATGAAGGGCTGATGGAGACTCCACTGGAGAGGCTCTACAGCAGTGAATAGGAAGTCGGATGAATAGGATTTGGAAGGGTTACAAATTGAAGGGGGTTGGGTGGGTGGTGGTGGTGGTGGTGGTGGGGGGGGGGATTAAGTGTGTGTGTGTGTGAGTGTGAGTGTGTGCGTGAGCTACACCAGCTGGCTGAGTCCTCCTTCCCATTAGCCGAGGTGGCCGGTGTGTGTGTGTGTGTGTGTGAGGCCTCATCCGTCTGTGCTGAGACCAGTAACGTAGCGTTCGCCCTTATAAACCCACCTCTGATGATCCCCTCAACACATACGCGCCTTTTCCGAAGTTCGTCTATAGCCAGTGACATCGCAGCCTCTTAAAAATCAACGCAGTGACGTATGGGAATATCAAAAAAGCATGGTTGCTTTTAATATTTATATATTTTTATATTAATTTTTGCGTAGGAGATCGGCGTTGCTGACTGAATTCCTGGGATCTACGTGTTTAATGCCGGATTTCTTTTGGAAAAAGCAATGAATTTTCAGTTGACAGGTACTTTACTGAACTAATAATAACCAGCAATAAACAACTGTCCTTGTATGATTTTCTTAGCAACAATCTTTCACAACATAAAACCTAATTCTAAGTTTGCATTCAGATAAGAGGATTTCGGAGGTGTAAAATCCGAACACCTTGAGACAAAGCGCGATAATCCGTTATTCAAAACTTTTTCAAAATCTTTTTGTCATTTGCTCCGACATTAATCAGATTTTAGGGTCGAAGATTATATCAGGTTTTGCTTTTTTTTTTTTTTTTAAATCATCTGCCGGTGGTCACCGCTCCCTGAAGAAGTTTTGAAAAAAAAAAGAGGAAGATGAAAAAAAGAGTACAAAGTACAAAGGGTGGGACGCCGCCGAGCGACGTGGGCGCGAAGAGCGAGCAGAGAGGGAACTAGCCGTCTCCCCAAACAGATGTTAGCATCCCTGTGAATCGCACGGCGTTTCTCCTTTGAGGGACGTGAATAAAAGGTCCGCGTTTTTGGTTTTTTTTGGGGGGGGGGGGTTTGCGACCGGCCCAAAACACGCTGCCTTACGGGGAACGGCGGGGAACATCAGCGGGGAACAACGACAGCTGTGCGCCGGTGCACCCGGATCAACACGCCAATTATCTCCGACGTAATTACCCTCGACTGGCGACATGTAAAAGACTCGGACTTATCATCGATTGACCGTTGACTGGCAGCATTTGACCTTGTGGTAAATTGCTTTTCATAAAGAAAAAAAGGAGAAATTCCTCCTCTGCCCTCCCTGCATTGATTTTCTTCAAGGGACAAACGGGGGAGGTCAGTAACAAATCTAAGGTTTTTTAGTTTGCTCTTTGTTTTTCTTTTTTATCAACGCTGATTCAAACCGAGGCCGAGGCCTCTCGTCCGGACCTCGCTGCTCCAACCTGGCGAGGGCAGGTTTTTGTTTTGTTTTGTTTTGTTTTGTTTTGTCACGGAGGCGTCAGCCTGGAAAACATCTGCCGAGACTCGACTCGGGATTCGAAGCCGAGTGCCGGCGCGCAGGAGGACGACAGGGGTCAGAGCTGCTGCAGAACTAGGTTTAGTCGGGTCCCTTTTTCTTTTCCTTCTAATGTCTGACAAACCTAATAGCTGGAACGGACTATTCGCTGAACCCCTCCCCCAAACAAGCAGTGAAGCAATGTGTGTGTGGGGGTGTAGTGAGCATGATACTCGGCATTCGGAGAATTTTGAGGATGGTGGGTTTCTTTTTTTTTCCAGCCTTTCAAAAACCAAAAACACATGATAAAAAAGTAATGAACTGATTAAACCGTGTGTTTATTTGCTCTGTCCAATGCTGCGATTGCATCACCTCCAAAGTCAATGGCCACATAGTTAATATGGATGATTATAGTCATAGTTAAACAAAGAGGGGCCTGGCATACACTCAGCTACACTCTCCATAATGTATCCCTGGACATCGCTCAGTCATTTGAAGCAATTTGCAGGTAACGATAAAAACGGCCATTTTGTGAATGAGGTTTGGCGTCTCCCGGTTTAAAGGGGGTAGGAGAAGGGAAGTACCTGGCAGAGTGTGTGTGTGTGTGGACAGGGAAAAGACCTTCTTTGTGATGTAACACTCACACACACACACACTCACACACACACTAACACACACACTTGTGCCAGCACACCCAAACAACCGCACCCCCCTCCCCCCAAACACAAATACAGACACACACACCCTTTGAATTCCCCCCATGCTTTAAGAGGAGTTCTGTTGCCGGGTAATGAAGAGGAGGGAGGGTGGCGAAGGCAGGTGCTGCCGCCGGGGAACAGTGGGTCGCTTGTGGCCCCCGAGTGTCTCTCTCCCTCGCTCGTCCGTCTCTCCCTCTCTCTCTCTCTGTCCTCTCTCTCTCTCTCCCCTCTCTCTCCCTCTCTCTCTCTCTCTCTCTTTCTCTCTCTCTCCCTCCCCTCTCTCTCTCTCCCCCTCTCTCTGCCCCCCCCCAAGGGTAATGGGCTCTGAAAGAGGCGATGAACTATTAAGGGGTGATCAAACTCCCATTTAGTCCGTCAGCACAGCTCATTTTTTTCGGCGCTCTGTCTCGCCACAGACGGGCGACCGCGAAAACAGAACAACGCAAACCAACACAAAACAACACAAAAAAACACAAAAAAACAAAAAACTTGTAAATCTCAGAATGCATCTAGTTTATAAGATCTCCTCTTTTCCAGAAGTGCTTCTGTTTGACATTTAACACCAGCGAATCAATATCACGTCCATTTTTTCTTTTTCGTGTGTGACTGCAGAAATTGCATTTGAAATGTGAAATTTCTGTCCGTCAGAGAGCTCCAACTGCACGTGAATATCATTTTCAATTTTTTTTGTTGTCGCTTTTGTTTCCGACCTTCGTACAATCGGCGGAAACGCGTTGAGCCTTATCACAACCAACCGTCGCACCGTTTACACCGGTGCCTCCTCTTTAGGGCCTTAATTAATGTGTCATCACCCATCCAGGATGTCTAGTTAGGCCCCTCCCATCCATTGCGTCATGGCCGACCCTTGAGGTGACACGGTGACCTGAAGGGTTGGGGAAATGGCGCTGAGAGGGTTTTTATTTTCATTTTATTTTTTTTTATCTAGGTGTATCGGTGACATACAGGAAGAGCACGCCTCCCCCATCCGTGAACGCACCCCCCCATAAAAAAAACAGAAGGGGCGGAGCCCCGGCTCACGCCGGCGCGGATCAAAGCGCCGTCTCATCTCCAGCGACCAGCCGCAATTTATTTCTCATTTTCTTCTCATTGTTGACACGCTGTCATTGGAAGGGGCCTCGCTGCCTAGCAACAGAACCTGGACTGAAGTTTTTTTTTTCTCTCAATCTTGTGCTGGAGCTCCAACCCCCCCCCGCAACCCCCCCGTCCCTGGAGGAATGATTGAAAGGTCACTTCACCTTGTCTGACAGTGTACAGATTGTCCTTTCTGAAGACTCTGAGGAGTGTGTGTGTTTGTGTGTGTGTGTGTGTGTGTGTTTGTGTGTGTGTGTTGAGGGGGGGGCACACACTTCAATGTGGGTACAAAACCCTCAGCGATAAAGGAAGTGAAGAGGAGTGGTGGTGGGGGCCAGATCGATGAAGCCCCCCCCCCCCCCCCCACAGAGAGGTACTGAAGAATACATCAGTTCCTGTTTTTGTTTTGTTTTTTAATACTGGGTCATAGTATCGTAACCTTGGCGCCATTTCCACATTAGCTCTGTTCACAAGGTGAGTCCTCTTGAAACATGGTTGTTGGGGGCATCAGGCCACTTCTCAAATACAGAATCTGTTTCATGCTCTAATAGAGTTTTATTGGAAAATGGGGAAACGGGGTTCGGTGGATTCAAGGTGACGACACACAAACAAAAAAACGCGGCGATGGAGGAAAAACAGCGGAGCGCCGTGGTGACATCGGCGATCCGGTCAAGGGAAGAGAGACAAACGTCGTGTTTCCTCTGCAGCTGCCACCGTCACGGCGAACAGCTCCTAATACCAGCATAACTTAGAATTTTCTTTTCGCTGATTTTCTCAAAGTGCGTCCAAAAAACGTTCCCCTCCTCAGCCCAAGCTCGCCACGCTGGTGGGTGTCTAACAAGGCCCCAGTGTGGCCCCGCCCCCGACCGACCTCGGGGATTTTTATTGAGCTGGTCGGTCTCACCCTTGACCCCATCCCCCCAATTAACCCCTCACACAGGCTGAGCAGGTTTGTGAATGAGGAGCTTGTGAACGGCGGCGTCCTGATGGCCATCGCTGGCGAGAGAAAGAAAACATCCAGCGGCCACGCGAGCGGGCAGGCGACCGGCTGCTGACACAGGACTTCTGTGGTCCACAGGTGTGATTGAAGCCAAGCAAATGGGCATTTGCTGCATGAAGTAACCTACAAACACATGAAATAAAAACAAACAAACAAACAAAAAAAGTCGTTCAGGGCTGGAAAAAACAAGTCATAGTCGAGTAGGAGGTTTAGATTTATATAACTTTCTATACACTGGATGCATACGATGGTGCCGGCTGTGTGATGGACTGATCGACTGACAGTGAAGATTTTAAAGCAAAACAAAAACAACCCCCCCCTCAGTTCTTTAAAAATCTGTCACGACCTCGATTTCATATTTTTAGAACAAGAGTGGAACGACTCATTTTGTTTTCGATTCGAAAGCACAGAAACACACACACAAACACACCATGCAGCAGCACCATCATTAACCTAGGCTGCGGTTCCATCTGAAACACAGTGAGGGGGACGCCGTGGCCAGGGTGGGGGGGCGGAAACGAGGGCTCGGGCGGGGTCGGCGGAACGGGTGGGGGGGGGTGTCAGAGAGCCGCGCGTTTATCCACCAGTGACGTCACCGAACGTCCGGCCAAAATGGAAGAGCTAAGACCATCTGAGGGACATGAGGGGCATGAGGGGCATGAGGGGCATGAGGGGCATGAGGGGCATGAGGGGCATGAGGGGCATGAGGGACATGAGCCTGGACGTGGACTTCGCGACACTCGGGAAAGTCTCACGACAGGATAAAAGACGGCATGTGACATGATGAAAGGAAAATAAAAAAGAGCAAAAAGATGCACGGATGAGGATTGAGCCTGTGTGTGAGCGCTCCACCTCTTTAACGACGAGCAACTGGAAACATTTGTTGTTGTTTTGTTGTTTTTTTAAATACATAGTTGTCGTAAACGTCGAATTTGCTGCAAGCGCTCGGCCCGGAAAGCTCTGGGAAGGAAATGCTCGGTGTTTACCGGCGAGGGACGCGAAGGACGCGCGTCTCGGCCTTTGTTTTCCGCTGATGACTGGAAAAACTGACACCAAATGAAGTGTAGGAAAGGAAGGCAGGAAAAAACAAACAAACACAGACAGATCCAATGTATTAGCTGCTGCGTTTCAAAGGAGGCGCCAGTGTGAGTATAAAGGTTTTTATTCTTCCAACGGTCATCTCCCTCCATCTCAACACCCACTTCTCTACTCCCCTGACCCGATCAATAAAGTTTTACATTATTATTAGACGCAGCCAAGGACGACCTTCAAACAATAAGACCCCCCCCAAAAAAAAACCCCAACATAAATAAAGGGAAACTAAAGAGCATGTCCCTCGTTAACATTCCCAGCAGTCACCTTCCTTCAAAAGTTAAGAAATATTCCTCCCAGCAAATCCTCATTTGTCCCATTCACATCCTGTGTCTTGTTTATTTAGTGTCTGAAATATTAAAACAAGACGCTGATGTTTCAGCAGCATCTAATACCTGGTCGCAGTGACTTCAGCGCTACAATCGTGTTATTGTTCTATCATCTGATCCGGGTGAGACCATAAACACGTATTTCCAATAATGTGGATTCATTTTTTCCACAGAAATAGGACAATATATATATATATATATATATAAATAAACAAATTCTCATTTGGAATGATTTGTTCCCCTCTTTGCTGGTAACGTAATGATATAAATGAATGACACAAATAAAGGCAACCCCTGTTTTTTGGGGGGGTAAAACTCAAATAAAAATTTTTTAACAAAGACACTGGAGGAACTTTTTATGTTCTGAGTGTCATCATAATTAACAGGGGAGGTTTATGAGGTTTAAGATTTACTTTGCTTACTTTTTATTAAAATTTAAGTGCAACAGGGGCATAAAATGTCAGCGTGCACCGCTGCATCGAGAGTGGACACGTCAGGCCTGTGGTTTGAAGCCGCCGCGAGCGCCTCCTCTCGCCCTAGTTCGGGCGGCTGTGACTCACTTCCTGCGCAGGGGGGCCCAAGCGTCTCTGGCCGCGGTTTGAAAGCCCGCAGAGGAAAGGTGTGTGTCGGTGTGTGTGTGGGGGGGGGGGCTCGAAGCCACAATACAAGTTACCTGATCCGACCCGTGTCCGAGGCTGTTTCCTGTTCTCGATTACGTGGAAGGTTGGAGTCAAGCAGGGCCAGACTTGTCGGTCGGCGCCGTGTGAAGCCGCCGCCGCCGCTTTCCCTCGCACCTGTCGCCCTGGGTTGCAGAGGCACCACTAAAAAAAAGTACAAGCGGTGTTAACATGCCCCCCCCAACCCTGACCCGGGACATCCGATCCAGTGGTGGCCAACAGCTGCACCGTTTTGTCAGCGCTGCCTGGCACTTTTTTTTTCCCTAATAATAATAATAATCTTTGTGGGACTGTGGCCCGAGCAGACAAATTGCTCAACCTGGCTGCCGCCTGGTCTGGGGGGGGGGGTGGACTCCCACAATGCTTAGTTCCTGCGGCACATAATCTGTAGACTCTTTTTGCACAAATACAAGTCATTTTTCTCAGGGGGTTTATCAACATTTGCAGAGGAGTTTTTTTGTGATTTATCTCAGCTGCAAAGTTAAAACAGATGAGAACAACTTCATTTTCAGGTCTGCACCAAAAACTGTTCACTCTGATAATGAGAAAGCGTGTGGTGGGGGGCCTCTGGGGACTGGGGGGGGGGGGGAAGCCCTCCACTGCAGACCCTGAGGAGGGCCAGTTGTCCCGCCGCTCAGTGATCCCCCCCCCCCAGCGGAGTGACTTGTTTTGGAGGCTGCTGAGTTCGCCTGGCTACCTCACAAATGACAGGATTCCAGGAAGTAACTGCATCCCGTCCAAGAATTAGTTCCACTCAGAATTTCCCTGTGAAAATCACTAATTGTCTTGTTTTTTTTCCCTAAAAACACATTAATCAAAACATGAAATGTTTCTAGGTGAGTTTTAAATGTGCCGAAGGGCTGAGCCCCCCCCACCCGATTTAAACTCCTTGCCAATAGTTAGATAAACAAAAAAGAATAATGAAATTGAACTTTTTTTTGTGACCTGACCGGTTACGGAGCAATGGAAACGACTAGGACAATAACCGACAGGCCTCTAGTGGACATGGAGCTTAAAAAGCCGTCATCTCCACAATATAGTAACACCCCTTATGTTTCACGTCGTTGTAATGGTCAATATTGAGAGACCTGGGAGAGGTTTTCCTGACAGACTCAATACTTGAACTTGAGCCCCCCCCTCCAAAAAAAAAAAAAAAGAAAAAAAAAGTCAAGAAACTCAACGGTTCTGCTGCCGAGTACGTTTTCTTGTGAAATTCAGTTTATATAGACTGAGCTCACCAGCGAATCCCATCTTTATTTATGATCTATAACAGACATTTTCCCAAGCATCCACCACTAAGAACGAATCAAGATCGGCCCCAAACTAACTCCAACTTGGCAAATTTGCACAGTTTCTTTACGTTCAGAGACACAGAAACACACACACACACATATATATTTATATATATATAAATATATATAAAGACACCAGAGTCCAAAAAATTCACATTTAATGCCCTGGGCTTTATTGTCTTGTTTTAGTGAGAGTTCTGTCACATTTTTTTTTTTTTTTTTTTAGTCTTTTCAGCCTCCAGGTGGGACAAGTAAACCTCAAGGATATATCCTGCCATTGGACTGGGCATTCAGATTCTGACAAAGACGAGAAGCACTACTAAGTAATGCTGCCTTTGTGCCTAACTCTTCACAGAAGAGAGAACATTAAATTCCCCAAAGGAAGGCACCCAATACTTGTGGTTTTTGGCCTTGCAGCCGTCTGGAGATTTCTTTTTTCAAAGAAAAAAAAAAAACAAAACAACAAAAACAACAAAAAAAAACAAAACAAAAAAAGAGGAAAAAACAAAACAAAAAAAATCAAAAACAAAAAAAGAAAAAAGGGGACGAGAACCGTTTTTTTCCCCTCACAACCCCTCCGTCCCGTCATTAGCATTTTTTTTGTTATTTAAAAACTGGAATGATGAAACACGTACAGTGATTTACTGCCCATGAAACACGTACAGTGATTTACTGCCCATTCACCTCCCTTATCACCTATGCATGAACAAGTAACGAATGAACAAAAGAATGAAGTCTTTCAATGAACGAAAAGCTTACAATCAATTTTACCACAAGAAGAAGGAAAAAAAATTATACAAAAATAACTCAATTTTTGTTTTACAAAAAATGTTTGTGGGATAAGACAAAAAGGGGGGGGGGTCTGTTTGCATTAAAAAAATGAAGGAAAACCCCTTTTGAATAAAACAAAAAACAAAATACAAAAGCAGCATCAGTATATTTATCAAAACCATGAACAAAAACAAAAAGGAAAAAAAAAAGTCACGAAAAAAATATAGTGCTTTAATCAGAAGCAGCTGAGGCTTCTGGGAAGAGACTTCATCCCTGTTTTGTTACTTGTGTTTAGGACAATGCAGATGGAAGCTCCCAGGAAGAGGAGAACACCCCCCCTCGAGGGAACCGCAGTCACCCGGCAACACTCCACCTCCTCCTCCTGGTTCTCCTGGCCTCCCTGGTCTGTATGTATGTCACCACTGATTTTTACATGATTGACAGAGAGAAGCACAGGGACCCAAAAATAAATGTTTTTTTTTTTTTTTTTTGGGTGGTTGGGGGGGGGGGGCTGGAAGTGTGTGTGTGTGTGTGGGGGGGGGCTGCTTTGTGTTCACAATATACAAAAATACCCAGGAGTCCGTAGCTACCTAACAATTACTACAGCACATGAACCAACAAAGGTACAGTGTACAAATAATAAAAAAAAAACAAAAACAAAAACAAAAAAAAAACCCAAGAAAAAGCAAAAACAAACCAAAAAACAAAACAAAATAAACAAACAAACCTGTAAACACAGCACAATAAATAGATAAAAACAGCAGGCTCCGCACCATGCACATGATGTGATAAAACTCTTCTCTATACAACTCCCGCATCTCT